>JAUTXW010000668.1:1800000-2316459 GCA_030620095.1 Kuschelorhynchus macadamiae | reverse complement strand
ATTATTTCTGAAAATGAATTTTGTTTGCTGGTCGAGGGTCTGTTATTAAAGTCGTCTTCATTTGAGGCGTAAATAGCGATGGTTGATTGAAAATCTGAGCAATTTTTAAAATGGTTAATTTTAATACGTGATAAGGCGTCTGCGTTTTTGTTTATTCGGCCGGGTTTATATTCAATCTTGTAATCATATTCCTCGAGTTTAAGGCGCCAGCGAGCTAGGCGACTGCCGGGGTCCTTAATTGAAAATAGCCAAGTCAAAGGGCGATGATCTGTTACCAAAACAAATTTTCGACCAAAGAGATATGGTCTGAAGTGTTTGACAGCCCATACAATGGCTAATAATTCTCTTTCTATGGTAGAATACTTTGTTTCAGCACTACACAGAGTTCGAGATGCATATGCTATCGGAAGATCTTTTCCGATGGGACCTTGAGATAAGACGGCTCCAATAGCGAATGCGCTAGCGTCTGTGGTTAGCAAGAAAGTTTCTTCGAAATTGGGGTAAATTAAGATTGGGTCCGATGTAAGTGCCTTTTTCAGTCAGAAATGAGGTTTTGCATTCCGCGTCGAATGTGAATGGGACGTCCTTTTGTAATAACTTGGTCAGGGGTTTTGATATTTTGGCAAAATTTGGGATGAAGCGTCTGTAATATCCAGCAAGACCTAAGAATGACTTTATTTCTTTAGGATTTGTTGGCATAGGAAATTTCTGAATGCATTCAACTTGCTTGGATTAGGTTTTACTCCACTTTTGGGTAATAAGGTGTCCTAGATAAGCAACTTCCTTTCGAAGGAATTCGCATTTATCAGGTTGATCTTTAAGTTGGCTTTGCGGAGACGCTTGAAGACTTCTGTTAGTCTTGAAATATGTTCATGTATTGTTGGAGAGTACACGATGATGTCATCCATATACACTAAGCAACGTTCATTTTGAATACCGAGAAGGATGTTGTCCATGACTCTTTGGAATGTGGACGGGGCATTCTTTAAACCGAATGGCATACGGACGAATTCGTAATGGCCATTTTCAACAGAGAAGGCAGTTTTCTCGATGTCTTTTGGATTGATCTCGATCTGGTGGAAACCAGAAGCCAAGTCGAGGGTTGTGAAATATTGACATTTCCCTAATTGATCGAGAAGGTCGGAAATGTTCGGAAGAGGATATTTATCAGCTATAGAAAGCTCGTTCAGCTTGCGGTAGTCTATAACTACACGCCATTTGGGTTTTCCGGAGGCATCCAACAACCCAAACCGGGGAGGACCATGGAGAGATGGACTGGCGAATAATTCCTTGCTCTAACATTTTATTTACCTGGCTTTTTACCTCTTCTTTATGAATGTGAGGATATCTATATGATTTGGTAAATACGGGCCTTGAATTATTAGTATCTATAGAATGTTTGATCTCGTTGGTAAAAGATAAATTATCGCCTTCTAAATAAAAGATATCGGAAAATTCGAGACATAGGTTAGTTATTAAATCGTTTTCTTCGTTGTTTAAATGTTCGGTGCGTAACTGGTCTTTAATAATTGAGCGCCTATCTAAAACTGCGTTTTGTATAGGGTAGGTATTTAAGTTAAAAATTGTTTCAGTATCAATTCCAGGGTCAAAAGGTTCGATATTTAAATTTGAAAAGTCGATTGTTTTTTCTATAGCATTTGAGTTAATTATAGATGTAAAAAATTCACCGCGTTCATTAACCTTAACCAGGGCATTTGGCAATCTAACATTTTCTTTGACATATGCGTGAAGTATAGCATCCGTATTAAATAGTTCGCACTTGAGTTTGAAAATTTTTTCAGTTCTAGCCTCTATAGAAATTTTATTACGGTTTTTAATGCATTCTTGTACATCTGATATGGCTGTAGTTGTGGTTACTTTGTGAAGGGGCATAGTTTTAAAATTTGTAATAAGTTGTTTTGATTTCAGATCTACAATACATTCATAATGTTCCAAGAAATCCAATCCTAATATACCGTCGAAATCTATATCTAAATTGCAAATATACACTTTGTGTGGATCACCAATAGTAAAAGGTATGAGTGTAGATTGAGATATTGAAAGTTTTTCATCGGTAATTCCCTGAATAGTGACATTTTCGGGAAATCGTGTAGGAAAATTTTGTACGGTGTTTTCCTTAAATATAGAAATGCCTGCACCGGTATCAATGAGAAGTTTGAATTGTTTTGATGCGTCATCGATATAATATAGATTCTTGGAATTTACAGTAAGAAGAGGACTTAAAGAAACGCTTGTTCCGGGAAATTGAGATTTGGATCCATATTCTCTAGATTTAGTGTTTCTATTCTCGATTGGATCTCGGTCATTGGGTTCTGGGGTGAATTGTCTGGAGGGTCGGTATTCGTAAGGGGTGCAAGAAAATCCTGGTAATTACTAGTGTCATTTGAATAGTTTATATCTTGATAAGATTCTTCCTCTGGTTGGAAAAAATCGTAAAAACCGGGATTGCCGTTTTCGGCGGTGTACTGATCGTATTCGGGCAAATAATTCTCTGAGGAGCATTCTTGTCTTGTATTAACATGATGCGTCTTAGCTGGTTGAAAATTGGGATTTCTTTGAATTATTGATGGCCTAAATTGTGCTTGGTTTGTATTTTGGCTAGGATTATTTGGTCTATTTTGTTGCGAAAAATTTGGTTGATATTGTGATCTTTGAGAATTCGAGTTTATTGCGGGTCTTTGAAAATTAGAATTTGTTATGGGTCGTTGGAAATTATTATTTTGGGGAAAATTAGAAGAAAGTTGCCTGCACTGAGATATTGTATGACCAATTCTGTTACAATTGGAACACTTTAATTGTTGTGGCTGGTGTGGTCTAGGTAACTGAGGACTGGGTTTCGGAATAGTTGGTTTATTAACTTTTTGATTTTCGAAATACGAAAGCTGAAGTTCTCTCCGAATTCTTGATTGTGCTTCTAAAAGTGACGTTGGATTACTAGCACGGATAAGTTGTCCTAGGCGTGGCTCTAGACCGGTAAGAAGTGTATTAAGAGTCATAGTTTCAATTAACATGGTCTGAGCATCTTTTTGTTCTTTTGAATGTAGGAGTGGGGACTTTTGTATGCTGGCATGCATTTTAGCGTTCAGGACCTGAAGTCGATTAAAGAATGTAAGGGGCGACTCATTAGGAAGTTGTCTTAATCGCTGCAGATCGTGTATAAGGGAAGTAAGATCCCTTGAATCACCGAAGTGTAAATTTAACAATTGTTTAATTTCAAGGTATGAACTTGGATTCCTTGAACTAATTAATTGAGCTGCTCTACCACGGAGCTTGTTTTTTATGTGAATAACTAAAAACACTTTTTGTTGCGTTGTTGCCATGTCGTATGCACAATCGCATGCGGTTATAAAATTGCTTAAAGAAATTTGATCACCTTCAAATTCGGGTACAATGGAAAAAATTTCAGAAAGTTTATAAGGTTCAATTTCAATGGTTGTTTGGGTATTATCGAGAGACATTTTGAATTTTAAATGTAGATGCGTTAAAAATAAAAAGGTTTTATCAAAAACGAGTAAAATGAAAACGTTAAGTTATTAAGAATATCTTAACAAAAATAATAAATAGTTTTCCTTTTTGTAATTTAAGAAAACAAATGGTAAGGGAAATAATAATATGTTTAAATCCTATTTGAAAAATCGAACAGTATAGAAAAATAAAATCAAATACGAGACGATTCTTACGTAATCGTAATCTGCATCTGGGTTGTCTTGTTCTCGATGTGGCTCCAAGCTTTACGAGTGAGGACTTCTCAGGTTCCTTTTGTTCCGTTAAGGAATTGGAATCCGCCGCTACCAGTTAGACCTTTTTCTTGTTCTAATAGCGTTTAAACGAATCCTACCGACTGCGCCAAATTGTTATCTCACTATTTGAAAAATTCACTTTTTGAAAAACACTTTTTATTAAAATAAAATAAAACAATATGTTCACAACTTTGGAAATCAAATGGACATTAATTATTGTTACAACTTAAAAGAATAATATTATACTGTTTTTAATAAAATCTACATAGTCTATTTATATTAAAAATCTTGCTGAGGTACGTGGGAAACCGGCAAGCATCCGCTGGCTTCCATGGAGACTGCTGACGGTGTTTGAGCGTACTGTCGCAATTCTTGGAAACTGCTGATGTTGGTTTCTGTGAATGACGCAACTGTGTGATAATATGTGGCGACATTCTGGAGGCACGTGGAAGGTCATGGGAAACGGATATAACATATATATATATATATATATATATATATATATATATATATATATATATATACACATAGTGTTAAATAAAGCTTTCAGGTTATACACTAGACATGTTTTTCATTTATTCGGAGTAGTCGGTCAAATCGTGAAACGCCCAATAATAAAAGATCGATAAGGTGTATTAATATATTTCTCCAATAAACAACTGGCCGCAACGAAATAATTATATTTTCATAAACGTTTACTTTAAACAAAAAATCATGCGCTTTCTATTTTAAGCAATGGGTATATTAACATAAACATGACATTTTTTTTTGTAATAATGCCTACAGTATGTCTATGTGTGTCTGCACAGGATATTTTATACACAATAAAATAATACATTCTAGCTGCACAGAGGCGGACCTAGGAGGTCGTGCTTTACAGGGGTGCATAATTAAATATTGTCTGATTTATTATTACATGGTAATTAAAATAAGATTTATTCGAACTATGCTTAGAGAGCCAATTAAATTCGTTCATGGGAGTTTTTGCCTTTGACTAATTTGATAGGTTACGGTCCAAACTCACAGCAATAATTTTAGGTGTTTAGGACTCGGTTTAGGCTGTATAATAGGAAAAAATCCTTTAAAAGAATCTGCAGTAATACAGTCAAAACTTTCACACGTAATTAAGTAATTAATTATTTGTACATTTTTGCATTTCTTTCCCACCAAATTTTTTATAAATATTATATAATGGATAAGGTCAGCTCCTCTACCTTATTTTTTTATTAATTTCATTACAGATAACCAAAAAGTAGATATGGTATTGACACTTTTTGGCTTTTAAATTCCTTCTTTCTGAGATTTTCTATAGACCGTTTGTTTATTAACATTTGTAGATATTTATTACAGCTTTTATTATATTATTTACTCAAATATGTTTAACAAAAAATATTGTGTTTTAGTTTTAAAATATTTTCAACTAATGATGGATATTATTACATCCTGTGCTAACCTGAGACATTTGTAGAGCATCCCTATCAGGAACACACTAACCTAACGATGTTACAGCTATAAGTTAACAGCTTATTTTATTTAAGCTTTCTGATTGTTATTTTTTTTCTTGGCTTGGTTTTCTATGGTTATTCATGTATTTGTTATAATTGTTTTTATTTTTTGATTTTTTTTTAAGTAAAGTTTAACATCAATTTTTTATTCGAAATTTAAAGCGGTTTCAACCAACATTGCTAGATAAAAATGTCCCATAAAAATTTCCCATTAAAAAATTTCCATCACCTTGTCATTAAAATTTTAATAGTTTACATTAAACATTTAGATACTCTTTAATATTTTTACATTTTTTTTTGATTTTTGTACTGTTAATGGTTTTACCATATTTCAGAGAAAAAAGCAGTGTTTTAAAAATAACAAATATTTAATTTTTAATTTTTTTGTTACACATTTCATACCTTCTGTCGGCACTCTAATTGCAAACCCTCCGCAAAATTCACCAAGAATTTTGTTGTAATAGACTTTCTTGCAAATAATTATCTGTGTGTACATTTACTCTACTCTTTTCGACCTCGGCGTATTTTGGTCTCGGTATACATTTTTTTCTTCATTTAATTTGTGCATAATCACGTAACCATGTTATTAACAATTAATTTCGTTGTAAGAAATAGCACAGTAGTGGGCTTGTTTTTACCCACCGGCCGTCGATTTATTTATAATAAATTTATTTGTTGTAATATGCCGCGCGAAATTGCAAAAAGTCCGTTCGCATTCTAGCAAGGTCTCATTTTGTTATTACACATACCAACTCTGACCTCCATTGCTAATGAGTGACTAAGTGCAATAAAAGTGATATAAAATGATACTACCGTTTGCCTCTTACTACAATAGTATTATCTACAATTTTTCCGAATAAATAAATAATGCACTATTAGATGATTTCAAAAATTCGTTAAGTCCTCAGAACTAAACATAATAAAAGTTTTAGTAGTTTGTTAATGCGCTTTATGCAAAAATCTCAAAGAAGAATTCGGAAACAAAATAACAATATTAAAAAGTTTTTATCTAGAAAACTTTAACACCCATTATTTACTATAAAAAATTAATTTAGAGTTAGATTATATCTAATTGCCATGGAAATTAAAACATTGGGTTCACCAGTAGTTTTGCTTATGTCACTGTCATTTTGTAATTGTCAAAAAGTTATTTGTTCTGTTATTGTATATGTCATCTTAAACCTATAACTGACAACTGATGAAATTGTGGTACTAATTCAAGATGGCCGACTAAAATGGCTGCCTGTCAGTTTGCGACATAGAAAAACTACCTACAAATGTTAGACAAAACTTAAGAGTCATATGGAGTTGACTTGGTAATATTGTGGTAAAAATCGAATATTACGTAACAATGTTAAAAAAGTTATTACTAGAAAACTAATTATCCAGTTTACCTCAAATTTTGCACAAAAATCAAGTATTACATAGGAATGAACTGGTATGATTTTGATATGAATTCAAGATGACAAAACAAAATAGCGGTCTAATAAAATATTTAATAAATCAACCTGAAAATATTATTTATTAAATTAATTTCAATTTTTGGGTAAGAATTAAGTAAGATTATTCCTATAATCTGGTAAACTTGTGGTACGAATTTAAGATGGCGGAACAAAGTGGCGGCCAAATACAATGTTTAAAAAATCAACGTAAAAAATCTTGTTCAATTGACTTTCATTTTTGCATAATAAATATGAAAATGAGATAAACTGTTAAGAATTCAACATCATGTAACAACTACTTATTGAGTTTATTTTAAATTATGTCCACAAGTCAATTGTGGCATAGGTAGAAAGAAACAAATATTGGTAGGAATCCAATATGATGAAACAAAATGGCGCCCAATAAAAATGTTTGAAAATACAGAATATTTAACACATATACGAGTATACTGTGACTATGTACTGAACTAAATTGGGTCACACTTCACTATTCCTAACAAATGGAACAATAATCATAACAAGGGAAGTTCCGAGTGAAGGAAATTTACCGAGTTTTTTTGTACTCAATTCACATACTCAAAATGTGAATGAGGTTAATTGGATTCGGAATGACGTCTAGAAAAATGTGCAACAGTTTCAAACCCGTATATAAACAATTTCAAAAGTTATTAACAAATTAAATTTTAAAAAAATGGGGCTTAGTTTAACATTTAAGAATTTTTAAAAAAAGATTCTTAAAGAGGAAGAAATTTGCAATAAATAGTCTCCACTCCCGAACTCAGTTTCTATTATTAATAATTTTCATTTAATTTTGAAAATAGAGCTCCGCGCGGCAAGGCCCAAACTGCTGTAGCAAGTAAAAAAAAAATTGCTATTAAATATTAATTTAAAAAAAGATATGGTATTATCTCGACACTTAAGGAACAATATCTGACTAAAAAAAATTACGGATTTTTCATGAAATGAACCCAACTAATAGATTACATTACATTAAACATTCATATGGTTTATTGTGAAAGTCTCAACGATGCGAAATAAATGTAATGACGTTTGTTTGAAAATTATCCGACTTGAAATATAAACGAAAACTCTAAAAAAAATTGTTAGTTAACAATAGGCTCATTTTATGAAAAATCAGTCAACATTTTTTTTCAGCGGGATATTGTTCTTTCAAATTTCTAAATAATATCATATTTTTAGAATATTTAAATTATTATTTAATAGTTTATTTTTTTTGTTGCGGTCTGTTTTGGGGCATCGTAATGGTTTAGCTCTCGCTGTGAGTTTTATTTTCAACATTAAATTAAAGTTTTTATTGGAAATTTGTTCCTCTTTAAGAACCTCTTTTTTAATTCTCAAATGTTAATAAATAGTTTCTGATTTATTTGCAAAAACTAAACTCTTTTTTTTAATCTTAATTTTTTAAAAACCTTTGAAATTGTTTATGTGAGAGGTTGAAATTTTTTTACATTTGTTTAGAATCCAATATTTTTACTAGCAGCAGCAAGAATTAACACCATTTTAGTTTATGAACTAGACTATTAGTGAATATGGTTGCAAACTGTAACCCCTCTATTGTTTAAACTTAAAAAATAACTAAAAAGAAAATATAAATATTACTCCGGCGAAATTAAACAACTCCGAATCTTGACTCTACTACTGCTGCTACAAAACGAATTATCAGACCAGATCTTCATTAATATTAAATAAATTTAATATTTAATAAATAAATTAAATAATACATTTAATATTTAATCTTTTTTTATTTATTTTTTAAATAGTAGGGTTTATGAAATCCTCGCTTATCCAGGCAATTGGTGTTCGGGCGGCCTTGGTAGTGTGGGACTCGGACCTACTAAAACCGTTTTCCTACTTCGTCCCCGCACCGCCGCAGGCATTACTTCGGGGTTCTCTTATTCCTTTCCTCTATATGTTCCGTAGTTTCTCCTCCGGGTCTTTTGCCCTCATGATCTTCGCCATCATGCCAGTCGCAGCATTCCACTTTGTCTCACTCTTTAAAAGAATTTCCTCGATTCTCTTCTTTATGATGTCCTCCTCTTCGCATCTGCTATGATGTTGTCGAAGTCTTTACACTGGAAAAGTTTGTGCTCCGTCGTAACTTGTCCTCCACAAAACCAGTACTCGTCACTTTCCAACTTCCTAATCTTCAAATATACCCCAAATATCCCATGTCCTGTAATCGTCTGCGTGGTCTCTTAATTTATCTCTCCTTAATTCCTTTCTATCCATTTACCACATCCTTAATAAACAATCGTGTCCAGCCTTCATATTGCTGCCACCTGCTCTGCCAGCTCCTCATCAA
Organism: Kuschelorhynchus macadamiae; assembly: GCA_030620095.1. Lineage (NCBI taxonomy): Eukaryota > Metazoa > Arthropoda > Insecta > Coleoptera > Curculionidae > Kuschelorhynchus > Kuschelorhynchus macadamiae. The sequence continues at coordinate 2,307,428 of JAUTXW010000668.1, read as the reverse complement.
TATTTCTCTTGCCTCCATTTTGGACTCCTTTCCAATCACCATATCGTGGTTCTTTCCTTGACTGTCAGGTCTAAAGAAGGCATGCACGCCAACTCCTATATAGCAATGGAGGGGACTGTAGGCAGATGCTATACTTGTTGTCAGTTTTCTGTTAAACTTTCTAAGTTAGTATCGAGGGTGAGTCCCAAATATCTTACTATCGGTGCTGTTTTTAAGACTGAGCCTTCTATGGTTATCTCTAGAGTTTTTTGTCTTCTTCGCGTCTTCAATAGCACTGCTTCAGTTTTTGTTGTAGCAACAGAGATTTCCATGTTTCTGAGACATTCGGTAACCTGTCGAACTGCATGTTGTGTCTTGCCCCTCACTTTATTTTGAGTTTTTGTTTCGACTAGAATTGCCAGGTCATATGCCTAAGCTACCACTCCCTCCTCCAATTCTATGCCAAGTACTTTATTATAGAATACATTCCATAGGAATGGTCTTAGGTCCTAATATTTGATCTAAGGATCTTCATTTATACCTACAAAACGAATGAAATAGAATAAAATATCATCGTTTTTTTTATTAAAACATTTTTGCGGCATTTTTGCTGAATCTACATTTTTTAAGATGCTTGCTTTTTAAGTAATGTGCCTGATATTAGATTTAGTTACTTAGAAACCGACAGACCTATCTTTTTCGAAGTACGCAGGTGTGAATTCCTTCAGTTTAGTACAATTCACTTATTCGTCATCTACCCGAGCGATCAGTAAAAATATCTAATAAATGTCACACAGTTCTAAAAAATCGTACATACATCATCAACGTTTTAAAAGTTATGCGAAATTTGTTGATTTGTCTTTTGTTTTAACCTACAAATCCCGTCATCATATTAAAAACGGGGCTAAAACTACCCGTGATGTTATGTCAAATTGTGCCATACATATTTTAAAATGTAATGTGAGCTATTAACTAAATGATCAGGCATTTTGTTATAATATTTTTAATTTGTCGGACATGAAATGTATTAGATTTTAAAATTTTGTAACAGTGATATAAAAGTTCTATTAACATAACATCCGTGGTAAGTTTTTCGATATCTGCATCACTTAAGGGTATGTGTAGCAAATTTTGGAAAAAATTAAAAGTAGCAACGTTGTGAATTAAGGGTTTTGGCTAATGTTTCTGGGGACGTCTTGTATGAAGCTGGATTCGGCAGAATGATCAAATTGGGTCAAAAGCTAGGATTTTTAAATCTTATACTTATTTTATTTTGTATTATTCCGTAGAAAACCAAAAAAAAAGTTGCATAAACCCTGGAATGTTTAAGGAACTGTTGCTATTTTGTAATTAAAATTCGCTAGTATTCAAGATTTTGTGCGTCTTGCAAAATCACATGATCTCAATAGGAGATTTTGTTGACAGCACGCTATGGATGTGTGAAGAAAAAAACACGTGTCTAGCCGTATATCAAGACAGTTTACAGAATAACAAAACTTTTATGGACCCATTTAATAGTTTGAGCAAATAGAATATATTTTTATAATTTAAGCAAAAACTTCAAACAATTCTTATCAACTCGAACTGCATATTTGCCAAGGTTTTATTTAATTTGCGTCAGCTATTGCCACAACTAAACTTAGCAAAATTGTTATCTTGTGTTTGAAAATATATCGATTCTTTTCAGGTTTGATTCTTATATAAATAAAAAAAATTTAATTAGAACTAACAATGTTTTTATTATGTATATCCAGTCTGAATAATTTTAGGAGATGAAAAACAAATCAAAATTGTTAAACCAAATTACAGTTTTGTAAAAGACTAAAAATATACATTAAATATAAAAATATACTACATGAAATAAAAATCGAAGGAACATATAACAATTATTATTTCAGAAGTTGAGCTTTTAGTTTCATTTTAAAAACCCGCATATCTTTTATTATTATTTTTTATTTTTAGGTTAAACTATTATATACTAAAATACCATCGTTTAAAATTGATTTTCCAAAATTAGACTGTATTGTTGTTATTTTAAATTAATACATTGTCCGGTATTATGTCCATAAAAATCAATTGTTTAAAAAAATAAGACGGGAAATTTTATTTTCTATATAAATATATATTCGGTTTATACAAATTTATTGTTGATTCCAAAAATTGTTATGTATAAATACATTTTCTTGTTTTATTTTGTAGTTTTTGGAATGTTTTAAAATAGTTGGGCGAACTGAACCCTAAGTTGATATTATATATTATTTTTTTGAATAGATTAAAGAAAAATAAATGCTTTTCAAAGAAGTCAAATAGTTTATGGTTTCGGCATAAAATTTCGAAATGATATCACTATGTTCAAATATTTGCTATACAGAGTGTTATACTGAATAAGTGTCCGATATTTCACAGGGTGAGTCGTCAAGTATTTTTTTAAGTAAAAAGTTAATATAAACCTGTGGTCTATCTAAAAGATACAGGGTGTCAAAGTTTTATTTTTATTTGAATAATTCCGATTTCTGGGTGAAAATTGTTACCTGGGGGTTTTTTGACATTAGAAATTTGAATTTGATCTTAATTTAGCTCTTACTTGTAGGGGGCGCAATCTACACATCTTTTCTCACTTTCAAGGGATCGTAACATTTTTGTTCGACCTTGTATTACATTTTCGTTAAAAAAATTAATTGCTAAATCATTTTTACGTGAAAAAAGTATTTTTATTAGATGTCGCTAGGACCAACCGTTTTCGACGTATTTGGATTTGAAATAATCGATGCATGTTACATTGAATGGCAAAATGATGGATCTTTTTCAAAATCTAAATCTAAAGAATTATTTTTCACGATATACAGATACAAGTAAGAACTAAATTAAAATCAAATTCAAATTTCTAATGTCAAATAAATCCCAGATACCAATTTTCATCCAGAAATTAGATTTATTTGGAAATTTATGCCGAAAAAATAAAAAAAAAACTTTGACACTCTGTATCTCGAAAACGAAACATTTTAGGCCACACGTTTATATTACCTTTTTTTATTTAACTTTTTTTTTAAATACTTAAGGAATCACCCTGCGCAATATCAGAGACATTCTGCATAGTAATTATTTGGTATATTTTAAACGGGGTCTAAAAGCTGAGCTTTTAGAGATATCAAAAAATATTGGATACAACACTTTATGATTTTCTTTGAACCGTCTGGATTTGCTAAAAAAAAAAACAAATGACAATTGGAAAGCAAAGAAGTGAGCATGTACTTTGAACCATCAGAATTTGCTAAAAAATAAACAAATGACAATTGGGAAGTAAAGAAATACGCTTGGACATTATTTTAAATGAGACACCCTGTATTATTTCAGTAAATGTATATCTTGCTGATTATAAAAATACCCAGTTTGATACTTTAGAGACAACCGAGAAAATTCACAAGAGGCAGTTTATTCCTTTGTAATGATTTTACTTATGTTGTGTTTCTTTGTAACACAGTGCCCTTTTAGGCAGGGTTTTTGTCAAATTTCTCTTTTTGTCTTTAAAGATAAAGGTGTCAATTCTGTTATTCTTCTTCTTCTTGCTGATTATAGATAATCAGCAAAAAGATGTCCATAGATGCCCATTTAATGAAGTAATATTATACAAGGTGTTCCATGTAAAGTAACAAAGGGGATGTTCATTTTTTTTACTTTCCAATCGTCATTTGTTTATTTGTTAGCAAGTTCTGAGGGTTCGGAGAAAACCATAAGACTTTTTTATACAATATCTCTATAAAAAATTAAGCTTGTAGTAAATTATAACCAGACACCCTCTACAAATATATTAACATAAAAGTATATTTACATAAAATTTAAAGTTGATTTGTATGACTCAAGCCATATTAAAAGTTTAATTAAGTTTTCTTTAATGTCATTTTTAATTTGGGCGATATTGTTGGCAAATATGTCGAAGTAGCATCGTTTTGCAAATAATTTAAAAATGTATTTTAAATTCAAATTTGAAATTTATTAAAATTATAGTGTTTACCAGTTCAACTTTGGCAATTTACAATTTTTCAGAAAAAATACCTGTTTGTCTTTCAAGAAAGTAATAAAATTACTATGATTTTACGCTTAATAACTTTTAACATTTTAACAGTTAAGAATTTTATATGTGGTCCGTAAATATTTTCGTAAGTATTTAGTAAGTGAGATCGGCTGCCTTTAATTTTTTTTAAACCGATATTAACGATTATTATATTTACCGACAAAGATTAAATTATTAAACCTAAGTAGATACGTAATATGTGATTGGAATCCCAGATTGAAAAATATAACCAATTCAGGGTTTAACTGATTTTGTGTTCTTACTACCGAGATAAATATTATAGAAATATGCAGATGGAAAATGAAAAACGAACGCCACATTTTAAAATTATAAGGAAAGTACAAAAGTAATAAAATTAAAGATTTAATTAGATATTTGAAAGTAACGGTGATATTTGATGTTACTAATTCCTCTTCTTTCCCCTCTTTCCAATATATTTTGAGTTTTGTCATTTTTAAAAATATTTTAAAAGCTATATAAGAAGAAAAATTGCCCCCGTACTAAGGAAATTTAATATATCAGAAGTATTGCAATCAATGTTTGTGTTTTGTGTTTCATATTTGTAGAAAATATTTTGGTTTGTTGTTGCGATATACTCGCATGTTATAGATTTTTTTTTATTTTGCAATATTGGGCCAATCTTTGTCAATGTCGAGAGATAAAAATGTAATATAAACATTTAGTTTTAAAAATATATAACAAGTCGTCCTAACTAAAACTTGATCTTGGCCAAAAAAAGCTGCACATTTTATTCGTGGAGGAAGCCTAACGTAAGCCTTCACTTTGGGATTACCTAAACTTATGTCTTGGAAAACTTTCATCATCAACACTGTAGTGACAGTTAAGGTGCATCGCATTTTATTAAGAGGTGATGAATGCTTTCAGAAATCTATTTCCTATAAATAAGCCAGAATTTATATCTTAATGTATGTATTAATTTTGCATGCATTTAACTTTCTGCTAATAACCATTCTCGCTTTAAATTCGATCCTTCTACAGTGAGCTTCACCAATAATATTTCTTTTAGCAAACTGAAATAATAGATAATGCCGAAAAGCTAAAACTTATTTTAACAGCTATTTGTTAGGTAATATATAGAATAATTATTTAAATAATTTCAGAGCATAGTTATAAGAAAATGGTATACAGTCACACCAATAAAGTTAATTTAGAAACAGCTCAACAAGTTATGAAAATGAACTACTGTTTATTTTATTTTAGTATAACATTCTTACCATTAATATGTCACGAAAAAAGGTAAACACGTTCTAAAGAAAAAGAAATAAGAAGATGAAGGTACCATACATCAACGAAAACTGTTAATCTCAAACTTTACATTAGTACAGTGAAAACTTTTTTTATTTAACTGAAGTTTTATTGTATTTACAATCTTTTAATAAATATGTAATATTAAATTACGACTATTTGTAGACATAATTATAAATAAGAGCACTACGACAATGTACTAATGAGTGAATATGAGATACTATAAATAATCCAAACTACTTTGTATCGAATTCAAAAAAATCAATTAGACGAAACATGTTCAGGCAACATATCACAAAAAACAACGAAATAAAGAACAAACATTTCTGATTTTATGAAGAATAAAATAAGGGATACAATCTATAAGATGTATGTTTAGGAGAAATATATGTTAAAATGGCTAGTTTACATAAGTAGTTAAATGAATATCTCAGCGGTTTTTTTTAATATTTCAGATGATATGTAGGAGCAGTTCAGAGAGGTCATCAAATTAAAAGAGTGCAAGTTTAACACTATAAGAATATTATTAAAATATAAGTAGGAAAGAATTATTATTAACATTTCAATTTGAGAGAAATAAACAATAATTTCTACGAATAATTATAAGCCAGGGGTATACACCGTTCAGAATCCGTTCCAGAATCGTCGGAATCATTTAATGAAATAATCAGTGGCTGTGTATCAGATGCATCCCAAGCTTTTGTTATATCCTAGGAGTATATTCACGCAAAATTTTCATTGGCTTCATTTGAATGTCCGGAAATTCCATTAGATATTTTCGGTTACTAGTTTTTTTCCATCTGAATTCTATACTACGGCACGAATTTCGCAGAGAAGAAAGGGAATAATAAAAAACCTCTGACATTTTCATTTAACTTCTTATGTAAATTGGCCATTGTAACGTATTTCTTTTTAACATACATCATATAAATTGTATCCCTAATTTTATTCTTCATCAAATCAGAAACTTTAATTTTGTATTTCGTTATTTTTTCTGATATGTTGCTTGAATATGCTTCGTCCGACTGAACTTAATTTTTTTTAATGCCAGATAAAGTAGCTTGACTTATTTTGAATGCCTCCGACGCCCTCATTAGCACATTATTGTAGTGAATTGGTAACCCTTCTCTAAGATGCTGCTTTTCCAACTCAAAAAATGCCAGCACATTAAAAATAATAATTGAACCTGTTGATTATGTCGCGGTATTTTCGAATGAATGAAAATATTATTTTGACATTGACATTGACGAATAGGTAAAAAATCAATCGACTGTCAAAGCGACAGTTATTTTGTATTAAAATCTTTTATTGCCTACGTTTTTTATAAATTAAAAAGAAGTATTAGATAATGACATCACAGACAAACCCTATTACGTTTACTTTAGTAAAAATATGAGTGGCGTTTAGTTTTTTGCAAATAACTCAGAAACTATTAACATAAATTTTAATGAGATTCTTGAAGAGGAAGAAATTTCCTATAAAAAGTTTTACTCTAGGATCTTATCTCTACTATTAATAATTTTGATTGACTGTTGAAAACCCGTACGGTGAGTGCAAAGCCGTTAGGATGTCACAAAACCGGCCGTAAGAAGTAACATGTTACAATCTATTAGTAATTAATTATTAAATCTAACAAAAAACCTTAGTTTTAGTAGTTAGTAATCGTTTATAATAATTTAAAACGTCATAATCTCGTATAATATAGTTGTGATAGTCTTCACGAAGAAAATTTGTTTAATAATTATCCGATTCGAAATATAAACAAAAATTAAAGAAATTTGTTAATTAACAATCATTTTATGAAAAAATAGTGAAAATTGTTGTCAGTGGTAAATTGTTACTTCGGGTGTTTAGATAGTACCATGGTTTTTTAAACTTTTAAATTAATGTTTTTTTTTCCTGTAACGACAGGTTTTGGGTCATCGTAACGGCTTAACGTTCGCTGCACGGAGCCCTGTTTTCCATATTAAATTAAAATTATTAATAATAGAGATAGGGTTCCTAGAGTAAAACTTTTTTGTAGAAAATGACTTCGTTTTATTAAAATTTCTTAAATGCTAATAGTTTCCCAGTTATTTGCAAAATACTAAACTCCTTTTTTTATCTTAATGCGCGAGTTTGAAACTTTTGCTTGAGCATTTTTATAGACGTCATTTCGATTCCAATGAGTTCTCACTCATATTTTTGTTAGCAGTAGCAAGAATATACACCATTTTGAGTTATGAACTAAACTAAGGTATAATAATAAAACATTAGATATTTTGTGATGTTATGTGGTTATGACCGGTATGGAGATAAATCTTCTAAGCAGGTGACTCACTGATTAAATCATCAGAATGTTGTAATTCCCCCGATTGTGTTTGCCTACTTAACTTTAGGTATTTATCGTGTTTTACATTAGCGACTCAAATTTTTGAAACAAAATACGTTGCATATACACTGTAAGACAAATTAAAAAAAAATTCGTATGAGTAAGACTTAAAATTTCTCTGGAGTAGTTTTTTAGTACTCATTTTGTATGATTTAAAGATTGAATTAATGTTGTTCTCCTTTTATGAGTTTTCCCTAGTGGTGTACGAAAAAAAAGCAAAAAGCCTTGATCTAAAAACTTAATAGTTTTTTCCTATTCAACCGGTTTGAGTCAGTTTCTCAACTATATCTAAGTTATTATTTTGTTTGGTTTGTTTTGATCCCTCGAGTAGCACCCAGTGATAAATAATTAATATGTACCTAGAGCTTAACTAGTTAATTTGTACTAAGTGCGGTTGAAATTGGAAAACAATGTTACCATTTAAAAAAATTAATGTGTCTAGTCTTGAGTACTAACAACGTAAGTTGTTTGATCTTATAATTATACGGTAGTTAATAATGTTAAACGAAAAATAGCAAGAACATTTTTGTTCTTACATTAAAGAGTCTCCTCGGGGAACAGAAAAGCGTATTACGCATGTGTTAAACAAAAAAAAAGATTAAAGGCAGTCCATTCCATTTCTCGCGGAGCTATGTATGGACCACATTGAAACAGCTACGCCACTTTACCCTAAGCTACCAACATGAAGTGGTTATTATTTAGGCATGTCTCAGTCACAATCAAAACTTAGAACAAAGCGTAGGTCACCAATTTCTCTTCCATTTTAAAAAATTCTTAGGAAAATAATAAGTTACAATATGTGTAAAAAGATGACGAACATAAATATAAAATTTGACACCTGTGTAATAATATATTTGTAATGGAAATTTTTCTTCCTTTAAACTGAATTTCTCTAATTGTAATTTTCATACAAGTTTTTCTCCGAAAGCTTAATAATGAAGTGGTTAACTCTGTAACCCCCTGTAAAAATGCAGTGCATATTCAAAGGGTATGAATTAAGCGCGCAGTATTATAAATACAATAGGAGCAATACAATTTGTATATATGATGGACCCCCCAATAAATAAACGTAGGTATTTGAAATGATTAAAATTTAATTTTACATTATAATATAAAGTCAGGCAAAATATATTAATTATTTAATCATTGAAATAGTTCCTTTTAAGTATTACTATTTGCGCACTACAATATAGAATTATATTTAAATATAAACACTGTTTTTTTAAGGATATATTTTACATATTACTAGGAAATATCCGGCATGCGTTCCAGTGCCACTCAAACAAAGAAAGTAATTGTGTTGTTGGGTCATGACCGGAGAAAAGTAACACTTTGTAGATTTTTTGAAAATGTATTATGGTTATTTCGTAGATATTGCTGATCCTATACTGTGTGCCATATTTAAATAAATTATCTCTAGAAGTGTATAATGGTTGATAAAAGGTAAATAAGAAATATTAAAACTTTAACACCCTGTATATTGGAAACTGGAAACGAAGCACTTTTGACACATCTTTATATGAACATTATGCTTATTTCGTAGACATTGGTCACCCATCCTATATTGTGTGCCAAATTTAAATAAATTATCTCTAGAAATGTTCAGGGTTGATAAAAAGTAAATAAGAAATACTAAAACTTTAGCACCCTGTATCTTGGAAACGAAGCACATTTGACAAATCTTTATATGCACTTTAAAAATACTTGAGGAATTGTTCTGTAAAATATCGGACACTTAGTCCATGTATGTGTTCAGATTCCCGGTCCTGGTCTTTTCCCGATCCCGTTCCCGAAACCTTCGCGGGCGTGCACACAACTATCCTAACCTAATTTTTAATGCGCTTATATTAATTTCAGGGCTAAAATATTTTATTGCAACGTATTTTCTTTCAAAAATTTGAGTCGCTAATGTAACACACGATAAATACCTAAAGTTAAGTAGGCAAAAACAATCGGGGGAATTACAACATTCTGATGATTTAATCAGTGAGTCACCTGTTTAGAAGATTTATCTCCATACCGGTCATAACCACATGACAGCACAAAATATCTAATGTTTTATTATTATACCTTAGTTTAGTTCATAACTCAAAATGATGTATATTCTTGCTACTGCTAACAAAAATATGAGTGAGAACTCATTGGAATCGAAATGACGTCTATAAAAATGCTCAAGCAAAAGTTTCAAACTCGCGCATTAAGATAAAAAAAGGAGTTTAGTATTTTGCAAATAACTCAATAAACTATTAGCATTTAAGAAATTTTATTAAAACGAAGTCATTTTCTACAAAAGTTTTATTCTAGGAACCCTATCTTTATTATTAATAATTTAAATTTAATATGGAAAACAGGGCTCCGAGCAGCGAACGTTAAGCCGTAACGATGACCCATTATTATTGCCGCTTCTTCTTTTTAAATGCTCGATTTTTTATTAATTGGATATATATTTAACATAACACAAGCACCAAATGCTACTTATATTTGAAATAAAGATCATTTAAATTGAAGTTATGTTGAAATACCAATTAATATATTATAGTAAGACTAATGCAAAACACTCAACGTACATAAATACAACAGGAAATTTGATTTTCTAATTTACATAAATTAAATATTGATTCATAGCTTAAGTACAACCCCCCATAGTATAATTTTCATACAGTGCATCTGTAAAGTATTGTATCCCATTTGATTTAAATGTAAGTAATTATTTCTGAGCAAAACGCTAAAACATCTAAAACGAATTATTAAATTATGTTTTTTTTAACTTTAGTTCGAAATAGACAGATTGATCTTCGGTGGGAATTTTTTAAAATGAAGTATCCAATTTTTACTTCCCTTGTAAGTTTGTTATGGTAAAATAATCACCCTCCGAGACTGTTATAGATCTTTGCGTTTTCGGGCTCCGGAAAAACATGCCCATTTCCTTCAGTGTGTTGTTTGTCATTCTGCCTGTACGCAGAATTGCTCAAATAACTGACTTCAAATTTTGCTCAAAAGTCAAGGGTCATATGGGGATGAGATCATCACATTTGTCAGATTTTTGTGAAAATTCAATATAGCGAAACAAAATGGCGAGCTTATAAGGCATAAAAAAAAATATTTAGAAACTACTTATCAAATTGACATCAAAATTTGTTCAAAAATAAAGTGTAGTATAGGGGTAAACTGGTAAAATTTTTGTGTAAATGCATTATGGCGGAACAAAATGGCGACCTAATCAAATGTTTAAAAAGTCACTACCAAAAAAATTTTGTATCTAATTGACTAGAAACTTAGCACAAAAATCAAGTGTTAGACAGGGATAGACTGGTAAATTTTTAGTGCGAATCCTTTATGGCAGAACAAAATGGCGGCCTGATAAATATGTTTAAATATTCTGTAAAATTCTATTTCCCGGAAAAAAGCTTTATGGAGGAGAATAATAAAGGACACAGTTTATTTTTTGTAGACACGTAAATAATGTTATGAAAAATAAATAATAATAAATAAAAACTTAAAACAAAAATTGAAATAAATTACGGTTTATTGGATTTGTATAAACTATTATCATTTTATTATATATATATGCATATAATATATAATGTTCATTATAAGTAGTACAATTCAATACGAGGGGAGTTGTGGGTAAAGCTGAATTTACCGGTTTTTATTACATGTGAGCCACATTTTAAACATCTTTCAATTGAAAATTGACGATTTGAGGTTTTGAGAGGCTGTAAAATCTAAATGGTTCGAGTTAGAGCAAAACGAATTGTAACTGTATGTAATAAAAAATTAACATTCCATTTAAAACATTACCACCCATGTCAAATTAATAATTCACCATGTTTTAATGTCTTTATTGTAATTACCTGAATTTGTATCGAATGTGTGCAATACTTTATGGGCGCACTGTATAACAAAGCAATCACTTTCAAGTTATTTACACTTTCTAATACTATATGGTAAATTTGTTTGGGCAAAATGTATATCCTTTGTCAAATAGTAATTCACACTCTCAGTACTACAATAGCAAGATTTACTCTAAGGTAGGATCGAGTTCCTGCTTTTATATGCTACATCATACAATCCAGTAATAACCGATTATACAATAAATACTGCGAACTTAGCGGGCATTTGTAGCCGAAAATGTTAACTGTTATCAAAATGTTTTGAGTTGGTTGCTAGATAAATGATAAACTACTGACATCTTACTCGCTTTGGCAATGTAAAGAAGGTTGCTTAATTTTTTTACTGTTTATTTTTGTAACTTGTACTTAATGTATGTTTATGTTCGGTTAATGATAGTTTAGTGCTATAAGGCGAATAAGTTCAAAATCGTCAGTACATAAATTCAGAGAAAGATGCAGCTTCAAATATTGGAACATAAAATGAGATCAGAACCACCTTATTTTTTAGATATGTGTATTATATATATATAGTATTTTATATTTTTACCTTTGTTTCATCAATATTTTAGAACTTCTTCAGGAAAAACTGCTATTTAAAATTACTTAAATAAAATATTTCATTAAAACAAACAGTTTTAAGTTTTTTTTAAACAGGCCACTGGGTCGCTTGGACGTCCTCCCTGCCAACAAAACTCATCCTAGGCCATCAACCAGTCTATTCTTATAAAATAGGAGATGCCCACCTAGGGGGTTTTTGCTTAAGCTCATAAAATGGTTTCATTTTATGAGTCTCCGCAAAGAAATGTCATATGCTTCATATTACTGTCCAGTCAGAATTCTTGTTTAGTATCGCAGGTTTCTCTACAGAATTGCCAATTAGTTTTTAACGAGTGCCTTCCGATAAGTCCCTATTTCAAAGAAAAACCCTTACTTTTCGCCCTGGTAAAAAAAGGCTCATAAAGGTCTTATTTATAAGAATTTTTAGAAATAAATTAAAATGCAAGTCAATTTTTTGCCAGTTCACGTTAGTTTTTATCCATTTGATAAGAGTGATTGTTTACCATTTTCCTTTAAAGGTGGAGATGGATTTTTGCAAATTTCGTCTCTCTAATAGCAGGTAGTTGTCGGTATGTGACTATTAATATAACACTGTCAATATTAGGATTTTATGTTTTTTGTTTGCCTCGTTAAAGGGAAGTATTGTAATAGTGAAAAATCACCCTTTGAGATTTTGTCAGATCTCAGACAAACTGATAACATTGTGGCGATGAAAATTTTTATATCGTGAAAAAATCTCCCCCAGATTTTACGTATTTTCACGTTTTAGCGTCCCTAGATGCCAAAAATATATTTTCTCAATTCTTTTCTCTTTCTTATTTATCTGGTTGACTTAAAAAATTAGGGGTCAAGGAATGAGCTGGTAATATTTTGGTGATATGTTAAAAAACTATTACTAAAAAACTAATTAACCAATTTGCCTCGAATTGTGTACATAATTCAAATGTTACATAGGAATGAACTGGTAACATTTTGTATCGATAGCAAAACAAAATGGCGGCCTAATAAAATGTTAAATAAATCAACCTGAAAAACTACTTATCAGAATAATTTCATATTTTTGACAAGCATTAAGTGTGACATACAGATAAAATTGTAGAAGTATGGTAAGAATTCAACATGACGAAAGAAAATGGCGGTTTTAAAAAATTAAGTGTGGCATAGGAGAAACTGGTAAAATATAGCTATGAATCCAATATGGTGGAACCCATAAAATAATTTGAAAAGACAGTATCTGTATAATGTGTTACTAAATGACTATGTGCGAAATTAAATTGGCTCACACTTCACTGTTTCTAATAAAGGGAAGAATTCATAACGAGGGAAGTTCCGGGTAAAGGAAATTTACCGATTTTTTATTGCAAATAACCATATTATAAAAAAAATCTTAGCCGTGTAGAGTCAAGAAAGTGTGCATATACAAATACTTTATAGAATTTTTATATTTCGTAAAAAATAGTTTCGTTAATGTAAAAGTGAACTGGAACAGATGGCGCAGCAAAATGGCGGCCGAATAAAAGGGTACAAAAAACCTTCTTGTTCAATCGAATTCAAATGTTGCACAAACATGAAATGTGATATAGAGATAAACTGGTACGAATTCAACATGACGGAACAAAATGGCGGTTTTAAAAAAAATTAGTATAAAAACTACTTATCCAAATTCTTTTAAATTTTGTCCAAAACTCAGGTGCGACATAGGTAGAAACTGGTAACATATTGTACGAATCCCAATATGGTGAAACAAAACGGTGCACAATAAAAATGTGTGGAAAGGCACTGTATTTATATGTGTTCTTCATTATCCGTAATTAAACCAAAAATTATAACGAGGGAAGTTCCGGATAAAAGAAATATACCGATTTTTTAAATTGAATGTATTCATTTTACTTTCAAAGGGCAAATACAAAAACACTTTTCAGAAGTCATTGGCATCTGAAAACAATCTTTGCCAACATTTAACATTAGTTTTAATTTGAATAGGTGTTCTGGTAAATCCACCGTATTTGAACTTTTCAAAAATAAATAATAATTGGCGAAATTAAATTTGTAAATAATGAAATTCTATGGCATAAGAAACCTGTAGCTTCATATAATAAGAAAACAAATAAAAAATGACACATTTAAAATTTGATGGGGGTAGTTTTGTATAAAAATCGTTATAAAAATAAAAATTTAAATTCAATGTTTAAGTATCAACCTTATTCGAAAATAGTAGCCTTTCAGATGTGTTCTAAGATATTAATTAAACAAATCATTTATATGTATTGGAAATCTTAGACTAATAAAACATCCTTCAAATTGGAAATATTGTCCCAATAGAATCTTCCAGAGTTTCTATCTTTGAATATAGTAAGTGTTATACGGAGTGATATATATATATATATATATATATATATATATATATATATATATATATATATATATATATATATATATATATATATATATATATATATATTTAGAAATCGATACTTCTGTCTAGGAAAGGAATGATGTGCTACTATAATTTCAAAAACCAATAATTGATTTGCGTGGTTTTCTTATAGATAACCATTACATTAAAAAGTTCAAAACATTGATTTATCTTATACATTAAATTAAATTAACTTTAGTAACTTTGTTTTGGTTTTACATAAGATTTAATACCTATTTGTTATCCCAAAGTTATCGCGAATGTGTATAGACTTATTTGGTTAGTAAATTATTCTCATCAGGACAGCAATGTCTTGATCCCTATAAAGACCGTGTCACTTATATAAACCCTTAGTAGATAACAAAGCTTGCAACAGTTAGTTACAGGGGCATGTTGAAAATGTGTCATTTTATTACATCTGAGAATGGATGGATTATAAAATTAATCATAGCAAATTTTTTCGTCCATTAATTTATATGATTTACCCTAGAAAAGTATGTGAATATTACTGCAAATAATTAGGACTATAACATACGTACCCATAGAAAACAGGTCAGGAGAGTAATAGTTAGATGAACGTTTAAAAAAAAAACATTGTAAATGGTACATATCACGTTTCTGGTTTGTTTAATCAGGTCTGCAGGATTTTTACTAGAAATGAGAAGTTTTACAAGAAATTTTTTTACGAGATAAGTGTCTATTTCAAATAAAATTCGGATTGCGTCTATAACTCGATCCAGTATAATTAATTTGAGCAATAAACTTTGCTCATTTAAGAAGGCCATGATGCGGTGTTCAGTGGTTTTGAAATAATTATTCCTGTAAGTCAACATAAATGGCGACGCTTCAAAGTTGCACCAGTGAAGAAATGAGTTCAGTCATAAGATTTTTAAGTGCTAAAGATGTAAATCCTTCTGAAATTCACTCAAGAAACGTTGTTCAGTGTATACGGAAGTAACTGTATAGCTCGTTCAAGTGTTTGTGAATGGGTAAAAAAGTTTAAAACTAACATCAAATCTGTTATATGTGTCGTGTCCCGGGCAAGCAAATCGTGTCATTACAGAAAAGAACATTAGGACCATTCAAGAGCTTACTTTAGAAAATCGACGTGCAAAGTTGAATGAAATTCCTTCCAGAATTGATTTAAGTACCGTTTCAGCGCATAATATTAATTTTATGTCACAAGTGCACTTTAACGCCCGTGTTTGGGTGCCAAAAGCAGCACCTCTGAGGGCTACTTTAAAATTAATGCAGTATTGTATACCTAAGTATGTTTTTTTCTGTATTTTTCGTCATATAAAGATATCTGCAGACGACACTCCTGGTCCTCAGAGCGACAGAAATAGTAAATACATATTTTTATGCAAATATCTAGAATTGGAAAAGTAAGGGCACGTGCCCTCAGTTTTCCCATTTTTTTTTTTTAGTTATAAAATGTTTTTTAAGTTTCGCCTCATAAAACATTGTATGCAAATTGGTCATAAACCACGTTTAACGCCCTTAGCGTTGTTTCTACGCCGTAGTCGCTAAACGCTTTCTTTATGACATAGATACATAAATAACTATTGAGCACTTGAACTATCGGAGAGTGTGTGCAAGATGGGTGGGTGCCAAGCTAATTAACGCCTCAATTCAGCTCAAACAAAAACCCATCGAGGCGTTATGAAAATGAAAGACCTAGCTTTTTGGATCGAATAATGACTGGGGACGAATCCTGTGTTCATCATTTTTAGCCAGAATGCAAACACCTAAACCCAAAAACTTTAAAGTTGCTTCGCTGATAAAGTCTTGTTAATCGTATTCTGGGACAGGAATAGAGTACTTGTGGAAGATTGTTTTATAAGGGGTTCTACAGTCAATAGTATTGTCACGTATTGAAATAAAAACTAACAATGATGACAAAACGCCGTATCTATGGTGCACTTAAAGGTCTAAGGTGTAAGGTCGACGACATCGTAAAAGGAACGGTACATAATTGGTTTTGCTCACAACCAAACGAATTTTTCTCCAAAGGAATAAAAGCTTTGATTATCGATGGAGGAGATGTACTGAGAGGCAGGGGAATTATATTGAAAAATGACACTGATGGTTTGTGAGTTTGCTGGTTGTTATTACAACAAGTTAAATGAATGTATTTTAATAGTTAGGAGGTTGTCTAAGAGCCATACTGTTCGAGACCGTCTCCTCCTGAATAGACGCATATTAATATTATTATTAATTTTAATTTATTGTGTCTAATACTGTATTGTACGTTTTTAAATATATTTTGGTGTTAAAGTATTATTAATTCTAGAGTTAAGGGCTAATAATAATTATTGTCCTCCAGGTACATGTAATTGAAAAATTTCCGTCAACTGTCAAAAGTAATATAATAATAAAATACTTCCTGTTAATTGCTGTGTTGTTTAGCCAATCATAACAAAATAACGTGAAAAGCGTGCACTAGTGCAAATTATGGAAAATTTACTCTACTTTATACTAAAATTAATATCAGATTATAAAGAATTAACTTAAATTTCTCTTAACCTACACTACGCACATGTTTGATTTTTACAATATAATTTGTATTTCTCAAGGTTTGCCGAAAATGAAGGATAATTGTTGCACTTCTTATATTACTACTGGTAATAAAGCTACATTAACAAACTTGGGGTTAGCTGTTACTATTTTAGTTTGTATCATTGACTTTTGATTGCTCACACTGTCCAGTGATTGTTTATCCATGAAATGTTTAATGTTATTTGCTGTGTATACCTAATTTATATTAAGGAAGTCTGATTGTCAACTATATTTGAAACACAAAGCACGAACATATTGGCACTAACACGCTTCTTCAATTCGCTATTGCTTGAAAAATGAAATGTCCAATCCGTTTTGTTCCGATTTTGCTCTAACTCCAGATTTTACAGTTCTACAAAACTGAAACTCGTCAAGGTTTTACTTTGAAAACAATTAAAACTAGGTTTTAAATAAAATAATATACAGGGTAGTTCATTTAGAATGTTAAAGCTACTGTTTATGCCGTTTTAAAAATATTTCCTTTATGCCGTTTTAAAAATATTTCCTTTAGATAGTGTCATCATTGCTAAAGTGAGAATTCAAAATGTTATCTGTTTTGGCTCTATAAAAATGTCAAAAATATATCATCCAGTATGAAATTCCCTGTATTTGCCGTATAAATACGGCACCACAATGTTTTGAACAACTGAACAAAATATTTTAGTAACTCCACGTGGTGTGAGAAAAAATAAAAAAATTTTATGTTTTTAATTTTTAGCTATACATTTTTCAAAAAAAAAATCGCGATTGCGCTGTTTGTATTATGTTGTCTTCATAACGTGTTTTTGGAATTTTTGAATACACACTTGTATCTGATGACCGTGTAGAATGCCATTGCTACCCGTATTGTTAGCACAACGCAAACAAAGATTACATTTAACAATTGGAATTAAAAATAGACATTGTTGCTTATTTCTCTTCAGTCCCACCTATCTCACCGCCCGTATCTCATTTGTATTCATCTTTTGTTTCACGCAATTTAGTTAACCCGTACGGGGCACCTGTAGCCCCTTTTTCGACGACCTTGTTTGCCTTTTTCGTGTTTATAATAAACGTGATTTTACGCCGTTGGCCTAATTTTCTGAGAGGTACAAGCTTCAACAGTTTTCCTCGCCGCCCCGTATAATTTTCCTGCAGAAGAGGAGGCTGCGAACCGCCGACCTGTCACTCTGCGTCGCCGTTCGTCTGTTTTTCCGCAACGCGCGCGCGGACCAGAAAGTTCAAAATCGGTTGAAGCGGGCGTGAAGCAGTCGCGTTAGCCTTGCTGTGGAATAACGCGCCGATTCTGTTGTGTTTCACCCCGAAAAACATCTAGTGTGCTCTTCTGCTGTGGAAATCAAATGTCCCTTGACAAAAAGTGGGCCGCGGTAATAGTTACAGATCTCAGATGATGGTTCGATGGTCAGTCTGACAGTGTTTTGTTTTAAGTTGTTTTTATTTTTGTTTAATTTGGATTTAGCCGCCGCAGCAAATAGTGTTTGTTATTGACGAAATTGCAGCCCGTTTGAGTAAGGTATTAACTAAATAGCTTTAATAAATTAATGGCTGGTTTATGATTTGCACTAAATTAAATGAGGCCTAAAGTCAGGGAAAAATTAAATTTGATAAAACCAACAAGTTGCTTTTGTATCATATTTTTCTTGCTTAACTCGGCAAGGCTTGATACTGATATTGTAGCATTTAAATTTAATGTAAATCATAAATCTCTTGTAGGTGCGTTACTGAAATATTACACACTAAAAGCTGGATTTGTACAAAAAAAATCATTAAAAGGCATCTTTATAAAGTTGTTGTTTTGAGAAAACATGGTAGTAAATCAACAGATCATCATATCAAGAAGATATCTAAGTCAATCACAAAAATTAAACTAGTCATAATATTAGGAATAATTTAAATATCTAAGAAATATTGTGAATATTTACAATAAAAAACAAAAATATTTTTCTTACTTTTGAGAAAATTTATTGATCTTTCCATTTTTTTGGGCCAGAAGTATAAATATTTTTATACATTTTAACCTTTTTCGTATCATGATGATGTCTTTGTCAACCACTGCAAGTGTATGAAAATAGAAATTTCCATTTAGAACTTTAGGCTTTATTTTATACTGGATACCCCAAGCTCAGTGGCCTCTTAGAAGTCTCTGGAAAACCAATGAATAGATTATTTAAAAAATTTGGCTCTTGCTATAGATAAACTCTCATTTTAAAATAATTTAAATTGTGCGGTGTTGCCGCTTCTATCTTAAACAGGTGGCAACATCCGTTTTGTAAATGAAATGCCATTGTATAGTATTGAATTTATGTATTGTCCTGAACAGTCTAAACACTTTTTGTGTTGTGTTTCCTATACCGAAATTCTAGTGTTGCAAGTTAAGTCTTTTGGGAGTTACAGAGCTTCAAATGGTCAAAAATATCAAATTTCAAGCTCGAAAACAATTGAATTTAGGTATAGGAAACTTAATACAAGAAGTTTTTGAAATGTTCAGGACAATACAAAAACACAACACGATACAAAAATATATATACAGGGCATTTCATTTAGAAAACATGTTGCCACCGGTTTAAGGTAGAAGCGACAACACCGCACATTTTAAAATATTTTATATAGTTTATGATTGATTATCTATGACCAGAGCCAAATTTTCCAAGTAATCTATTTATTGGTTCTCCAGATACTTCTAACAGGACACTGAGTTTGGGGCACCGTGTATATCATTTAAAAATTTGCAGAATTATATAATTTATAAAAATTGACCTAGTGATAATAATAATTTAAATATGTGAGAAATAATCTCAATATTTATAAAAAAAAAAGAAAACATCTTTGAATGAGACCAGAAGTATTAATATTGTCATATATTTTAAACTTTTTTTAGATACTTTATTTAATAAAGAAAGATAATAATAAAAGTCAACAGATTCAAAAGTCTGGCCAGAACATAAAGTTTTTATTAACAAAAGCATAAAAATCATCGAAATAATAGATGTTGGTAAATATATACAAATTAAAATATAACAAAAAGATCCTGTTGTTTAAATGTTTAGTAAGCACCCAGTTATTTTCAAAGCAGACCCAGTAAACATGAGAATGTTTATATTCCACTATTAATTTTGATTTCAGTTATTACAAATCTCGTCCTTTATTTCTTCAGTATTTTTATTTCTGTAAATGTATAATAAAACCAGTTTTTAAATATACTATATAAAATTCTATTATTATAATATCCAGCTGGTCCAGTGTATCCAGTATTTGGTGGCCATCTGATTACGGCATATACAAGACGAGTATATGCCATCATTTGAGAATTCCTTTACATCAGGAATAGTATGCGATGTGAAATCGTAATGGTAATTTATCGAAAATGGTTCGACTTAATGAAATTTTAAGTGTCATCAGTATTTCATATTTATTTTAAAAAATGCTTCTTTTATTATTTTTTTAAGTATCACATCAGACATTAACCGATATGTTCTTCCTTGAGATAATGGGTCTGGTAGCTTAAGATTTTGTTGAGACTAAAAAGACATTTTGTGTCTGTCTAATATGTTTCATTAGTAAAGGTTCTTTATTAATCCATGAGTTTTTTAGTAAACCCAATTTATATCTGTCTAATAACCAAAGAAAGTAATCTCAAGTGCAAAAATTAGCGCCTTACCAGCGAGGCAATATCGTCCCTATTGAGGGATAAACCATCTGTTCAAATGTTGAACACTGCTATTCCACAATTTAACAGACGATTAAATTAATTATTGTTTTAAATGTGTCTAAGACATTATTTCACGTTGCTAGTGACACTCAAAATGCTGATCCTTTTAATCGACTGTTAACTCCTTTAATGAAAGTTAAATATATTGCCCAAGTGTTTAATTTTTAACTTCTACACATAAACTTGCTATTTATTCGAAATGTCTGCTTATTTGGGGTGCCCAAGAGACTATACAAATATCTGCTACTTTGTCATAATACAATTTTCTCCTAAGTAAGAATAAAATTCTAAGGTTTTAAAGATAGGATGTGGAAAACAATTTTTTAAATACAATTTTTTTATGTTTGTCGTTAACTTGTTTTATTTGATGATTGATGTAGTAAATTAAGTTGCTTCAAATAAAGTTAAAAGTTAATAGGTAGTGGATCAGGGAGGCTAGGGATGAACCACTTTTAAATGTTTTACTACACAACTTATATTGAATGATGTTTACTCTACCCCTCAGAGATTGTTAAAGGAAAAAGATACGCCCATTCAAACGACATACCACAACTAAAATCTTTACATTTTACTTTTAAGTAAGTTGAGTGAAACAAGAAAACTTAAAATTTGGACAAATTTAGCTTCCTTGCTATATTTTGCCTCCGCTCAGAGGCAATTTGGCAGCTCATAATGGGTGTACTCGGATGTTATCGGTCTCAAAACCTTTTCCAAAGCACCAAAGATTTTAAATTTTTATATTATAAACTTTTGAAATTTTAAGAATAAGATGACGATTAACTATAAATCAGGGTGAGCTTAAATACGCCCACTTCATTCTGTTTGGACAAGTGCAAGTCTTTTTTGGGACGTAAACAATTACGTGTAGGGATTCCATCTTAAGTTTGCGGCAGAGTGCAGCATTGTAGATATAATAGGAATTGTATAAATGGGACAAAAATAGTAAAATTTTTATTTTATGTAGGTCGTAGGGAATATTTGCCAATATCGGGGATAGCAAGGGTTGTTCGCCTCGACCTTTTATGTAGGTGAGGTCAGGGCGTGATATCTATTTTTTGTCTGCGCCACAAACTAATCGAAACGGTGGCATTTGATGTTTAGTGGAAAGTTTAGGGACACTTTCCTATTCTTGTATTGGCTGTTAGACTGCTATAAATAAAACTTAACGAAGGAAGTTTTATGTTTAATAAATAACGATGGCGTAGGAGTTGCTCGCGTCTTTTGCCTTGGTTGATTTGCTTTCAAGATTTAACAACTTAAGTATTAAATAATTGTATAAGAAGTTCGCATTTTTCCTGCCGAAGGAAAACGTGATGCATTGTCTTTGAAAGGGAATATTTTTTTACATACTTTTCTCTTATATTATATGAAGACGTGTACTTGTTTCATAGAGAGATATTTATGCTTTTTTAATTTTTCAGATAGAGCCTCGAGCTCATTAATCAATAAATCAGCCTTGCAAACAGAGTTTCGCCAAAAAAGTTAATTTTTCAGTATTTTGTTTTCTTAGAGAGCCGCTAAATTACCAAATCTTTACCGTGTACTTGTTCCATTTTATTAAAGGACTTCCCGGACAATATGACCAGTTTTTATCTGTAGAGTCTTTAAAATCTCCAGGCATTTTGTCAATAGTCTTGCTCGTTTCTCTAGAGACGAGGCCAGTTGATACGCAACTTCCTCTATTTCAGTATTCAAACCTTTCAGACTTTTCTCTTTTCCTTTATCCAATTACATATATTCAGATAAAAAAGACGGTTACTAGACACTTTATAATTTTCTATCTTTTAATAATAAATCTGATTTGTCAAGGTTCGGTTCGACCTGGAATACCTGGAATTGTCAATTAATTTAAAATTCAGGGTAAAAAACCTGGAATAGTGATGGGATTCTGTTGCGCCGTCAATCGTTTTTTAATAGCCGTATTTATTCGTGATATATTAATTAACAAACGACATTCAACTTCTGCCTTTTTCCTGTAAATATCATTTAAAAAGACCTAAAAAATTGGTTTCGATTTATTTGGAATAGATCACCGAAAAACATAAGGATGGTGATGAAAAGAGGTAGAATTGGAAGGGTCTGCCAGTCCTTGGAAAAGACAGCTTTTAAAAAAATTGAGAAATCCGGATTCTTGGGATTAGGCCGTGTTAAAATGGTTCCGACGTTTCGCCTTCCATCGCACGAGGTATCTTCAGGGATGTTTACTTCACGAGATCGGAACACTGAAGACTGAATATCGATTTATTCTTTAATAGAGGATTTAGTTCCTACTCAAGTTAATTTCCAGGCAGGCACGTAATTAGGGGATCTGGATTCCCCTCCCGAAACTCTAAAAATATTTTGGTTAGGTAGCGTCTTTCTAATTTTTCTTAGGTTTGACTATTGGACCCCTCTACTTAGAACTGAATTTACCTCCATAGTTTAAATTTTGATTAGATACTATCTAAATATTAAAATTTAAATGTGCCTGTTGAGAAAACGCAAAAGACCATAATAATATTCAGTTTGGAAAGAAATACGCCTTTTGGAACAAAAAATATTATGTAAGAATGAAGAGAAAGTTCACTTTCATATTGTTATTTTTTCATACCGTCAGATTAAAATTTTTAGATTTTATGTTAACAGAACTCACAAAGATATTGTGAATAATCAAAATTCTGCAAGTCTTCTTTGTTTTAGTTTTGCATTGTCACTATCGGATTTCAGCAACAACGAATAAGTATGAAACAACGTTGTTTTTAGGAGCAAAAAAGTTCCAAATAAAAATTATTAAAATATAAGAATTTTGGGTACTACAGTTTTTTACAGGCTCTTTTATGAAAGGCATTCTTAGTCGACACTCTTCGCATTGTCTTGGACAGAGCGTCATATAAGTCACACATCTATGTTGAGTACCAAATCAACTGTTTTTTAAAATAAAAAATATTGTTTTTTGTTTAAAATCAAATCGAAAATACCGAACACCCTGGAAAAGTCATGGATTTTTACATTAATATGAAAGACCATAACCCTATTTGTTTGCTTTTATTTTTCTATTTGTGTGTCCACCGTTTGATAACACTTTATCTGCTATATATTATAATATGGCATTCTGGATTCCTTTTTTGCCAATATTGCACTGCCCGCCAGAACATGATGAATAGGCCTCATCATCCGTCCGTCATTGTCTTGTCACTTTGGGTCATTTCCGCATTTCAGGGTCTAGCTTACAGATTTTGTCTACGTCTCCATTTTCTAAACATGCTTTTTCTGTATTATTTATTTATTATTATTTAAACTAGTATCTTAAAATTCTATCTAAGAATCATACAGCCAGGATAGGAATTATGACCAGCTGATTTTTTTTAAGATCATAGGAAACGTTAGAGGAACATGCTTTAGCAGAGTTGCTAACTAGTTCATTTCCCTGTTTCTGTAGCCTTGGCAAATTCCATTTACGTCTAAGATATTTTTAATTTTTGGTCAGACCGCGAGGGCTGTTAACATGTCTTCAAGTTTGAAGGTGACTCACAGATGTAGAATAATGAAATTTTTATAATTTCTAAAACTTGACGTTAAGGTATTTTTGAATTGAATTCAGATCTAATAAAAATTATTGCTATTTTTTGACCTTAACAATACCTCATTGATTATTTTGTAATAAAAACCATTTATTACTCTCCAGTTTTTACACATAAAAACTCATTATTTTAATTTATTATTTTGATCGAACTGATTTTTCTAACAAAAGCTGTATTATTTTTTTAACCTTAAGTTTAATTTATAGGTAATAGCGAAGTTTAAGTAGATGAACCTTTTTCGCTTACGTTAAAGCGCGATCAGCTGTACTAAAATAGAGTTAAATAGCACGTTGACGTTGAAGTCTAAGTCTTAAGAAAACAGATCATGTTGAAATGTCGTTTTGCTTTATCTCTTGGAAATATTCTGAATTGACCTTTGGCGTTTCGGATTAAAAATTGTAAACACAATAGCAGCATCTGATTTATAAAATCAGCATTTATGCAAATCTCTTTGAATATAGTATTTCTTGATTGTATGGTAATATATGATAGGAATAAGAGGATGCGATTATTTGAGTAAATTTTAATATAAAAGTTAATAAGCATTTGTTAAAAAACAATTATTTCTCAAGATGTATGTTGGTTATTTCCGGCGATATTTTTTTAGGTTCCCAAAACATTTCACAGCTCCAGCTTTTTATGTAACGACACTCAGCTTTGTCAGATTCTCCTTTTATTAGGAAACGTTTTTGCTTGTTGCATTTTTTGATATGTGGTACTGTTTAAGAATTAGCTAACCTTTAAATATGAATAAAAACTAAAATTTCTAGATATTGGGCTTTTTGCGCTCCAATTTGCCATGGACGAATAAATATGTTGCTCAGTAGCTTCCAAAAGGTGCCGAATATCGAAAAAATACCAGAGGCAAACGGGTATGACCTGCATGCATGATATACATGCTTATTCGTCTGGGCACATTAACACAAAAGCTGAAAGTTTGAGGGTGATGTGCGGGCCAGGAGTTTAGTTTTAGAGTTTTAGTAGATTCACCAAGAACCAAGGTGTTTTCGTGCTTATTGCAAAGCTCTGGGTCCTATTGGCCTTGTCACAAACAGAACAAAAAACAAGAAATTCCTAAAATTATGTTTTTTTTTTGAAATTCAACTGCGAACTGTACATTAAAAAGTACCTAAGATTCAGACGTGGAATGTGGAGGCATATTGAAATAGTAAATACGTTATATCTCGAAAAGATAAAAATATATGTTTGCACTTAAGGGACTGTTTATTTAATAAGTTTTATTACGTAAGGCCGATTTTGCCAATTTTTGAACCCCCTTTCCTCATGTAGGGGCACTTAAGATTTCTCGTGTTCCATATTAAAAGATGCACGATGCAAAAACGTTTCTTAATAGAACGAGAGTTTGGCGAAGCTATTAAGGTCAGTGTTCATATAAAAAGTTTGGGTCTGTAAAATGGTTTGTGACCCTAACAAATATAGCCGTATAGATTGCTCTAAATGTCAATTGTTAATCTATTTTATAGATCCAAAAAATAGTGTGCTTCAATTCTCATGTAATTAGCCCTAAAAATGTAAAATAAATATTTAAAAACTGTAACAAAATACTTAACTACCCTGCATCTTGAGAAATAATCGTTTTTAGAGATGTTTATATTAACTTTTATACTTAAAATTACTCAAATAATCCCTTCATATTACTCCCATTCTTCTGTGTCCTATATTATGAAGCTAATTAAGAAATTATTCAAAGTAATTTGCATGAATGCTGATTTTATAAATCAGATTCTGTTATTATATGCACAAATTTTAATCCGAGACGCAAAACGTCATGTCGGAATATTTCCAAGAAATATAGGAAAACAACATTTCAACATGATCTGATTTCTTAAGCTAGACTACAACGTCAATGTGCTATAGCTCTATTTTAGTACAGTTTACCGAGTGTTTATATAAGACAAAAAGGTGCACGTACTTAAACTTCGATACTGTAAATTAAACATTAAGGTTAAAAATATCGAGAAAATGTTTATACATAGGTTAAATCAACTTTTCCGGGTTAAATTAATCAGGAGAGTACTTTTTAAATTCATGGGAACTTCCTATGGTTGAAAAAGTAATATTCGCTCATGACATTTGAACATTTGCCTAGCTACAAACTTTCATGTCAATAGAAAAATTTTGCCGGCAAAAATGTCTCCCTTGTAGTATTATATATGGGTGATGAGTGTTTCCCTTGAGCATTTTATACTGAAAAAAAGTTCATAGTAACCTTTCCACTGGAAAAAAGTAAACATAATTTTTTTCGCGAAAAATGCACTTGTTTTCACATCTGTCAGTGTCATGTATAGCACTTTTGATTGTCAAAATGACATGGTCGTCCATTAATCTCGAGATATATATAAGTAGTTATACAAGGCTGCTTTTCGGTTATTTGAATTTACCTAATATTTTTTTAAATAACACAAGAGCATATATCTATGTACACTCCTGGACAAAATTAACGTAACAATATGATATAAAAAAATCGATTATCAATAGTAGGCTATGCCTATTTTGTTTCGTTGTTGATGACCGCAGTCAAACTATTCGTTTAGATTTACAGTTTAAAAGAATTTTTTAGAAGATAAACAATTTTAAGTAATAACTTACGATAGATTTTCTTAAATCTAAGCTTATAAATTGGCCCTTTTTTAAATGCAATACGTTTTTCTGATAAACTGTTTTATTTTTTGAGCCCGAAGATTTTCAAAAATGAATCGACGAAGAAATTTGACTGACAATAAGTCGTATGGTAAGACGCTTGAATGAAGTAAGACCTTAATCTATACGACCAGGGTAAGGCGAAAACGATGTACAAACTACCGAGATGAACGTTTTATAGGACAATATCCTTTAAGGAACAGACTGTCATTAGTTCTATAATAAGGAACGAACTTGAAGCTGTCCGCAATGTCACAATTTCTTCTAAAACAGTTAGAAGACGGTTAAATAAAGCTGGATTATACAGTAGGAGCCACTGCGCCCTTGTTTAGTAGAGAGAAAAGAGTTCCAAGGTTACTTTTTGCTCGAAATCATTAAAATTGGTCTGTGGATTACTAGAGACCAGTTTTTTTTTCCCAGATGAAACTAGGGTTAGCCTAACAAATTCAGATGATCGTGTAGGAGTATGGAGAGGACAAGGTGAGATTTGATCCTTCTTCTGGGGTGGCAGTCCGTACGGGATCCATTAATGATAATTACTATCTTAAGAATATTGACTAGACCGTGTGATGCCTTTCGGTTATTTTGTGGGACTCAATTTCCTGTTTATGCAAGACAACGCTAAAGCTTACGTGGCTAGGGAGGTACGGTACTCGATTATCTTAATCAAGTTGGTATACCAATTATGCAGTGGTCACCAAAAAGCCCGGATCTAAATCCAATAGAACATGTATGGGATCAACTTACGAAAAATGTGAAACGTCATATACCTGCACCTCGTAACCTGAGGGATTTTTCAAGATTTCATTCAAAATTTGATTAGAAGTATGTCTTGGCGCATAAACGCTGTCATTCATGTAGAGGAGGCATCACACGCTACTAATGTCCCAGTTAAACCATTAATTTCTCTACTAGTGCCCCAGTTTATTTTTTAGAATTTAAACAATTTTGTTATTAGGTCTTAAGAATAATTTCAATTCAAATCTTCTAGACATTTTGTAGCTAATTCTTTTTTAAACTATGTCCATAAAAATATTAAAATGAATTCCTTATAGTGACTTAAATGATTTAATATATTGTTGCGTTAATTTTGTCCAAGAGCTTATTTAATACAATTCGGAATCGGGATTTTTTCAATTCTTTCCGGAGTTACTCGGTATTTTTTATATTTAATCTGGCCCTGGGAGACGTGTAAAATCTAAACGAATTAACTTATAAAATGGATTGCACATAAATGTTGTTGATACTATACTGTAACTATGATCATAAAAACGGAATGTGCAATCCGTTTTGCTCTAACTCGAATCGTTTAGATTTTACAACCTTTCAGAAATTGTAAACTTTTAAATTTGAACAGCTCTAAAACAATTGAAACTAGAGATAGTTCATGCTACATATAATAAGTTTAAAATTTTCAGACGAATACAAAACATTATACAAGATATTAATAAATAAAATTTTAATTTTATTTTTGGTTTTCATATATTTGGTAACGACGCCTTTATAAGAGTATTTTTTAACACATCTGTTAATCATGGTTTATATACAAGTTGTTCATGGTAGGGTGAGGTCGCAGTTCATTTAGTATTTACACGTTTTAAAATATACAAAAAAAAAACAATTACCGTCATGCTATTTTTCTCTAGTCTTGGATTAGCTTTGACTTCATACGAAAGTGTTTCTTCGACTAGTGTGATCATTTTACAATTCCATATTTTCTGTAAAAGTATCGCCCGAGGTATGGCCTTTCCACCAGGGAATAGTTTTGGAGGGTGTCACAGGAATAATATAATTGTCAAGTTTTGTTTTCAATAATATGTGCAGAGTACTCGTACGTAGGACGTCCGGTTCACAAAAAATAGCCAAAAATCTTCCAAATTATCGCAAATAGATGAAAATTGTTTAATTAAAAAATTTTCAAGGTTGTGTTATGTAGCCATGGATGTCTTTTTCCAAACGCATTTTGAATTATAAGTAAAAAATAATTTTTACTCGAGTTAATGTGGGGGAAAGAGGAAAATTAATGATTATTTTAAATTACTTTATCTCGAAAATTATTACATTTCAAAAAAAATTTGTAGTTAGTGATCTGCCCTACATTAGTAAAATGATTTTGTTCTATCTGCAATATTTTGGAAGGTATTGGACAAAAGTCGGTAAATTTTCTTTACCCGAATCTTCCCTCGTTTCGAAGCTTTCCTTTTATTAGGAATAGTGAACTATGGCCTAATTTAGTTCAGTACATGGTCGTTATTGTCTTTTCAAACATTTTTATTGGGCGCCATTTTGTTCGATCATATTGGATTCCTGCCAATAGTTTACCAGTATCTACAAATGCAGTGTGGTTCTTGGGCATAATTTAAAATTAATTCAATAAGTAGATTTTACGTTGACACACTTCGCCATTTTATTACGTCATGTTGAATTCGTACCAGTTTATCCCTATAATTATTAATTATATTAGTTATGGATAATTATAATTTAATTTTCCTGCAAGCGTTAATTTTTTAAAAGTTAATTTGGCCGCCATTTTGTTTCGCCATCTTGAATTTGTACCACAGCTTTACGTTTATATCTAAATCACACTTAATGCTTGCACAAAATGTGAAACTAATCTAATATGTAGTTTTTTTCAGGCTGATTTTTTTTAAATATTTTTTTAGGCCGCTATTTTGTTTTGCTATCTTATATTCATACCAAAATGTTACCAGTTCATTCCTATGTAACACTTGATTTTTGTACAAAATTTGAGGTAAATTGGATAATTAGTTTTTGTAGTAATATTTTTTAACGGTCCACTAGACCGCTATCTTGTTTCTGCATATTGGATTTTTGCCGAAATATTAGGAGGTACTGTCCATATTTTTGACTGAAATTTGAGGTCGATCTGATAAGTAGTTTTAAGCTATGCCGCTGACAGTCAGATAGACAAACCGACAGATGGGCCGACGGAATTGATAAAACGTATTTTTTGACATCTAGAGACGCTAAAGCGTGAAGTTATGTAAAACCGCCATCTTGAATTAGTACCGCAGTTTTACTAGTTCATCTCTTTACCACAATTAGTTATGGCTTACAATTTGAAATCAGTTCTTTAAATAGTTTTTCAGGCGGCATTTTAAAATATTTTACTAAGCCACCATTTTGTTACGCCATCTTGGATTCGTACCAAAATTTTACCAGCTTATTCCTACATAATACTTGATTTTGATACAGAATTTGAGATAAATTGGTCAAGTAGTATTTTAGTAATACATTTTTTTTACATTTCACAAGTCCGCCATATTGAATTTTTTCCAAGTCATCCCCTAACCCAATATTTTTGAAATTGCGTAAGCGTAATATGATGCTTTGTAAAGAATGGAGACTGCAATTTTGTAATATTGTGATCGAGATTAATACAATTTAAACAAAATTATTGATGCAGTTCGCATATTATAAACCAAATTATAGATGCTTCACATTTCCGGCTAATTCAGTTACTAGTCCATGTATATATACAGTTTTCCGACTAAAAATTGTTCGTGGTAAGTTTAATCAATATCACTTAAAATGCAGCTGTGAACCTTGACCTTCAAAGGACGCAGTAGATTTGCTGGATGATAACGAATTTTATTAGTTGAGACCTTTTGGCAAACTGTGTCGAATGTTTTAATTTGTTATTTAAGGGAATAGACATAAATAGTTTACCTTTTAAATATGTTCAGATTATTTGTTGCGTTTAGAATGATAAATAAAATCCTTTTTTGCTTTTTCACAATTGAATAAAACTATCTAACTTTAAACAAAAATAATTTAAATGACACAATTTATTATTTTTGCATAAATATTATTGTTTATGTTATGTATCGAAACATTCCTTGGACAGACTAGTCTTCATGTTGAGATATGTAATTTTATTAAATATTTGCTCCAATCAAATTAAAGTTAGATATTTTGAGTCGGTTGCGACAAAATATTTTTGTCTGATATTTTACCTTTTACAACATTTACATGTATTTTTAAGAATTATTATTGCAAATTCCCTCTAATTTCTTGTTTTCGTTGTTTAATACATAGAGGTTTGTAACTTAATGTGGAACTTGTTAGTTAAAAATTGATGCATTTTCTTTGTAAAGTTATCCATTCACGTACGGTTGCCGTCCTGGAATCGGCAGTTCTTTTCGAAGACTGATGTAGGATACACTATTCAAGGATCGGTTACACATAAACACTCACTTGGTTATTGTAACAACTGTTACAAAGGAATACATTTTCATAATATGTTGATGTTATAAAAAATTGAAAAGTCGATTGGATGGCAGACTTCAACAATTTTGTACGAATGGATTACAAATGTTTAATCACAAATGTTTTCAAATGTTACTTATATTTAAATTGAACACAAATAATACGAAAATGAAAGAGGCAATTTGTGCAGAGGAGAGGCTTATTCTCATTGTCTATTGGCTACAGTGAGTTACTCTTATTTAAGAGTTTTTGGCATATAATAATTACAGATTTTGTGTATTCGATAAATATTTTTAAATTCTAAAAAAATTCTTCCCTGTTTTCCAGTTTACTGACTTAACTTGTTGGCTGGTTAACCTTTTACCTTTTGAGATCCGAAATGTGCTATATTTTGAACACTATTTCTTCCGTTAAACTGAATACCTTCCGTTTTGCTGGTTGCGGAGACAAAAATCGAATTGTAGTTGGAATACCGTATGTAATACTTGATTTTTGTAACTTATTAGAAATTAATGCCCCCAAAAGAACTATGTGAGGACAACCAAGAAATCAAAACCAATTGGAGAAATTCGAAAGATTGAATTTTGGTTCTCTTCAATAATTACCTGAATACTCATTTTCCGAGCATATTTCGTGAATAAAAATATGAAGATGGAAGAGAGCCGTTTTAAAGAAAAAAATAAATGAAAAAAAAGGTCGAATGAAACATCTTTCGATAAATGGAAAAAAGGGTCGAATAATACATCTTTTGAAAGATATTCTCAAGCTTAATTCATCCCCAAAAGTTATTTTAGGATTCACGCGGGAATAAAGTACTTCAGTTTTATAAGTTTTCTAGAATTTTTGCTCTCCGAATAATTAGATTCTGCCATAAAAAAATATATAAAATGTAAAAACAAAACTATTTTTCACAAACACTTCCACTATATTTGTTAACAACACGTAACACCACGTTTCGTTACATAGTAGCTTCTTCGGTCGTTATATCTCAAATGAATATACTTAAAGAGTAGAGGAATGAGTTCTATTTGATCGTTTAATTTTATTAATTTAAAGTGTTGAACGTATTTATTTCTAGAGACTCTAGTATATTTAATTTACGTCCTTTATTTTCTTTGTGTCCAATTTTAAATTTTTTATCAAAGTTATGACCGGTCTCAATTGGATTCGGTTTTTCTCTTGATGAAACACTTATAATGCTCGTCTATTCTTTTCCAAAATATATGCCTGTTTGACCTATCTGTATAACTTTTGTCACAATCTCTACAATTAAGTTGGTATACACCTGATTGTTCACGTTTATCAATTTTTAATGTACCTAAAGGATTATTGGTTTTATATGCTATTCTAATATCTAAACCGTTTAGAAATGTACCTATTTTAGACCTGGAATTACACAGTTCTATTTTTTGATTTGTTGATATTTTTTATAAAACTTTTTTTGTAGAATTTTATCAATTATATTAATTGAATATCCATTGTGGATTGCAATCTGTTTGATTATGTTTAACTCGGTCTGAAAATTAGTTTTACTTAGAGGTAGGCAGATTAATCGATGAATCATACTCTGCAACGCGGCTAGTTTGTGTTGAATCGGATGACATGAGGAATTGTGTATGGTAGTATTCATATGTGAAGGTTTATGATACACAGAAAAATCATGTTTTTTATTTAACCTTTTGATGGTCAAATCCAGGAAATTTATACTGTTGTTAGATCTTAATATCTTTCATCCTAATATAAAATTTACAATTGAACTAGAATCTATTAATACTATAAATTTCCTAGATTTAACTATCAAAAGATTAAATAATAAACATGATTTTCTGTGTATCATAAACCTTCACATATGGTTACTACCATACACAATCCCTGATGTCATCCAATTCAATATAAACTAGCCGCTTTTCAGAGTATGATTCTCAGACTAATCTCCCTACCTCTAAATAAAACTAATTTTCAGACCGTGTTAAACATAACACAAACAAAACAGAGACAAAATTTTATGATTTTATGACTAGCGGGTACCCGCGACTTCGTTCGCGTATTTGACTATAATGAAAGGGTTGTAAAGAGGTACTTAAATCGCATCATTTCAGAACCTTTTTATAACCCACTTTGTTGTTGCATTCTCTGGCTGTAAAATAGCCAAGCTACTACGCGAATTTACTCTAGAGCAGGGGTGCTCAAATTTGAACTACTGGCGATTTACCTCAATATTTTTAGACTACTTACGATCGACTCTGAGAGGCTGCAAGTATGTGTGATGCAGGGTTGTCGTACATACACGATACAAACACCCTACCTACTTACCTACCTTCCTACCTAGGTAGGGTGTACCGTAGCATATATAGATATTAGCTTTCCGCACAATATACATTATTTTAGTCAAGGTTTGGGTTAGGTTTAGTTAGGTTCTTCTCTACAATATCAATGAAAAAACTCATAGTTATTCAAAATTGCGAGCTTATTGGTTGTTACAAAACAAAAGAGCTACATATGGTGTTTAACTTAACTAAGGAGTGACTTTGGATGTCCTCAGCATACTTTTCATAAGATAGTACGTAACCACGGACTGCTAATCGCAAGCATGATGACATATGATCGTCAGTTAGTCGATTGCGATATTTTGACTTAATTATCTTCATTTCAGAAAATACAGACTCGCACAAGTAAGTTGACCCAAACATTGCTGTCAGTTGAAGGGCGATTTGCCTTAGATTCGGATATTTATCTTCAGATATAAAACACCAGAAATTTGTATCAGATGCTGTAGCTTTGAGATGTATATCTGATATAATCTACACCAACTCATTTTCAACAGAACATGAGTTCATATTAAACTGACTTGCTATTTCAGTAGCTAATTCGTCAATGTTTTTACATGAAATAAATAATGCTACATTTGCCAATTTACTACAATCATAAAAACGCATTTCGAATTGTCACAAAATATTTGATAATTCAGCCTCATACGTATCATAATTCAACTGAGGAATCCTTGCTTTCAAAGACGGAAAATGTTTCAGATCCTTTCTTTTCAGTTGATCTATCATAAGTTGCAATTTACTTTTGAATGCGTTTATTGCGCTAATCATCTCAATAACAGTTTCTCCTTTACCTTGAAGCTCCAAGTTAATGGTGTTTAAGTGCATTGTGATGTCAGTCAAAAATGCCAAATCAGTCAGCCATTTTTCGTTTTTCAACATCTGAGTGTCATCATCTCTTTCGTCTAGAAAAGCTGTTATTTTGGGCAATAATTCTTGAAATCTTTCTAGGAATTTTCCGCGACTCAACCACCTGACGTCCGTGTGAAGAACTAAATCAGTGTGTTCAGCTGACTCCCTATCTTCCAACTGCAACTTAAAGAGCCGCCGTTGTAAGCTACGTGTACGGATGGAATTCACAATTTTTGTTGCAATGCCCATAATTTCCTCCGTGTTTAAAACTTTTAAACACAAAACTTGTTGACGTATAATGCAATGGATTGAAAAAAATGAAGGGAAATCTTCATTAGCTCGACACAATGCCACAAAACCGTTTTTGTTTCCAGTCATTGCTGGTGCTCCATCGGTTGTAATGCGCAATAATTTATATAATGGTAGCTTGTAGTTTTTCACAAAATTGAAAAAAACGTCATATATATCTTCGCCACGGGTCTTCCCCTTCAGAGGAATGATTGTCAAAAATTCTTCCTTAGTCATTGAATTCCATCCGAATAAAAATACACAGCTGGGCAGTGTCTGTCATATCGGTGGATTCGTCGAACTGCAAAGAAAAGTATGTACGTTCCATGATATCATTTTTTAGTTTATCTGCCATGTTCTTACTCATGACTTCAATACGCCTTGTGACAGTCGGAGGAGATAACTGAAGTTCTCTAATAGAAGACATGATTTCTGTTTTATTTTTAAAATCTCCAAATAAAGTCTCACCCGCTTCAATAAATGCTTCTTTCACAACCGATCCATCTTCGAATGGTTTCTTGTGTTTCGCCAATATATGAGATATTTTAAATGACGCGATCGTAGCAGCTTTTGATTGTTTGGCTGGTCTTGTGAACATGGTTTGTTCTTTTTTCAAACAAGATATCAAATACGTACTTTTCGTTTTCTTAATTCACTCTGTGGCGGAAAATCCTTTTCATAGTTTTTATGAACCGTTTTATGATGCCTTTCTAAGTTACTACGCTTAGGTATTGCAACTGACGCACGACAAATAAGACAAATGCACTTATCCTTCACCATACAAAACAAAAATTCTTCCTCCCAATCGTTATTAAAATGATACGTTTTAGATTTCTTCGCTGCACTCATTTTGTACTATTTAATAATAAGCTTTGTATCGACGTAGTATTGCCTTCAAGTTCCAATTCAGAATGACTCCAATTCCTGCAGGCGCAACGTTTATATCGGCGTGAACGAAAGTCTCGAATGTTCCCGTCAAACGCGCCGCCCGAAATTTCTAGAAAAGCGGCAAGAATAAAAAACGCGGCTTTTCTTTGACAAGTACCGCGCGTTCCTTTGATAAAGCCGCCTTTTGCTGCTAGCAGAGTGTTATTTTATTAACGTAATAAATTTTTGTAGTTTAGTTAAGTACCTACTTATTAAAGCATTTTTTCTTCTGGAGATCTACTCAAAAAGCACTCGCGATCGACCGTTTGAGCACCACTGCTCTAGAGCATGCGACAGTTGGCCATGGGAAAACAATTATATTGCAAGTCTACTCCAGCTCTACTTAAGGATTGCCCTTGAGCTTTGTTAATTGTCATGGCGAAACAAAGCTTTAAAGGAAACTGTACACGTTTAAACTGAAAAGGATACTCTCACGGAATTAAAGGGATACGTGGTAAAAAAACTGTTTCTAGTAGATTCTATTACATTGTTTTGTAATGTTTTAACCTGTAGCCGAGTTCCATTACACAATTTTGGTAAGTAGTATGTTAATTGTGGAGCAGTAATTTTTTCCAATAAAGCTAGATTTATTTTATCTGCTGTGCTATTTTTTGAGGTCAATTTAGCTCGTTCTTTAAACCAAGAAGCGGATTTATTTGACAACTTTCGAGTCCACTATAAACATTTAAGGGGTAGTTTCACCCCCTTGGAACCCTTCTTATCGAACCTCTACACTCTAAAATCAAGCTTAGCTTTCTAGGGCAAACGGTTTGAGAAAGATCGCAAAAATTAATCAATGACCGGATTTTTTCAAAAACCCTGTATGAAAGTATAAAAAATTTTAAAATATGAAATAAAATCAAATAAAAAGCACGTGTTTAAGGGTTTTTCCGAATAACTAATTGTTTTTTAAATAAAATATGTAAAAAAATATAATATAAAGCATATTATGTGCAAGCGTTTTCCGCTGTTTTTTAAATAAAATATATTATAATATTTAAGGGATGGTTTTACCCCATTGAACACATTGTATGCATTTTTGAAAAATCCTAAAATATGTAAAAAATAAATTAAAAAACACGTGTTCATTTGTTTTTTTCGAAAAACTAACCGGTTTTTAAATAAAAAAATATTGTATTTTTTAAGTGGTGGTTTCAGCCCTTTGAACACCCTGTATGAATTAAAAAAAAAATCGTAAAATATGTAAAAAAATAAATTAAATAACACGTGTTCAACCGTTTTTCCGAAAAACTGACCGTTTTATAAATAAAAAATATTGTAATATTTAAGGGATGGTTATACCCCTTTGAACACATTGTATGCGTTTTTGAAAAATCCTAAAATATGTAAAAAATAAATTAAAAAACACGTGTTCATTCGTTTTTTTCGAAGAACTAACCGGTTTTTAAATAAAAAAATATTGTATTATTTAAGTGGTGGTTTCAGCCCTTTGAACACCCTGTATGAATTAAAAAAAAATCCTAAAATATGTAAAAAAATAAATTAAAAAATACGTGTTCAACCGTTTTTCCGAAAAACTGACCGTTTTATAAATAAAAAATATTGTAATATTTAAGGGGTGGTTTCACCCTCTTGAGTTTTGAAAAATCCGTTCTTATCGAACTTCTACACCCTAAAATTAACATGTTTGCCAAAATTCAGCCTTTTACCTCAAGCGGTTTGAGCTGGCGCGTGATGAGTGAGTCAGTCGGCTAAGTCTTTTGTATATTAGTATAGACTAGTACAGATATAGATTTCCACCGAGTATCGGCTGATACAATCGTAAGGTTGTCATATTCACGAATGGATATTATTTTGAGATAAACAATATTGAAGTCCCCATATTTTGAGAATGAATGTTCAAAAGACCTTTTATTAAAGGATGTGGTATACGACCCACCACTTTTTGATTTCTTTTCAAAATGGCTTCCATCTGCCAACTTGAATTTTTTTTATCGTGATATACATAAAAAGAGTATTTAGTCTGCAAACGAAGTATGCAATGGTTGATTCCAAAAAGAAAGAGAATATTCTCCGTATATTTTGGTCCTCTTTAATTGTTTCAAAATATACCAATTTTGATAACAATGTTTGTAAATGATACAGATCATAGCAATTAAATCAGAATAAATACCAGAATAGGTACTTGATTTATTTAACACCAGATGTGAAATTTAAGATAACATGACACCCTCTGTAGTTAAATTTGCATTTTGTAACTGCTAAACGCTGTGGAATAATTAATGGCGAGCATTAAACCCTTTGAAATATTTGAAATGAAAAACTTTATGGTATTTTCGGTTCTAGCCATTCGTATATGTTATGGTCAATGTTGATAATTGGTCAATGCTGTAAACAGTTTCAAACTCTGATATTTTTCGTAAAACATTTTGTTCGTTTTGGCTAGTTTTCTTCCCTGTTGAGAAAATTCAAATCTATAGAAGCAAATTAATAACTAATTCGATATAATTTACCATCAGTATTTTATTTTGTAACATATTTTTTATATAGTATATTTATATTTCCAAAAAAAGGAGAAATCTATTGGAAAAAAATATAAAAAATTTAAAAACCATAACTATATTTTTACCCTGTGACTAGCCTTCCGGTCCGGTAATACTAATCCCGGCAGACTTAGGTTGATCTGTCCCGTTAGTATTAGGTTAGCCTAGGTTCAACGATAAAATCTATCATTAAAGCCAAAAAATCACATGCTGCTGTGTTGTAATTGGCGAGTTCTGTATGGAATTTAAGGTCTGTGCGCCTAATCTGGTTCTAACTAGTACCGGTGTCTAAGCTGGTTCTAACCTAACCGACCCACCTATTGCTGCCACACTACGGCTGATACCGATCCATCAAACAGAACATCCGTATTACATTGTATCAAAAACTGATTCCTAATTTAAGTTAACCTTTAGATTTGTCCTAAAAATGTATATGTGTTCCAGTAATGATTTTAAGGTGGAAACTAGACGAAACGAAAAATTGAGCCATAAACATAATTAAGGCAAGGAAAAAGGAAAACAAAAAAAAAAGATTTATTTGAATAGCAGAACCTTGAGGCTAGTCATATAGAATCAGATCATCTGCAGTGCCTAACATATACAGAACTATTTTCAACATCGGCCGAATATTTTTGACATTGTCCGAGATAAAAATCTTTTGCCCAGTTTTGTATACATATTAAAGTAATTAAAAGGACTATATCTTTTTTAATTCATAGTTACTTGACAGCTCTGCCTGCATTTAATTGATAATATTTTCAGTGGCGCAGCCAAGGGTTCGAATGTTCCGTCTTCGCTATCTAATTATTTTAGTGTAGTTTTACTTTATCGTACTTAATTATAGTTGCTGCACCCCCTCCCTCCTTAAGAAGCTGCCTACGCTACTGAATACTTTATATTTAGATGCACTCTAGTGCCGTTAGAGCATGCGACAAAAATATTTACAATTTAACTTGCATTTAGGACATGATCCGTTGTATTACTGATGATTCAACCGTTTGAATATGTGATAAAGTAACACCACAACCATGTTGCGTGGAAGATTTACTCATATACATAAAGGCAAACATTAATTCTTTGTTTATTTATATGCGGAAAACTCTACAAGGAATTGCAATGATTTATCTTTTGTTTGTTTTAGATAAGTTAAAAGAGTATATCTAGCCATTACAAGTTAATGTATTTATCTTTGTAAAAAGCCTATACAAATTATTCGAGTCGTAAAAACATATTCATATGTTATTCGTTAATAATCAATTAATATTAAATATTATTCTAATTAATGGAGATTATGCAACATAGTTTTGTTAATGTATTAATATGTATTTAAAATTAAAAGCCTCGGACTGGGCAAGTTTGACCCCGGAGTATGTAATTTGCTGACTTAAAAAGTTATGTTATTTATAAAATTACTCCCTCGGTAAATTTCCTTTACCCGGAACTTCCCTCGTTATGAATCTTTCCTATTATTAAGAATAGTATGACCCAATATAGTTCAGTACATAATCATTTAATAACAGATGTAGACTGTTTTTTTTTTAAATTTTATTGGGCGCCATTTTGTTCTATGATATTGAATTCAATATTTTACCAGAATACCGAAAATTTGTAGTTCATGGATATATCTCGTTAGCTATTAAACCTTAAATTTTGATTTCAAAAATTCGCGGCGTATGTTTCCGTTTTATGTTTTTTTAGAACACCCTATATATTATAACATATTTAGATCTAGCGATTAATTCTAAGCATTATGTACATTACATATCAATCATATCATTTGCCAAAATTCAACAATTTTTGAGATATTGACGAAAATTTTAGTCTTCAAAGAAACTGTCAATTTACATAAATAATCGAATCTTGGGAACCCTTTGTTACTTAACCACTGGTATTTTAGGGACAGTGGTTTCTGATAAATGGTTGTTAATATGAGACCCGTTTCAATTTTTTTTTTTTGAAATACATAAACTCTATACCGAAATAAAATAACGCCCTTCTGATATAATAGGCAATTTTGGACATGCTGTATCAAAACACAGCTGGCCGTAAAAACTATTTCACAATATATTAATATTGTAATGCCATGAAACATATCGTATAACACCCATGTGTCCTGAGTATAAATATAAAATTAGCAATGAATTGTATATGAATATTATTACATGACATCACGTCGATTGTCACCATAAATCTGATGATTGATTTGCATCGTCCCATTACCAGCAGGTTATTTTTATTCTGCTTGACGTAGTTTTCCGGCAGTTTTCATAATATGCTCGATAAAACGTGTAAGAGCAAATAATAGGGGTATCGTAAGTTATTTTAGTCGGTTGTAAACATTGGGTTGATTGTCCCTAATTTCTGCTGAAGTTAGATGAAAATAGGTTAAAGACACTGAGTGTTGTCCACATTTTGTGTACTTTTTCTTAAATGCAAAATTATCTAATGCATATTAGCACTTTGTGTGCTCTTTTTAAGAGGCAATTAAAGATATCTTAGGATATTTGTTTCAGTCTATATGGTCGATATATACATATATATATATATATATATATATATATATATATATATATATATATATATATATATATAATATAAAAAGTCACATCCATTTTATTTATTTTGCTTGGGATTCGAACGCAAATGTTTTGCAAATTTAGATTTCTTGAACTGGTATCGGGAGTAGAAAAATTTTTAATACGAATTTGAATAAGAGACAGTTTTTACATTTATTTAAAGATTATCAAAAGTATACATCCTGGGCCATAAAAATATGCGCAACAAATAGTACTTACGTATGTTCCGCTTGTAACTTTTTGTGTTATTTTTTTATATTGCCCCTCTTTTAGGACCCTTTAACTTTTCTCTTGTTTGAGCTAGAATATTTATTCAAAAAATCTGTAATTTCCTTTACCCGAATCTTCCAACGTTCCCGTTACGAGTATTTCTTTTTATTAATAGTGAAGTATGATCCAATTTTGTTCAGTACATAGTCATTTAGTGACATATACTGTATATTCAAACATTTTTATTGGGCGCCATATTGTTCCATCATATTGGGTTCCTACCAATATTTTACCAGTTTCTACCTATGCCATACTTGATTTTTGGGCATAATTTAAAATAAATTCCATAAGTAGTTTTTACATTGACACACACTGCCATTTTGTTACGTCATGTTGAATTCGTACCGGTTTATCCCTCTATTACATTTATTTTTCTGCAAAATTTAAATTCAGTTGAATAACATTTTTTATGTTGATTTTTTTAAAATTTTATATGGTCGCCATTTTGTTCCGCCATCTTGAATTCGTACCACAATTTTACCCGTTTATCCTTGTACAATCTGATAAGTAGTTTTTTCAGGCTGACTTTTTAAATATTTTATTTGGTCGCCATTTTGTTTTGCTACGTTATATTCATACCAAAATGTTACCAGTTCATTCCTATGTAATACTTGATTTTTGTGCAAAATTTGAGGTAAATTGGATAATTAGTTTTTTTAGTTTGAAATTAATCTGACAAGTAATTTTTTTAGGCTGAGTTTTTCAATATTTTATTAGGCCGCCATTTTGTGTTGCTGTCTTATATTCATACCAAAATGTTACCAGTTCATTCCTATGTAATACTTGATTTTTGTGCAAAATTTGAGGTAAATTGGATAATTAGTTTTTTTAGCTATATATATATATTTTTTTTAACGTGTCACAACGCTGCCATCTTGTTCCGGCATATTGGATTTTTACAAAATATTACCAGCTCATCCCCATATGACCCTTAATTTTTGACGAAAATGTGAAGTTAGTCTGATAAGTAGTTTTTAAGCTATTCCGTGAACTGACAGGCAGACACACCGACAGACGGACAGACGAAATTGGTAAAACATAATTTTTGGCAACGTGAAGAAGCAACCTGAGAAGGTGATTTTTTCACGATTACAAACATTTTATTTGGCCGACATTTTATTCCGCCATGTTAAATTA
This sequence comes from Kuschelorhynchus macadamiae, assembly GCA_030620095.1. Lineage (NCBI taxonomy): Eukaryota > Metazoa > Arthropoda > Insecta > Coleoptera > Curculionidae > Kuschelorhynchus > Kuschelorhynchus macadamiae. The sequence continues at coordinate 2,265,273 of JAUTXW010000668.1, read as the reverse complement.
GTAACACAGTTTTACTAGTTCATCTTTATACTACAATTAGGTATGACACAGAATTTGAAAACCGTCCATTAAGTAGTTTTTTCAGGCTGAATTTTTAAATATTTTATTAAGCCGCCAATTTGTTCCGCCATCTTCAATTAGTACCACAGTTTTACTAGTTCATCTCTATACCACAATTAGTTATGGCACACAATTATAAATCAGTCTATTAGGCAGTTTTTTTCAAGCTGAGTTTTTAAATATTTTATTAAGCCACCATTTTGTTTCGCCATCTTGGATTCGTGCCAAAATTTTACTAATTGATTCCTACATAATACTTGATTTGATACTTTTGTTCTAAATTATTTCATTATTTTTATGTAGTAGTTGAACACTGACGGGTTCTACAGCTGTTAAAATAATATTGATATAAACGATTTTAATACTGTATATTAACAAAAAAAAATGATATAAAGTATCCTTTTATTATAAACCTTACTTGAAACTTTTTGTATTACCGGATTTTTGCTTTTGTTTTGTCATGGAATCATGGAATATCATCTTTATTATTAGTGGCGCTTTTACTTCTCTTTTGTACCAGCTTCTCACCTGCATCTTATCTTCATTATCCTTTACTTCTAATTTTAACACGTTATCAGGAACGTAAAAAACTTCGCAGCAATTTCCTTTTATTTACGACCATAGTTTTGCGCATATAATTTTAAATTTCAAATAATAGCGAATAAATGAGAAATATGTTTACTTACTTTATTCATTTTAATGAGCCGTAACTTTTTTGTTTTTAAAGATATCAAAATGAAATAAAAATCACTTTGCGTAGTTATCTAGCAAGTTTTAAAAATAAAACAAAACACTAACGTTTTTTTCAAGATATTAACCTAACTTATATTTTTTAAATGGAAAGCCCTATATATTTTCGGATATTTTAATTCTACATAAGATTTCAAGTATATTTTATAAAGCATACCCTATATTTATGTTCAAATGTTTGCGAGAAAATGGCGTCAAAACATGCAACAGACATATTTTGATCATCTGTAACTTTTCTGTTTTTAAGCATATCGAAATGAAACAAAATCATTTTGTATAGATATTTTGGAAGTTTTTTTCTTTTTTAAAAATAAAACAAAAAACTAACGATTAACAAGGTAAAACATTATTTAAAACCTTTTTTACAAACATTAAATTATTATAGAAATTACTTTACGTGTCTGCCATTTTTCTCAACACGTTTTTCGTACACTCTAATGGTAGTATTATTTGTTGCATTTCCGGATTTTCTTTTAACTCATTTATTGTATTTATAATTCTTCGACTCAGCTCTTCAGCATTATCCCATGGTGTTTTATATATTATATTCTTAATGTGCCCCCAAAAGAAAAAGTCAATTACAGTCAAGTCCGGACTGTTTGGGGGTCAAGCAATTGTTACTCCCTTTCTAATCAAGCCATTTGGATATTCCAAACCAATGACGTCAAAAAGAAATAGACCCCGCATTTCATTCATAAAAATGAAATAAATAGAATCAAACATCAATTTGTTGTTGTGTATGAGTGGAAAAAAGACGGACTGATCGCATAAAGAATAGTTTGCGGTGAAAATTGCAACGCTGTCAGATATCTTCGCGAGGCTTACCAGTGGCGTAGCTATTTTTGAGATAATGTATTGTTTGCTATATTTTTTGAGCCCAAATATTATTATGGTGGATACGACAGTATTTTTGTTCTAAGATGAACAGGAACGACTTCACTTTGCAAAAGTGAGAGTTTTAATAATAACTTGAAAACAACTAATTTAGATATTATGTCGTGGAAAAGTCTGCACTAAATGGGAAACTTTTTTATTATCAATTTCTCGAAAAACTTTCTTCTTGATAAAACTTGTGTGTTTGTCGAAAAAATAGTTTTCACAATATTCAACTTTATATCAGATATACAAGGCATTCAAAAAATACGAAAAAGTGTATTTCAAAAATTAAAATTTGTCGACTGTCGCGGCCGTAAAAAATCGTAAATAAAGGTTTAGTATTAGTTATGTCATATTAGTAATAGCTAAGGAAAGATTTAAATAGAAAAATGTTTTTTTGCTGTTTGACCTTAAATATCTCCATAACTACAATATAAAAAATTTTACTCAGTTTATATTTACGATTTTTTATGGCCCTTAAAACTACCGTCAGAAAAATTTTATTTTTTTGAAATTGTTAGTGAAATCCACTTTTTTGAACATCCTGATCTAAAGTTTATTACTATCAAAAATATTTTTTTTGAACCACCAACTTTTATCGAGAAATCAATAATAAAAAAAGTAAATAAATGCATTAAAGTGCAAGATGTTTAAAAATAAAATCATCGAAAACTTTTTGGTGATTCTGAAGCACCCTGTATAATATTTACAACTATATTTGAAACTTAATTTTTTTTTATAAAAATTTAAATAACAAGATTGAAAGTGCACTTTATAAATTTTCACCCGGACACGTGGGTTATAAAAATAAAACAAAGTTTAAAAGTTTGGTATAATTTATTTATAAACGGTTTGATATAATAACAAACAACTATTAATAACAAACAACTATTATTATCGACAAAACAAAAGTAACAGCATATTAATATAATATTTCATTATTTATATAATAATTAAACTCGTCTATTACATATTTAATGATTCAATGACAATATTCAAAATCGGAAATTTAGAGGAAATATTATATAGCTTTATATATATATATATATATATATATATATATATATATATATATATATATATATATAACTTTAGGTTAGCAAGAAGCTAATTTAATATAATTGTATCAATAATTATCTGTGACAAAAGACCAGGCACGTAGTCTAGGGGGGGTCCGGACCCCCCCCCCCCCGCGCGATACCCTAAAAATATTTAGGAGTTTTTACATAATTTAACCTACGAAAGTAGAATTCCAATAACTGCTGATTAGCAGTTCCGTATTGGCTTTGCTTACTACAGCTATTTTTTTAACTCGAACCTCAGGAAAATTAGGGAGCAAGCTATTTTTTGAAATTGTAACTTTTTGACGGGTTTTTTAACAAGCCCAAATATGTAAATGTAAAAAATTAAGAAAGGCTACCCTAAACAAAGACGCACCTAATGATTTTTTCGTAAGTATTACAGTTTCTAACATAAATCGATAGGAAAATAAATTTAATTTTTCTTCCACAAAAATCTCCTTTCATAAACAAAATTGCCAATGCGTGCCGAGACCAAATTTATGATAATTCCAACAAAAATTATTATTATTAAACTTAGAGTATATGGTAGCTGCTGAAAATTTTTCTTCGTGATCCAATTTCACACAATTTTGAAGTCCTTATCTTTACGTATACAAAACACGATTTAAGGAATAAGAAAATTATTGAATTTACCTTTGGGGACTGAAAAAAATTACCTCAAAAAATATTCGATTTTGACAGTGAGGAATATTTAGAATTCTCAAAAAAAGAAAAACTTTAAAGCAAACGCTCATTAAAAGTAGTTTTAGAATTTCGAGAAAGTACTAAAAAGAAAGATGAATACATTTATGATTAAAGAAATCCAGATTTTTAATGTAGCAATATGGTTCCAGACCCTCTATGGAAGATAGCACCACATTAACCTCGATATTAACAAAGTGACTACGCACTTATTTATTAAAATACTATTAAATATATATAACCTAAAAATATTAAGCAAAAGTCACCAACGTCCTATTTGCTCGAGATATACCTATAATTTTTTACATTTTCCTAATTGCTGTACCTGCAATGTTTTAATAGATATTGGCAAATAACTAGTTTTTTGCAACTTTTTTTCATATTTTGTTGCACTTGCAGAGGGGACTAGCACCAAGTGAAAAAAAAAGCATTCTTCTTAATAATTTTTTCGTCATTGAATTGGTTTTGACTGGGTTGGATCCCCCTAGAACTGAAATCCTGGCTACGTGCCTGCAAAAGACATATTTATGTAACGGTTCATGTGGCAATATTTATTATTAGCAATAAGCTTAGTCATTAAAGAACAAGCATTTCCATAACAAAATACATCCAATAAAAGGGTGAGTTCTCATTACTATTGTTACTAAAGATGAAGATAAAACTAAATTTTGTTACATGGACCCACTTTGTGTTTTGATGTCTATACCAAGAGTATAATGCTTATTTAATACCTTTTTTTATCAGCTTATCACCGACTTCATAGGAAATATGTAATAAAATATAATTTATCACTTTTTAATGCAACCTATTTTTTGAAATCGGGTTTGTTTTTCAAAACATTTTGATTTCACCCTTTTTCCAACACATTTTAGTTCTATTTACGCTAGTAATAGACTAGGACTAGGTAAAAATTTGGGTCCACTACTTTTAAAAGTTTGCCAGGCTCGCGGCAAAAAATATTCTATAAAAATGCACCACCTTTACATGTATTGGATCTATTCATATTTACAGAAAATCAGCAATAAACATGGCCCAATATTAATATGAATGCAAAATTGAACTTCGTGTCCCTAAAAACCACAAAAACCATATTATGAAAAACAATATCTTTACAGTATTTATCCCCCAATTTACCACCTTTTTTCCCCACCATCCATCTTCCCCGTTATACATTTCACTTATTGACAATATAAATATTTTGTGCCAAGATGTTTAATATTTTTAACATTCATTATAATATATTATATTATTATTTATATTACCGAAATCACCTGATAAAAACAGATTCTCCCTAGTTGGGATAATGTACCTCAGGATGGTATTTATTTACTTTTTTGATTACTTATTTTTAAAAACCAAATTTTTAGGCAATAAATTAAAGCATTTCAAATTCATTAAAGAAAATCTATGGTAAATGAAAAATTAAAGTAAAGTAACGCTATTGCGCTATTTTCATTTTTTGTATATGCTTGCTATATGAGAATTCCGACACTACCCTAAATATTCCTTGAAAATTTCATAAAAAATGCAAACCATCCTGGAGTAATTAATGACAACATAAAATAGTGGGTCTTACAGCTTACTCAATTAAAATTTAGTACCTATGCTTTTAGAGCAATATTATCATCAGTGTCTTCGACTTTATAGATAAGTTGAAGTTATAAAAAATTAATTTAAGCCCAACGGAAATGTGCAATACAAAAACAATACTTCATTTACAAATATAAGAACGCTATTAGACGGTGACTTGACCCTTCAACTACAGCACTGGTATGACATATCTTACTTACCTTCGAAAACAAACTTTTGGGTTTAAATCGTTTCTTTTTCTGCAAATAAAGCAAGTTCGCACCATTTTCTTAAAGTTTTTTAAACAGATTCTTGAAAATAGCCACACAAAACCCTTGGATTTCTGAAAAACACTTATTTCACCAACTAGAACAATTACAACGTCGCGCAACAAATAGGTCGAAATTATGAATGACTACGACCGTCTTCGGCATTTTCCGAATGATCCCGAAAGAAATCTGTAGTATACTCCAAAAAGGTAGAATTCCGACGATGCCGATTATTCTGGGCTTTATTTCTTGAAAAAGGAATAATAATTACAGAAGATTTAAATTACATTTAAAACAGATTCGGTTTGAGTTATATATAATAAGCTATTTAATTATCCGTTTTAAAATATTCTATATTGACATTTATACTGGAATTTCTGGAATTCCTTGTTTATTTAGGTAATAGTATAAAGGATGATATCCGTTATAATCTGGCCACAGTAACGGTTTGGCAAACTAGGGTTAATGTTGGATTCCTCCAGAATGTAAACACCTGGGTCTATGTTGTTTCCATGTCGTTGTTCCAAACTAAGATAGTTTTTAACTTGAATTACGCTATGGGGCGGAGCACCATCTTGCTGCCACATTATCCTAGCTGAAATGTTCACTGGTAAATTATCAATATGTTGTGCTATATCATTTTGTAACGAATGCAAGTAATATTTCCCAGTCAATTTTTGATCAATAAATATGAGACCTAATATATTTCAGTCTATCACACCACACCATATCAAACGTTAATTGACTGATACCCTTGACTTTTTATTTCTTGGATTATATGAGGATTATTTGTAGACCAGTGTCGGGTGTTCTGACGGTTACAAAAAACCATGGTTGGTTGTAAAAGAACTTTCATCAGACCGAGAAATGTATTTTTAAAAATCAAAATTTGTTCGACATCTGTATAGGAAGTCCTGACAAAATAGAACTCTTATGGCACTGCTGGTTGGTAAGTTTCTGGGTTTTCCGAAATTTAAAGGATTTATGTGAACTGCGCGTGACCGGTATTTTCCGAGAACGTTTAATAACTGACGTTGATGGATATGCTGTTGTTTTCCGTTTCTTCGTCTAAAACTCTACGAGGTCTAGGGCTTTTCACATGAAACACGCGTCCTCTTGCTTACATTTTTTTAATAATCTTGCAAATATTTGTTTTGAAGGGATTTGACGCTCTGGATAACGTCTAGCATATTCTCTTCGCACTGCCATTGGGTTTTTTGTTAAGTAAGTATATCGCAAGCAAATCACTTCTTTCTCTATTATTAAATCGTATAATTTTTAGAATAATGAATAATTACAACCGATAATCATAAACGACTAAAAAAGTAATATCTCAAAATATTTTGAAAGGAATATGTCAAATTTTGTTTCATCATGGCACCAGACCATAATTAATAAAGTATAGGTATAAACGTTAGTGTTTTGTTTTATTTTTAAAACAGAAAAGATTTGCTAAATAACTATGCAAAATGATTTTTGTTTCATTTTGATATCTTTAAAAACAAAAAAGTTACAACTTATTAAAATGATATCAAAGATAAAAAAACACCCAGTACAGATGTTTAATACTGAGCGTATATAACAGTATTTAGTACCAACCATTTAATATGGTTTTATACTCTGGTATTAACCCGTTGGTTTTAAAATTAAAACATTTTACAACACCTTAATAAATTTTGTAAGAAAACTCTTTGCAAACCTCAAAACGATGGAAAATGCGAGAAATAGACATATGCATATTTTGAAATTTTTATATCTTTTCGTTTTTACCTTTTCTTATTGGGCAAAAAAAAAAGAATTGACGTGCTTAATAAGAGAAAGCATTTTGAAGTATCCGTGCCTTACACAAAATAAAAAATCCCGAAAGCAATAATTTTAGTAATAAATGTAAATATGACCTATAATTTTAAAATAAGTTCATACATCAGACATTATTCACATAACAATAAAACCACACAGCATAAAATAATATATTCCGTACTCTGTTCTTATTAAGATGGTTGATTTCAGTAATACTTTGTACACAATACATTGGAATTAGTAGTGCATGTTGTTTTGTTAGTATATCGTTGCGTTACACTTCGTTAAGAGATGCTTATTAAGTCATTAATAATACATAAAATTCATTAGAAAAACATTTCAAAACACCAAACAAATGATTTATGTTTTTATTTCTATGCCATTTTGAAATTTTGCCAAAAGAAATTCCTCAAGATATCTAATAAAAGTGGAGATATATCTGTCATAATCAGCAATTCTGCTTTTTGAAGCTTTGTAATAGACTAGTATTTTAAGTCTTTTTACATAACCACACTATTTTTTTTTCCTCCAAGCTAGGGTAGTGGTCAAGGAACATGACTATATCAGCCAATATTTTTTTTCATTTTACGAAGGTTTTCATGGCTGCATTCAACTAAGAACTCATGGTTCTTGGATTTAGACCTTTTAAAATTCGAATTGCTTTTTCACATTGCACGTTGTTTGGATGTCGTGTAATAAAGATTCCTGAAGATGGCTCGTGCACTCGCTGGCGAAAATTTCGGGAAGAAAAATTGACACGGTCGAAACCCAAGAACTATGATTTCTTGTTATAAAGTGCAGAAATACTAACTATTACAAAGTTGCGTCTTACTCCAGCGATATATCGATGAGTTCTTGACAAAACATCATAACCGCTAAAAGTCAAATTTCATAGGAAACGATTTTTACTTCTTTCGTAAAATTGCGGCATAGTGAAATGTAAAAAAAAACATTACCAAGAACTGAACTATTTATCTAATTGACCTCAAATTTTGCAGAAAAATCAATTATTACCTAGGAATGAACTAGTGAAATTTTGGAACGAATTCAAGATGGCGAAACAAAATGGAAGCTTAATCGAATATTTAAAAAATCAGCAAGAAAAAACTACTTTTTAGATTGATTTTAATTTTTTTGCAAGGAGTAACTGTCAAATGGTGGGCAGATAAAAGGTTTGTAATCGTGAAAAACTCACCTTCCCCGGTTTTTACAGATCTTCACCAGTTACCCGGTTGCCAAAAAACATGTTTTCTCAATTCCGTCGAGGTATCTCTCGGTCTGTCTGTCTATCAGTTTGCGGCATAGCTAAAAAAACTACTTATCCGATTGCCTTCAAGTTGTAGTAAAAAATTAAGAGTCGTGTTGGGATGAAAACTACTTATTAGATTGATTTTAAATTTGGTTCAAGAATTAAGGTTTATACATACAGAGATAAACGTTAAGATTTTGGTACGAATGCAACATGAAACAGAATGGCGGTCTAATGACATTTAAAAAAACAGTGTATTTTATTAACCGGAAATTATGCCTAAAAACTCAAGTGTGTCGTAGGTAGGTAGAAACTGGTATAATATTGGTACGAATCCAGTAAGATGGAACAAAATGGTGCCCAATAAAAATGTTTGACAGTAAAGACAGTATATATGTATGTGATAAATGACTATCTGAGGAACTAAATTATTTCTAATAAAAGGAAAGCAATTTTTAAACTTAGCACTTTTAAAATATCCAGGAGTATTGTCGTTTTATTTAAAACTCGTTTAAGAAAATAAAAGTGAGTGGAATCCTACATTTTCATAGTGACTTGCAACACGATACTCTGTCGGTACTCTATTTTGTGCATATATCAGATATTTAAAAAACAAATACATTGCCTTCTTTATGCAAACGGTTTTATTTAAAAAAATATCAAAAAAAAGGTTATGATTATAAAATTACAATAAATTTTAAGCTTCAATATGAACTTATCAATAATAAACGTTTCAAACGTAGATATTCTTCTTTGTTTATAACAATCTTGTCTACTACTCGTCCATTCGTTGATTCGGCCGCATAGGACCACTACTCTCTTCGATTCAATTTGTTGGTTCGATTCGTAATTCAATTAGTCAATTGGTATGAATTAACGAATTGGCCAAACAACGAATTAACGAATATTTCATTCACACTAATCATCAAATTTTATTTAAATCGTTCGCATGGATATCATGCCATTTCAATGTTTGACAATTCACAAAAAACAAAAGATTTGATTTGATTGCATGGTTCGTCGAGGTCAAAGCCAACTTCCGTGCGACTGGTTGCGCCGCGATTTCGTCTTGGGCGAATAATCAAGTAGACCTTGACTTCGGCGAACCATCATTAAATGTTGTTTTTTGTGTATTGTCAAACATAGAAAAGCATCAAAAACCATGCGAACGAATTAAAAAAAAATTGGTGGATAGTGTGGATGAAATATTCGTCCATTCGTTGATTCTGCACCCATTCGTTCATTCATGTGAACTGACGAATCGAACCGAATAATGAGTAGCGGGCTTAAGCGATGGCATTCACGGTTACATCTGTAACACATTGACGCTTACGATATAAATGTTGTTCTCTTGATATATTGGAATAAACTGTTGTTTACCATAATTAAAAAAAGACATTTTTGGACCACTAACTATAAAGTGAGCATAAAATTATGTTTAGATTATCGTAGGCAACATCTTAATTAAATTATTAAATTAAAAAATTTCAGCAATTGTGGCGCTTACGATGTTTTGTCAGGAATCCATCGACATCGTTAATATTTTCAAACAGTGTTTCTGCTGTTACGTTTGGAAACGAAATCCATAAGTTGATGCTTATATTCCGCGTGTAAAATATTTTTATCGATTGCGCAAAAGTCCACATATCCAGAGGATGTTTAGATGTACGTAAATAACGCCGATCTCCTATCAGAGATTCATAATCATAATACTAATATTTGTTCAGATGATTCCGCATAAATTCTTAGCCAAAAAAAAAACAGACATTCTATTTAAAAAATGATATACTACAAATAGCACTGCTTGTACATTTTTTATTTACTATTATTGGTAAAAGAAGTTTTTTTTTTATCCAACTGAAGGTTTGGTTTCATTAAAAGTCTAGTAAACGTGAAAGGCAACTTAAATCCTATTGTAATGTTATTTTGGGAGTAGCAAAAATTAAAGAGATATCAAACACATAGGTATTAAAAGCCGCAAACCATGGTTTAAGAAGAGGGAAAAAATAGAAAATGTTTTCCAAAGTCCAAATATTTACACTGACCGCTGTCAGATTATTTGTCAACTCAACTGCGAGTGTCTTTTAACATTACACTCATGTGTGAGGTCCAGTTCCTTCTCTCCTATACAGGTAGTAAGGGTGTACTTACTTGTTACGAGGACCATCTCACCTATATAGAAATTCATATTCTCATTTTAATCTACTTGTCTACTTGCCGGTCTTTGATTCTAGTAGTAGAAAAGGTGGGGGAGTGACGAGGCCTACAGTTTAATATGTTGGACTATAATATACTCATGACTATAGTATATGCTGATGAAAAAAAGTTAGAAAGGTTGCTTAGACATTGGTTTGAGCTTCTTTGATTTAATGCTAGACTTAGAAAAAAGACTCAAGCGGTCTCAGTATAGACCGAGACTTGGTATATGTCTATTATTAAAACTAGGTATCTTTGAGAAATATGAACATTTTCTTAGATTTTCTTTGAATTTGTGTTTATTGTAGCTTTTCTCCAGATATTCGTGGGTTGCCCTTATATGTCATACTTTTTACTTCCTTCGTAAGAGATTGTAATCGTGAAAAAATCACTCTCTGAGATTTTTGCGGATTGTTTCCAATTTCTTTTTCTCAATTCCGTCGGTCTGTCTGTTGGCGGCATAGCTGATAAATTGCTTATCCAATTGACTTTAAATTTTGGTCAAAAATAAAGGGTCATAAGGAGATGGAATGGTAATATTTTGGTAGAAATCCAATATGGCGGAAAAAAATTGTTAATAAGAAACTACGTATCGAAAAAAGACTATTTATTCAATTGACTTCAAAATCAAGTGTGAAACATGGATAGATTGGAACAATTTTAGTGCGAATCCTATATGACAAAATAAAATAGCGGCCTATTAAAATGTTGAAACATACGATAAAAATCGGTTTCCTGAAATAATTTTTTTATATAGGGAAAATAATAAAGGACAATTGGTTTTTTATTGACTATATAAATAAAATTATGAAAAATGAATAACAATAATAATTGTAAATAAATTAAAAACTAAAAAAAATTAAATAAATCACAGTTTATAGAGTTTGTATAAAGTTATTACCCAATAATTGTATGCATATATAGATTATGTTACATATACATACATAGTGAAATTCTGTAAGAGGGAATTTGAATTTGAAAATTTCAGTATATTTCACCAAATACTTTAATTAACTTTGATGAAATCTGACATCTAGGTTTTACCTCTGATTATTTCAACCCACTTTCATATTAACTAGCTTTCGTTCTGTTACATTAACGAACAAATACACAATTGTTTTAAATAGTTATGTAGCATTGCAACTTTAATGGTGTTAGCGGCTAAACCGATCCTTCTTTCTTCATTTTACTTATTCACCTATTTTTATTGGGTTTTACAATTCGCTGCATAGTTAAATGACTCCTTTTATGTCTAGAATGTTTCTCCACATGTATGTCCGTGTCAAGTAACTTTAATAAAAAAAATGAACTTCAGTGTGATTATTAAATATGTACAAAAAACCATTGGTTAAAAAGATTTATTTGGGAAGTTTAGAATGAGTAACTAACTGGTGAGCGTGCAAAGAGCTGGATTATGTTAACAAGTTTTGTGCTGAGGAAATGTTGATGGTGTATGTGACTTGGTCAAAGAAGATCGTGTGTTACCTATTATGCGCCAAACGCAGTGATACCGAAATTTCAAATGGCAAAACTTTGGTAGAATAATCAGTGATTATTTGGGCTTTTGCAAAATGTCTGTAAGATGGGTGTTGCACCAAAACAAAAAGGCGAGAAAAGCATCTCTTTAAAGGTCAATTGGGATAGCTACGTGTGGCCTTAATACAAAGGATTTTCTAAATCACATTATTGTGGTGTTCATCACATTCATTGTCTTTCGATTTTTGGTTGAAATTTTGTACACCTTAGAATACCTGAAATAAGTTACATAAAAAATCTGCTTTTATTGCCTTCTAGAAGCCCCCCTTAACGACAAGAAATAACAATTTTTTTGCGTAAATGCATCATGTTCATTTTCCACACTTTAGAATACCTGAAACCTGTTACCAGAAAAATGTTGTTTTGATTTGCATTCTAAACATTCTTCTGAACATAAAAATATAAAAATAATCTTGCGGAATCAGCCATTTCCTTTTTCAGAGGAAATTTCGTTTCCATTTTCCATACTTTAGAATACCTAAAACCTGTTACATGGAAACTTTGTTTTGCTTTGCATTCTACACATTTTTCTGAACATAAAATTCAAAAATGTTCTTGCGGAAATACGTCATTTCCATTTTCCAGGAACATTTTGTAAACTTTAGCTGAGTTGTTATATATTTACCAATATTTTTTTTAGCTTCTATAAAGCCTCCTTAATGCCGTAAATTAAAAAAACTCTCAATTTTTATTTTATCTATTTATTTATTTTTAACTTTTTTTTCACTGAAATGTGGTACATACGCAACACATTTTATTACTTCGATAAAGGCTGCAATTTAAAAAATTAACAGTATAGGTTTTCTTTAAAAATATTTTAGTTTTAATATATACTCGGAATTTTGTTGGCGCCCTATCACGCGCTTTCTTTACAGGAAACCTAACCGATCCTAACGTAACCTAGTTCGCATTTTTATTATTGTTTACTTCTATAAAGCCTACTGAATGTAGAACTTAAAAAATTAATGTGATTTTATAACTTAAATAATAGTTTCTGGCTTTAATGATGGTTTTAACGACGAACCTGAGCTAACCTAACACCTAACGAGATAGATCCATCTAACAGTACATGTTTTGTTAAAAAAATCGTAGTTCTATATTAAATAGATGTATTTCATTTTTATATTCAGAAAAATGCTAAGATTGCGAATCAAATTCAAATATCTATATGTATCTGATTTCCTAGGAAAATCAAAATAATGAGGAGTTTCCTCAAAAACATTTTTGCATTTTTATATTCAGAAATGTGTTTGAATTGGCAAGCAAAACAAAATCTTCGTGTAACTGATTTCATGTGTTCCAAAGTACAGACATATCGGAAAATGGAAAATAACAAATTTCTGCAGAAACATTTTTGCATTTTTATCTTAAGAAAAATATTCAAAATGCAAATCAAAGCATATTTTGTTGATTTGAAGTAATCCAAAGTGTAAAGAATTTCCTCGGAATATGAAAATAAAAAATTTCCCCAGATATATTTTGGCATTTTTATGTTCAGAAAAATGTTTGGAGTGGCAAGCAAAGCAAAGCAAAGTTTTTATGTAACTGATTTCAGGTATACTGGAGTGTGAAAAATGAAAATTAGGCATTTCCGCAGAAAATTCTTATTTTCCTTTATTAAGAGAGGCCTCTAGAAGACATAAAACTAGTTGGTTTCCTTATAACTGATTTCAGGTGAACGAAAGTTGATGCTCAATAGTTTTAATGTCATAATATTTATTCTAGTTATATATTCCATCCCGTAGACATTTTCGCTACTTGACCTACGCTCATTCAAAACATACATACAACATCATATTTGAACGATTTTAATGCTGTAATATTCTCTATTTTTTGTTCGATGGATAACCGGCCATCCTTGAGTCTGCGTCATTTCCTCATATTGCGACAAAAAGCAGCAAGTTCAAGATTTGTTTATAACTTTTCGAGTAAAGTAACGTTTTCGGCATTTTCGAAGGTAATTTCGTAAATATAATATTGAAGTGGTTAGTGATTGCATTTCGGAAGTCGTGCATTAAAGTTGTGGGAAAAGATAAAATATTAATTCTTTTAGCTTTCGTTAAGCAAGGTTATTAAAAAAAAATGTGCAATAACGTGATCGAGCGTGAGATTTTTTTACAACATAAGTTATTAAAATGAAATATTATTGCTTGGGTGATTAAACTGTTAAAGTATGAAGGTAAAGAGCAAGTGACAACGTTATTTTTCGCTATGTCGGCGCTATTGTCCAAATAATGTTAAAAGTGGAATTTATTCGGGAAAACTACAGCGGTTGATAATGGATATAAAACTTAAATATAAAATTAATCAATAAATAATACATAATACGTAAAACAATTACCGAATATTGGGATAAAATGAAACAAAAGTTTTTGGTAGTCTCCTAAAATATAATGGCCTTTAGACTCCATTTTACTCAAAATACTTACATACCAAGTATTAAAAATTGTGAAAAGGATGTTTACTTATACATATATACTGTATATACGTCAAAAAACTTAAATCAGTGCACAATTTGTCCGAGAAAACGATTTGAAAAATTTGGTAGTTTGTTGATGAAAACATTTAAAGATTTAAACGAATCCTTTAAAATTCGTTTTATGAAAACTGCAATTATAAATATTAATTTTTATAAATTCTAAAAATATCTTTATTATAAATAATTTTGTTTTGTTTTGTTAATTATTTAATATAAAAATTTCCCAACTGTTGTCATTGCAAGAAAATAATGTATATATATATATATATATATATATATATATATATATATATATATATTTAAGTAATTTTGATACATATTAACAACGGAAAAATAAATATAAAAGTAATTATTAAATTTTAGATTCTGCTATTACACCTACATTTTCTGTTATCTCCATTGTGACAAGTCTATCGACAGAAACCGTATTAGTTTAGCAAACGCTTCGGATATTTTTCCACACACGAAATACGGCGTGAAACCTTGAAAAATTAACTTCCGTTTTATAAAAAAATTGTTTTCTTTATAAAAAAAAGGTATAAAAAAGTTTAAATCTTTTTGCGGAATATCGGAATGTTTCTGAAACATTTTTTTGTTTTAAAATATAATTACTGATTTTCCTATAATCTTTATAAAAAAAATAACAACATACTTTTACTCGGGACAAGTTTTCTCTTGTCGGTAAATAAGATGTACTGATTTCCTCTCGACAAGTAAATTATACAAAAAAAAAATTCAAAAAAAAGTTTCATTTTATTTGTTGATGTTTTAGTTCCATTTCCTGAAAATGACCGTTTAGTCAAAACGCGCAGAGAAATGTTTAAATATATAAAATACGAGATCCAATAAGATTAATTATTCAGAGTATATCTGACGATATTAAAAATGTTTGTCATGTTATTTGAAACAGAAAGCCTACTTGTGTTATTACTGTCAACATAATAATTCTTTTAAGGACAAATCCAGCTTTTAGATGTTCAAATTGTTTTAGGGATTTTAATTTTATAGTAAGTGAATATTCGATCTACTTTTATTAATTGATGGTTAGGAAACCGTCTATTAGCATTATTTATTGAAAAGTAAGGCTGCCTATTGACGTTGAGTTTTTTCTGTTAAGTCTATAAATATATTATATGTGCGTGTATGTTCCGATAAGACAGTTTTATATCTGTCGATGTATGAAATATTCACACCTCTTAGTGATAAGAGGTGACCCGTAATTTCTTCTTTAATGTTGATGTTTGTTTTTAATTTTAATTGACGTAAAACAAAATGTTTTTCTCACCTCCTTTTGACCGATAAAACTCTCTATTATGGCCAATAAAAAAAATTCTCACTAGTGTTTTATTTCATTCATAGAGATAGAGTTTTCTTGTTTTCTTGACGTCATACATTAACAATATTTAGTCATTTGGTGATAGAGTGTGGATCTAATACATACTCACTGGCATATTTTTTCTATATAAGATGTTGAATATTATCTTCAGACATTAGTGGCCATTTTTTTCGCAGTTTAGTAGTTAATTACTGTGTATTCTCAGCAGAAACAAAGCTGTTTCATTTCGTTCTACTCATTATGTCATACATGTGCAATAGCATTTATGTCTGGGTTTCTAGGTTGCCAATTAATTCTCAAACTTCCGACATTGTCTAAATATTCATTGCAATTTCTTGCAAAATGACTGGGTTAACGCTCTAAAGCATTTAGTGGTGAATATTTGGACTCAATAGTCACAGTATTTTTGGGGAACAGTGCTAAGCCCGTTCATTGCAAACTTGCATTAGTCTATCAGCACAATTTTGACTTCCTAAAAACAAATTTTGATTCCAAATTACATTATTCAAATTCTGCACAATTATTTTTTGTCAAATCATAGGTTCTCATCTCTCTCAACATTCACTTTGTCCAAAATGTCTTCAGTGCTCTAGAAATATTTTATCCATTCGTTTGCAGAGTGTATAAATATTTTAATATAATTGGCAGCAGTCTCAGGTACAAAGTAATTATCTTAAAACATTGAAAACTATTCTTGCTTCGACGGCAAATCTGCCACAAAAGTGTTATCTTTCCCAACAACCGAATGGAGAAGAATGTCAATTATGACCATCTAAGTTAACAAATTGTTTATGTCATGATAGTATTTTCTTACATATCAAAAATATTCAATCAAGCCTAACAAACCCTCTGTTAATAGATTGCTGGTTCAGAGTTGGCATCTACTTCGTTCCTTTTCCACTGATATGTCTTCGTCCACCATTGAAGCTATTCTCAGCTACGCAGACACCAGCACACAACATTGCCCCCAAAATACCAAAAAACAGTTTGCCAAACCTGTAATTACTTCGACTTTACCAGGTCGTTTAAAAATCGTGTATGTAGGACTATTTTGTTTTGCGATTGGGCGCACAAGTCTAATCACAGTACAGGCTGTTACTGTAGAGTTGAGAAAAACACTTTTATCTATACGACATAAAAATTACGAAACATAAGAATTTGAGAACATTTTGGATGAATACATTTTATATTGACTAGTATATAGACATTTAATATTTATTTTTTATGCGACTTATACGGTTTATATTTTGCGCCACCCCTTCTCTACAGTTTTTACTTTTAGAGAGAAAAGCTTTAAATGTAGAGATTGTAGGATTTTACTCGAACTACCAGGATTTATTAGCAGGATAAGTAAATGAACATCGCAAATTTTCAAAAAGTACCAGTTTTTTTTAATGGAGCATTCTATTTATTATTTTTTATTGGGATCCCCATAATATCCGGATTTCGAAAATATATACATGTTGTATATTTACTCTAATCGTTCTTTCAATATTTAACATCAAAGAAAATAAAAAAAATTATAAAAAAAATAAAACCGACTATAAAAAAATGCACTAAAAAGTGAAAAATGATATTTTATTTCACCTTGAAAATGTTACTCTGTAAAGTCGGCGACCAGATTCTTGATTACTTAATAAAAAAATATATATACTGAGTGTTTAGATGTCCAATATAATCTAGTATAATGTCTTAGTGTCTTTATTAGTTTGGCGCCCACTGCACAGAGTAAAATTTTCCAGAGGAAATAAAATATTATTTTTCACTTTTTAGTTCTATTTATACGTGTTTTATTGTAAAACTCAAGTTTAACAAATAGCCAGTGGGTAATATAAACAGTGTAACACCATTGTGTAATAACATGTCTTATTATACAATATACATTGGTCGCCTACATACTTTTTCTTTCTGATTGAATGGTGAACTCATTAGTCAACGCATATATTGTTTCAATATGCTTGCTATGGGATCACTCGTGTAGCATCCTGAATATTCCGTCAAAATTTCATCCAAATTGGTCAAACCATCGCGGAGTAATCGATGTACAGGATGTCCCATTTTCGTAAGTTTTACGGGGTTTCTCGCTTATGAGTAGAGATAGAGAGATGCTGTTTTCGTGACACCGTGCTACTTTTTCCTGAAACTAAAGATGCTACAAACAGATCTTAGCTAACTTCATAGTTTCTGTGCAATATGATTTTGAAAATTTATCGTTTTTAGGCATGCCTCGTATCTCGGTTATTTTAAAAGTTATTGTAAATGTGAAAACAAGTCATACTTTTTGAGATATTGACATAACTTGTCTTCTTTTAAATGGGACACCCTATATATTTTTCTCTTATGATATCAGGATATCATAGTACATATTTATTTTCATAAATAACGCCGCAAAATGAATTTTTCAATTTTTTTACGGCCACGGATATTTAACCATCATATCGCAAAAATCAAAATCAATTTTTTGTATTGAATGAAACATTTTTCATCATAAAAGTAAAATT
Organism: Kuschelorhynchus macadamiae; assembly: GCA_030620095.1. NCBI lineage: Eukaryota > Metazoa > Arthropoda > Insecta > Coleoptera > Curculionidae > Kuschelorhynchus > Kuschelorhynchus macadamiae. The sequence goes on along the minus strand of JAUTXW010000668.1, from coordinate 2,246,889 downwards.
ACTAATACGGGAATAACAAACTTATTTAACAATATAACATAACAGATAAACGTTAACAAAAGCTACACAAATATAATTTACAAATATTGTTCAAATTGCTCACCACAAAAAGAAATCTAGAGCCGAAAGGTCCGGAGACCGTGGTGGCCTTTGAAAATGGTCCATTTGTTCCTATCCATTTTCTTAGAAAACTTTGGTTGAGCCAGTTTAGGATAATTCCTGCATTGTAGGCTGGACCCCGTCCTGCTGGAAGAATATATTTTTTAGTTGGAGTAGGGGGATATCTTCCAGAATTCGCATAGAATTTTCTTCTAAGATTTGTAAATACCTATGTGAATTTATATTTCCTTCAAACATTTTATAAATAATTTTTTTCTTAAAAATAAACCGTGATACATTGAAGACAAATCTCCCCTGACGTTCTCTAGGAAAAACATGTTAATTTTCGGTTCGAAATTCCGAAAATGTGCCTCATCTCACCAAATAGTTTTGTTGTCAAAATCGTGTCCTTCTGCTTTCATGCTTAAAAACCATCTGCAGAACTCCAATGTACTCTCAGTAACCTGTTATGATAAAGCTCTGCAGCCTGATCGGCGTTTTTATTAAAAAATATGAAGCAATTTCATATATTTTTCAAAATATTCAAATTTCTGGTTCTGAGCCATATTAACAATCAATGTAACAGTGATAACAAAAACAGCGATAACAAAAACAACAATATACAATACAACATTAACAATAAATAGATAATAATAGATAACAGTAATTAATTAGATGATCGGAATGACAACAACTCTAATGATATAGCAGCGCGAGGATTTTGTTCTCGGAGTTACTATCGCGATGGTTAATTATCCATGTCCGCCTATACGTAAAATAATTGGAAAATGCATTTTACGGCATTATTTACAAATATAAATATGATATATATTTTTAAAGCGTTCAGTGAGCTAGATATCATAAGAGAAAAATATATAGGGTGTCCCATTTAAAAGAAGGCAAGTTATGTCAATATGTCAAAAAGTATGACCTTTGGAAAAAATCTGAGTACGCCACTGGAGTCTATGGAAAAAGTTTTAGACCCGTTTTCACATTTTCAATAACTTTTAAAATAATCGAGATACGAGGGGTGCCTGAAAACGACAAATTTAAATCACCCGGTAGCACAGAAACTATGACGGTTAGCTAAGATCTGTTTGTGGCATCTTTAGTTTCAAGAAAAAGTAGCACGGTGTCGCAAAAACTGAATCTATCTATCTACTCATAAGCAAGGAACCCCGTAAAATCTACGAAAATAGGACACCCTGTACATACATAGAAAAATACGTAGGATCGAATTGATAACCTTTTGTTTTAAGTCGGTTAAAAATAGGTATACCTAAAAAATTATGAATGTGACCTGTAGGTAATGATGATTGATTAACTGTCATTAACCAAAGTAAGCTTATATTTTAATTTCTGTATCTTATGGGGTACTCAACTCAAGAAGAACTTAACATAATGAAGTTTTATTTTAAATATGAGGCAAATATTTCCGAAACTCATCAGGAATATCGCAGGATATTTCGCGATCTTAAGTGAACGTCGTACTCAAGTAGGCTGATTTCATTGCCTGTGACTTTAAAGGTGTTTGCCGATCGTCATAGATTCTGCGATATTCCCGATGAGTTTGGGAAATATTTACTTCATTTATAAAATAAAACTACACTATGTTAAGTTATTGAGTTAAATATTCATAGTATACGAAAATTAATATAAAAGTTTAGTTTTGATAATGACAGCTAATCAGTCATCATTACCTGCTGGTCACACCAGTCTTCTAGGTACGGCTGTTTTTTTCTTTGATGTTAAATAATATTGATCTATATATTGTTGAAATCGGGAGATTATGAGGATTCCAATAAAAAAGTAATAAATGGGGCGTTCCATTAATTACAAACTCAAGTTGGTATTTTTTTGAAAGATGCTCATTTATTTGTTTTGATAAAAAATCTTGTCGGTTCAGGCAAAACGCTTTAACTTTTTCATTTAAAGTTATATCTGCAGGGAGTGTCGCAAAATATAAACAGACACTCTTACAATAACTTATATCAAACACTGATGAATGCTTTTTTAGAGTTGTGAATTTAGATTGGCAAACTCATTTTCTCTTTATTTCTAGCAAATATAAAAGTTTTTGGATAAATATATAAAAAAGTCTTAGTTCTACAAAACTTTCCTTAAAAACTCAACAAAATAAGACGTAGTATATCACGCAATCCGCAATTCAATTATATACTGTAATTCTTATAAGGAAACTTTGATTGTTTGAAGTAAATTTCAGAGCGTTCTATCCCTAAAACTTTTTTGTGTGTGTATTTATGAAACGCCTATTTGTCTTTTGAAAACTTTACGAATAGAAATATCTTTATTTGTTCTTTGTCCACGAGCAGTTTCCAAATGTGAAACTTTAGCGGGGCATATCGTGGACGAATCGATGTTCCCTTGTTTATTTGAGGAACCGTGAGTGATGTTCGAAGCCTCTACGCTGGGGAGTTGTAAGTTGGACGCAGCTGTGGCTTTGAAGCAGGCCAACACCATCAAGCCACAGTTTAGCGTTAAAGAACAGGTTGGTAATGAGTTCTTTTGTTCGTTTTCGTTAAGCTGAATGATGCAGAAACTACGGTTCTTGCCAAAAAAAATACGGCTATTCAGGTATACGATTCAATTGAATTCTAAAAACAATTTAAATGTGAATATAGCAGATATTTTCATAGCCAGTGTTGTGTGAATTGCTTCTCTAAAAAATAATATATGTACTTGCGTTCAATTATTTTACAGTGCGGGTCTTTAATTCCTCACCCCTAATTTTTGTGTACTGATGAACATAAAAATTTAACATTTGGCATATTTTAATATAGCTAATAAATTTTATTTATTTTTATTTATATTAAAAATTAATAAATACTATTTTTTTCTGTAAATTTCATACTTTTAACTTTCAAGAGGGGAGTCCAGCGATACATCATTTGAAAGGTCTCTTTATTTTGTAAAAATTTTAGAACCTTACGCGCATTATCAGAGAAATGGTGTCGTGTCAAATTTTGGCTTATAAAAATTCGAAAAAAAGTAAAATCAAGCAAGTCTTACCTCTTTATGCTATTTAAAAGATCTTATCGAGATTATTGTGTAAAATTTTTAGAACGTTTCACAAAAAAAGGCGGCCATTAAACCATGCCATTTAAATAGGAAAGTTTAAATAGCGGCGACTATGCAAAAGCTCTCCAAAGTGGAAACCCAATCCCAATTCAACACAATAAATCTATATGAAGCACTAAAGTTACAATAAAGAAATATTTATTCCACATTCATCACTAGTTCTTTATTTTATTTTATTTCAAACCACCACATCTTTTGTTTTTTAAACGGATTATTCGGTTTGAATTACTAATAATTAGAAAAACAAGTTTATCATTAACATTTAGAACTAGCCTCTCACAATTAAAATGATTTCAGTCACTTATTTGTTTTATTAAACGAATTTTGATATTGTAGCGAAGATGTCTGTGGAAACCACTTTCCATGAAACGGAAGGAATTTTTAATGGGCGCCTTTCTGGCCATCCTATATGTCGGAAGTATCTTCGCTAACTAGTCCAGAAATATACCTGTGACCTATAGTGTTGACAGTGTAAAAAAACCCTGGGCGATCTCCTGTTACAGATGAACAAATTACAATTATTGGTAAAATTGTGATAAATCCTTAACAGTCTCATATTGCAGACATTTGTGATACTTCATCTGCTACCGTAAAACGGGTACTGTACGGCATCAATTTCATCACTATAAAATTCAGGTGGTGCACCAGTTAACTGAAGGTGGTTCTGACAGACGCAGACTTATCGAATCTTGTGAAATACTGACTGATAGAATAGCCCGACGCCTCTCCTATAAACTACTCAATTTTTAGTTTAGTCACTAATGTATTTTTTTTTTAAATGGCCATGATCGCAGGCAAAACGTAAGCTAGTGGAGTGTCATGAATCTACATGTATTTCGAGAAACTCATACACAATATCCTGAAAAAGTAAATGTTTGGGCAGGTCCCATTTTTTACATAAAAATTTGAGAGAAGATTTGTATCTAAAAATGCTGGAACATACATTTGAGTCTCTCATTCTTGGAATACTGGAAGAAAATCTTGATGAATTTGACATAGATCCAGTTTTCCAACAGGATGGTGCGCTCTCGCATTTTAGCAAAAACTTGGCAATACTTGGACACTGCTTACCCCGATCGCCCGACTTAACATCCTTAGACTTTTTTTCGTGAGACTACCTAATAACTGATGCCTGTAACAGTATTGATGCCGGTACACTTTAAAATGTTCGTGAGGAGTTTTCAAACAAAGTTTTTTAATGTCTGGAGGTAAACGGAGAACATTTTCAATACCTTCCCAGTAGAGGGGTAAGCCTTGCTTGTTTTTACTTTTTTTAGTTGAATATTGACACGGACAAGCCGCCATTTCTTTGGTAATGTGTCTAACGTTCAAAAATTTTTATACAACAATCTACTCGATAAGCCCTTTCAAATGATGTATCGCATGACCTCCCTTTCCATTTATTTTTTTTTGCGACATGGCGCCCAGTCGCCTTTTTGAATATTACGTGTTAAGTATGAAATTTACACAAAGTAGTATTTACCTAACTATTGAAGTGTGCCAAATTTTAAATTTTTGTGTTCACCGGTTCATAAAATAAGGGGGGGGATTAAAGAGCCGCACTGTATAAAATAGAATACAACATGAATAGCAATACAAAATAAATTAGTATTGGTATTTATTTCCACACAATTTTGTACATTATTAGGAAAAAAAAAGTATATAACCTAATGAAATTTTAAAGTAGATGTCTCTAAAGAAAACTGTAACAAAAATGTATAATAAAACAGCTAGAATAAACCAAAACTTTTGTCAAGTATTTTATATACATATAAAAATTCTTATTAAAGTCAGTCAATGGATTAGAAAGACTCGTCACTTCGGTTTTCATTTAATAGCAACCTCACGTTTCAATTCAATTCACTACCTATAAATTGTTTTCAGATTATTGGCTGATTAGTTTTTTTGCATCATTCAGGCATATTGATGTAAAATAATTGGAGAGAAAAAACTTATGACTATTTAAAAAAGCTTTTTTTTTTTAAATTTTTGAATAATTATTTGAATAATGAATACGTTAAAGTTTTGTGAACGTTTCAAAGAAGTTGATAAAAATATATTTACTTAAAATCAGTTCATGGAGGAGAAATTAGACCAAAAGTTATTCAGGGCAAAATTATCTCTATAACTTGGACCATGACACTTGAATGGTGGCTGGCATTATTCTATATCCAACTAAACGTTAAAAAGGCGTTAAAAATCAATCAATTAATCAATTCAAAGATGTCGCGGATAAACACGTTACTAACAACGGAGGCGCCGACGACGTTTAAAATAAATGCAGTAAATACGTTTATTTTTTATTATAAAATTCCTACAAATTTACGGTTTCATACACGTCAAGTTAAAAACTAAACGTGACGAAAACGTTGCAGGTAGTCAAAAAATATACATCAGTTATCACTTTCCGGTTACATATTTCGGTGCTAATTACTGTGTTTCATAAAAACGTTATTTAGTTCATGTTTTTAGTTAATTTTTGGTTTAACTTAATAAGATATCAGGAACTTAAAAAAGTTTTGTTCATTTCTCTTTTGCAGGCCACTTTTAATTTCTAAACGAAAGTAATTAGATAGGCACTGAAAGAAATTTTCACTAGTACAGAATAAAATATTCTAAGCAATAAGATAGATACTGTATATTAAACATACTAAAACAGACACAATGTATTAAAAATTGTGTTCTTTTTGTTCAGTTACCAGAAATATTTCAAAATTCTGGGTCTTCGCATCATTTTTTTTATACTGTATGACAGTCACATTCAAGTTTGAAAATTTAAATTTTGCAGCTTCTAAAATAAAAGAAAGAAAAATAATTAGTAATTTTTGTTTTCAAATATTGCGAATTATTTTTTTTTATCGACCGAATAATCCTGGTAGTTAACGCCATAAAAATAAGCACAGTATACTAATTTGACATTTATATGACGTTGGTTGGATATTTAGTTGACAAAAATATCTGTTAACATGCCGACAGTTATTTTAATAGTGTTTTCCCGCATTAAAACTCTTGTTGCAACAGGGACCTTCAAAAATCAGAAATGGAGTGCACTGCGGGTAAGAAGTTACTTACCTAGTTTATAAGAAAATAATGCCTCTTGGGTTTTTAAAAGAGAATAGAAAAGGAAAACTACATCATTTGGAGTAGGTAGCAAAGATAAGTCGCCGAGAGACACGTGAGCTCCGTTTCATATCACAGGTGCTTGGCCAGACATATATAGGTATTTTTACAAAACAATTGTAAAAGGATTTAAATTATATAATGAATGTGTTAGCTACGTAGGAGATATAAATAATTTTATCTGTCAACAAAATTTACATGACGATAAGGTAATAATAATAATCTTGCAGAAATGTTAAGTTACTATAGTAGGTACGTTGCTAAAAAAAAATTGCACAAAAATAGGACTCTGCAATATTTTTGAAAATTTATTTTAAAAAGCACATTAAAATAAAAGAAGTAGTAGTACCTAAACGTAGCAAGTTCGTTTTGCTTTGGGACATTTGATGCAATTGTTTAATAAGTTTCTTTAAAAGGTCTAAATTTGTTAATATGATAAAAGTTTTATAGATAATCTTAGAATATTCGAAACATGTTTTGATTGATTTAAGATAAATGTTCCAAATTAGTATTTGCATTATTACCTATATCAGCATGACTAATAAGTTGTAATAAAGCGTAGGAGGATACATGTTGATAACAAATGGACACGAATATTCTAAAGCATTCTATATAGCACTTTTACTACACGAAACATTTTTGGTCAATTTTTCACTCTTTTAGCTTTTTTATTTGTTTAAAGTTTATTTTTACCCTCCAATTATTAGTTACCAAATAGTGTTAAAAAGGCGTTTTTAGCATAGGATAGTTTTTTATTCCACAATTATCCAGTTTTTGTTTTTGATATGTAAAACATTTCTTTGCGTTAAATAACTGTGCAACGGTAATTAAAAACCCTGCGACAGACGTTCCCCTGAAATATCCGCGCCTGACCTTCATCGATTGCTCATATATTCGAGTACGCAAACACGTGTCTCCGTATATAAAGTGTCAGCTCAATCTCATTATTCGATGAAAGCATCGTCCTATAAAAAGGATCATCAGAGCTTCGAGGTTATTAGAATAGCCAATTCACTACAAGTGTCCCTCCATTGTCGGTTTTTTTATCACGAAAAATGTATTGAATATAAAATATATTTATATTATACAACTTTTTTACATGTGTCCTATGGGTTAGCTCAAATATGCCTGATTTTTTTTGAAGAAATAGTCTAAATAGTAATTATGTTTAATTATTTCATTGTCACTTCTTATTTTTCACAAAATTGCGATTTTTTTTATATTTGACATATCGGGATTTTTTAGAAATTTAGGATTCCGAAAGCCAACCAAGTGTTTTTTCTGGTTGTAGGGCAGATCTCATTTTATCTATCAGCAAAAGATAAGTTGTATTTGGAATATATGTTGTTGATTAAGGTTCTTGTCAAAAGATAGTAATGATAATGTAGCAGGAAATAATTTATTGAAATTACCTATGGTAGTGCCTTTATTTATATTTTTTGTTTGTCGTATTGTATCTTTTATGTACTCTATTACTCTACATAGACAACTTTTGTTACTATTAAGACGTTCAATATGGACAATTTTAATTAATCTGGTTAATTCCCTTTTAGATTTTAATATAGCTCTATAAGAGCGGCATTATGCTGGTAAATATAACTCGATCGTGCATGAAAAGGGCATGACGAGAAAAGCTGCATTAGAGCCACGGGATGCTCAAAACAGACCCTAACATATCGGATACAATAGAAATCTGACTACGATATACACTATATATATGATATACCGGGTGTCAATGAATCTATTAGACAGACTATAACTTTTAAAGTATTCTATGTATCAAAACGAAATTTGGTTTAGGTAAATGGTACATAAAAAGGAGAGTTTTCGCATATTTTTCACTTTCCGGTCACTTCCGGTTTTACCGGAAATGACTTCAGTTTCGATTTTTTAAATGGAACACTCTGTATATTTTTACATTTTTGGATTCCTGATAGAATTCTGAATCAGAATGTGACATTTTTTTACGCCTACTTGATTTTTTTATAGCCATTTTTAAAATTGCATCTAGGTGGCCATGACCGGACGTAAATTAATCTAAGGGTCTGAAACGATGACAGAATAATACAATCGCTAAAATTTTTGTGTCTTACTATTTTTTTTCAAATTCAATTTCAATTTATTTTTTTTAAAAAAGAAGATTTTTTTACGAATCTAACGGTACTAACTTTTTTGCGATTGGATTAAAAATAAGCTCAAAAATTAAATATTACTAAGAAAAATACTCGATAATTATTTACTTTTATCAAGTGTGCCATGGGTAGCCATGCTGGATATTAAGTAGGATTTTTTGTTTTGACAGTGACACTTACCTATTCTTTCTGAGTAGACATACGATTTCCTTAATTTTCTTGATTTTAAGTATTATTTTTGTTTTCAAAAGTCAAAATAATGTATACTCAAAGTGAAAAAGTCGATATGTTATTAATATTTGGAGAATGTCATAAAAATTCAAGGAATGCTGCTGAGTCATATGCTCAGAGATACCCCGACCGGCAACATCCAGTCCATCAGTATTTTCCATATCTCGAGAATCGGTTTAGGCATCAAGAAGGAAATCAAGTGGCGGAAGGCAGATTTATTATAAATGAAGAAATAGAGATTAACGTTCTTGCTATGGGTGAAGTTGATAAAACTGTTTCTTTAAAAAAAATTAATCACGAACTGGGTTTAAGTCCTGAATCAGATAGAAAAATACTAAAGAAACACGGATATCGAGCTTTTAAATACCAGGTACACCAACATTTGTATCCTGATGATGGAGATAGGGTATTGTTTTGTGATTGGTTCCTCCAAAATTGTAGAAGTGACCCAAATTTTATCAACTTTATCTTATTTTCTGACGAATCCAGATTTACTAATAATGGTATGTTTAACAAACAAAATAGTCGTTACTGGGTCCAACAAAATCAACATGAAATGAGAGTAGGAAATTTTCAAGAAATGTTTGGTGTCAATATCTGGGCTGGTGTCGTTAGTAACAAAATAATTGGGCCAATTTTATTTCAAGGTCAATTAACAGGGGTTAGGTATATAGACTATCTCCAAAATGAAATTGAGCAACTTCTTAATGATCTACCTTTAGAAGTTTTACGCCGAATTTACTTCCAGCAAGATGTAGCACCGCCTCACAATACCAGATAAGTTCTTAATTATTTAATTGGACATTTTAGTGGTAAAGTTATTGCAACCAATGGCCCAATACGGTGGCCCGCCCGTTCACCGGATTTCACTGTTCTCGATTTCTTTATTTGGGGATATGGTAAAGAAAGAGTATATACAGCCCCAGCCACTCTCGAAATCTTAGAAAAAAGTACTTTACGTGTATTTAGAAGTATTACGCCTCAAATGCTGCACAACGTGTTGAGAGAAGCAATTGAACGAGCGGAAATGTGTCGTGGACAAGGAGGAATGCACTTTGAACAACTACAGTGAACTCGCTTTGACATCTTACAGCGTTAAGTTAGTTGAAATTATATTTTTGTTTGATACTTTGAACTATTTGTTAGCCAAAGATACAGATTTGCACCACTAAATTTGTTGACGATATCTATATATAAGAGATATATATAGATATAAGAGTCCAACGTAAGTAATCTTGATAAACCAATTGTCACAATTAAAAATCCTACTCAATATCCAGCATCGATATCCATGGCACACTTGATAAAAGTAAATAATTATCGAGTATTTTTCTTAGTAATATTTAATTTTTGAGCTTATTTTTAATCCAATTGCAAAAAAGTTAGTACCGTTAGATTCGCAGAAAAATCTTCTTTTCAAAAAGTGCTTGTCTAAAAAGGGTCCATTTGAAAAAAAAATAGTTAGTCACAGAAATTTCATTTCATCAACCTCTCTTGTTCCTAGCTATCAGAATAATCACTAAAACTTAGCGATTGTATTATTCTGTCATAATTTCAGGTCCTTATATTAATTTGCGTCCGGTCATGGCCACCTAGATGCGATTTTAAAAATGGCTATGAAAAAATCAAGTAGGCGTAAAAAGTTTTTAAAATGTCACATTCTGATTCAGAATTGTCTCAGGAATCCAAAAATGTAAAAATATACAGGTTGTTCCATGTAAAAAATCGAAACTGGAGTAATTTCCGGTGAAACCGGAAAGTGAAAAATATGCGAAAACTCTTCTCTTTATGTACTATTTACCTATACGAAATTTCGTTTTGATACATCAAATACTTTCAAGGTTATGGCCTGTCTAATAGATTCGTTGACACCCGGTATATAGTGTTAATGGCTCCATCTTGACAAGATAAGTCGAACCCTTCGATTTGAGATTTGAAAACGCCTGATCTAAGAAAAGAGAATGTATGTTTAGTTGTTTAATTCAAATGCTTCGATATTTAGATAGAAAAGGCCATTGTTGAGGTTTGTTTTGGTGGTCAACTGTTGTTCTGATACTTTGACTCGAGTTTTGATTTGCTCATTTGAGCAGTCGAGTCTCGGTCGTTTTTGTTTGTTGAAAAAGTATGGCCAAGTTTTTCTGCTTTTGTAGCGGTCGCCTTACATCATGGTCCCATATAAAACGAAACAGAGGCTCTGCACTGTTGGTGACCTTACAAGCCAGATCGCTAACGATGCGATTATGCATTCGTTCCAAACTCAAAAGGCCTCGGCCACCCTGCTGACCAAGAACGTGACAGATGCTACGATTAAGATGCATCATCTTACTCGTACCCACGTCTAGATCATTAAGCTTGTTTCGTCTCCACTTGATAAACTCAAATGAATTTAGTTAAAAAGGGAAGCATATTCGTAGCAGCTACTTTGTTTTTTCCGAAAATTTTTTATTCCATATTTTGCATAATCGCTGCCTATACTTGCTTCGGTGTTGGTTAAATCTATAAGACTCGTGAGGCTCCATATAGCCAAGGAGGCTTCCATCGCACAGGTTCCTGTTCAGAATTTTCTAGAAACCGTGAAGTTTTCGAAAGCTTACTTATTGAGATAAAAGTCCATGTCAATGTTCCGATTATATTCTAACACTATTTTCAGAGACTGCTGTAAATCGATCACTTGAAGCATAGGACTTAAGATCATCCGTACACACAATCACGATACTTACCAAGAGATACTGAAATTGGGACCAACAAGACAAAAGTAGAAGAGGAATAAGGAAGTCTACACCTTTTCTGAAAGTTGCTGGTGCTGAAATGCGTTTATTTCCAAAGTGACATAAGCTGCTCAATTCAACACAGTACGATGTACAGGGTGTCCCATTTTCGTAGGTTTTACGGGGTTTCCAGCTTATGAGTAGAGATAGAGAGATGCGGTTTTCGCGACACCGTGCTACTTTTCGATGAAACTAAAGAGGCCGCAAACAGATTTGCCCTAACCATTTTAGTTTCCGTGCTACAGGGTGATTTTGAAAATTTGTCATTTTCGGACACCCCCTGTAACTGAGCTATCGTAAAATATATTTAAAATGTTTCAACTGGTATTTATAGATTTTTTCACGTAGAATTCAGTGGCGTACTCAGATTTTTGCTGAGAGTCATAGTTTTTGACATATTGGCATAACCTACTATTTTTTAAATGGGACACCCTATATATTATTTTTTCATCTTATTCTTCGTGTCGAGAGCTTTTCAAAAACATACCATAAGTCATATTTATTTTCATAAATAACATGAAAAAATGCATTTTTCTTTAAACGGATTTATGGCATAGCAAATCAATCGAAATAAGAGAAGGTGGCTGTGGAGCCATGGAAAAAGTTAACAAATATTTATTAACGAAATAACAAAATAACAGCATCAGAAAAAATTAGGAAGTAGGTAAAAGGTAATAATTATAATTTCATTAAAACTACAAATATTGTTCAAATTGTAGACCATTATGTGTCCTACAAGTGTGACAAACTTTAAAAATTCTTTTTAATGCATTTTCTATTGTAAATGACTGTCTTTGTAACTCTGCAAAAGCGTTTTCGGTGGCCATTCTTAGTTGTTCTAAGTTTTCGTATCGCCTTACATAAACCTTGTTTTCTAAATAACCCCACAAAAAGAAATCTAAAACTGAGAGGTCAGGGGATCGTGGTGGCCATCGAACAGGTCCGTGTGTTCCTATCCATCTTCCAGGAAAATGGTCGTTAAGCCAGTTTTGACTTATTCTGGCATTGTGGGCTGGAGCTCCGTCTTGCTGGAAATAAATCCTATTTAGTTGAGCCAAGGGAACATCATCCAAAATTCCTAATGCGTCTTCTAGGATTCGCACGTAACCAATCGAATTCAGATTTCCTTCATATATTTGGTAAACTATTTTTCGGTTGAAAATAAAACAGGAGACATTGAATCCAAATCTGCCCTGACGCTCCCTAGGAAAAATAACATGGCTGTTTTCTTGACTCCAAAATCGCGTGTTGTGTCTATTTAAAATCCCTGAACTAGTAAAATGTGCCTCGTCTGACCAAATAATCTTTTTTTCAAAATCGATATCTTCTGCCTTCATATTTATAAACCAATTGCAGAACTCCAATCTGCGCTCTGCATCACCAGGATGCAGATGATGCACAAGTTTGTATTTATAGGGTTTGAATTTGTGCTTTTTCAAAATTTTCTGCACTTTGGTTTTCGGTACACCCGCCTCTTCGTCTATTTTCCTGCAAGATGTTTCAGGAGCTGTCTGAACGAGGGCTAAAACGTTGACCTCAGATTCTTCGTTGTCTTTATTGTAAGTTCGCGATTGAGGCTTGTTAAAAGATCCATATTGGCAAAGATTATTTTTAATTTTTTGAAAAATTCTTTTTTTCTGGTTGTCTTCTCTCGGGATATCTAAGATAAAATAAAGCGAACCAATAAAGTCAAAATGCAGGAAGATAAAAAAGAACTAACCTGTTCAGATAAAGCTCTGCCGCCTGATCTGCATCTTCATTAGACAATATAAAACACGCGTTCATATCATATTTCTCAAAATATTCAAATTTTTGATTCTGAGCCATATTAAAAACAATAATTATAATAGACGTCAAGAAAAATTTAAACGCAATAATGCCAAAAATGACAGCAGTAATGGCTGCCTGATCATATTTTTGTTGGCGTTGCCATGGCTACCACAGCCACCTTCTCTTATTTCGATTGATCTGCTATGCCATAAATCCATTTAAAGAAAAATGCATTTTTTCATGTTATTTATGAAAATGAATATGACTTATGGTATGTTTTTGAAAAGCTCTCGACACGAAGAATAAGATGAAAAAATAATATATAGGGTCTCCCATTTAAAAAATAGTAGGTTATGCCAATATGTCAAAAACTATGACTCTCAGCAAAAATCTGAGTATGCCACTGAATTCTACGTGAAAAAATCTATAAATACCAGTTGAAACATTTAAAATATATTTTACGATAGCTGAGTTACAGGGGGTGTCCGAAAATGACAAATTTTCAAAATCACCCTGTAGCACGGAAACTAAAATGGTTAGGGCAAATCTGTTTGCGGCCTCTTTAGTTTCATCGAAAAGTAGCACGGTGTCGCGAAAACCGCATCTCTCTATCTCTACTCATAAGCTGGAAACCCCGTAAAACCTACGAAAATGGGACACCCTGTACTGTCGAAATCCGCGTGAAAATTTTGTAATGGATGTTAAGGCATGTGATAGGTCGATTTTTAGGTTTTTTGTGATTGCCTTTTACGGTATCAAAGTTGTTTTCCCTTTAACTACCCACCTAATTAAACCAGTTTATTCGTGCAAGATGACTATGGGTGCTAAGAAATTCCTTTCACCAGAAATCGTTAAATGTCATCCGTTCCTGCGGCGTAATAGTTATTCGTTCTTTGGAGAGGGTGTCAATATGTATTTTCGAAAATAAATACTTTTCAAATTGCATTTTCCTCTTTTGGAACAAACGGAAACTGATAGAAAATAAAACGTGAAAAACGAAATGCCGTATGTCAAATGTATGAACTCGTGAAAAACTAAGTGACAATAAATAAATTAAATTTGTTTTAAATCTTCTCTTAAAATATGATCAGGCAAAGATACAACTAAATATACAAAATTTTAGTTTTTTTTTTAACTTCCGATTTTATCTGAATAGAAAATAGTTGTTAATATTCATATAGAATTCTAACCCAGTTTAAACCAAATCCCGTTCAGAAATTCACCCCAAAGTATTTTCAGTGCGAAAGTTACTCATCAAATGCAAATGAAGTTTCAACTTTCGTGTAGTTCATTCCCTCAAATTATTTAATTAAAAGTCCTCCCCGACTTAATTAGCCAAGTCAAATATTTTAAAGCAATTTTCCAACGGTTAACGGACAAAACTTTCGAAATGTTTGAAAGTTAGTTTAAGAATTGTTTTGCACCATTTTCAAGATAAGTAAACAAAAATTGAATAAGAGTTTTTGAACCACTTTGAAAAGGTGATACATACATTCTGAGTTATTTGGTAAATAGGTAATCATAATTTTTATCCAGTTCTACGGCGTAATATTAACAATGTTAGAAATAGTTTAAGGCTAAATAAATGAAATTAACGTATTGTTCAAAGTTATCACACGATTATAGTTATTGCCTGTATCTTTTTGTTAATGTAATTAAATATTTTTACTTTTATTTGAAGTTTCAAAATGAAAATGAAAAAGAGGAAATGAATTTACAAAGATTGATTAAGTAATCCAAAAATCGGCTTTGCCATATGCCTTCGAGCATAATATCACATAAAGATAAAATTGTTGCCTTTATATGGCACAGAAAACTTGTTTGCCATACTCCTGAATAATATGTCACGTGGAAATTAGCATTCATTGACCTTTGTCGAATCAGTATTGACTGTACGAGCGTCGAAGCCAATTCCTTTCTAGAACATGAATGAATGAATGAATCTACGGTATCTTGGTGGAGAATAGAATAAAGGTTCTAGTTCCTTCCACTGTTATGGCCTTGAGTATGACCATACAAATTTGTAATTCTTCTCTGTAAATTGCGTCTATAATACATAAGGAAGAATATTCTGCATTCTTAAATTTCTCTTAGTTTTCCATAACAAGGAAATTACTTCATTAGCAAATGAAAATTATTTAACATATATCACCTTCCCACATAAAACGTGCAGAAAACACACGTAACTAGGAGCCTCCTAAAACAAAAACATATGTTTAACCTTGACTATGCAGTAAATAGATGCATAGCTAGTCATTTGTCAGCGCGTATAAAAACCTACAGGCAAGACGGGAAAAAGGTGTGTTTTTAATAAAAACTCGTTAATTACAATTATAAGATCCCGAGGGGTCTCACCTGGGTCGTAAAAGGCACATCAAGGGCGAAATGGGGGCAATAAACGTTGTGTTTGAAATAAAACTGGTTAAACTAGTTTTTGTTGATATTTTTCACGTGTTAATTTCAGTGCACAAATGGTCATACTTTCATTTCTAATGAAATACCCAGTAGGTCGCTGCTCGCTATTGACGTGGCAATTTTGTTATTAGTTAGGCAAAGTGTAATTAGCCTGTTGGTGTATCGTTACTGCATTTAGAAACTTGCTTTATATATTTTGTCACTGCACAGAGGCAATGTGCCAGCTCAAAACGGGGGCATTTGGATGTTATCGAACTCAAAACTCTATTCAAAAAACAGGAGATTTAAAAATTTTATCTTAAACATTTTCGAAAGTCATCATGGCTTTTACTGTTTTCCTGTGGTCTGTTATTGGTATCACGAATCTAACCTTTTCTTTCAAGTCACGCCAGGGTCCCTCCTACACCTGCCACCAAACAGCCATTACGTTTGCTATGGCTATGCTAACGTAAAGTCTCCTTATTTATTTTAATGTTATGTGGATTAGGACATATGCATTAGGACCTCTTTCATACCTTAAGGACTTCTCTAACTAATTAATAATAGTGTTAAATATTTAAGAAGACTATAAGATTTTTAATAATGGAATGTTAGAGTGGCTACATGTAATTGTCGGCCTCTGAATTTAAATACCCCTAAAGAAACTCAAAATTCAATTATTTTTTAATAAATCCAGTTAAAGTTTACTGGTCTATTTTTATGTTAAATAAATAACGCGATGAACTCGAATTATTAATATTTTTTTTGAATAAATCTTGTAAAAAAACTTATTTTATTGTTTATATTAATTTATTTTCTTAAGGGAAATTGTGGAAATAAATCATATCTAATCGAAAACGCCTTTTGCTAACGACACACTTGCAACTCCCCGTACGCAACCAATCAAAAATTGTTTAACCTACAGCCGATAACTATAAAAAATCAAATGATGAGACTCCTGCGGCGCTCCAAGTCCACCGCGGCTGCGCATACGGAGAAGTCGGTCAATAAGACGCCTCCCGGTCAACATGCCCATCACCATTACCATCACAACCACGTGGTTCACCCACAACACAATAGGAACGGAGGAGGCATGGTGGTCAATATGGTAGAAGGCGTGCCTGTAGTGGTGGGACCTGGGATTGGAAAATGCAAAAAGGTATTTTGTGGTGTTTCATTATATTTTAGGTGTTTATTTTTGCAATAAACATTTATTTCTTGTTATATAATTGTTTAACATTTATATAATTGCAACTAGAATAATATTAGAATTAGTATTAATATACAAAGTGTTACAAATTCTAGGGAGCGTATGGGAATCTCGTAAACAGTGAGAAATACGAACTTGGTGAAATTGGAGTAAAGTTGCGCATTTACAGTCTACATCACAAGTGGAAACCGATCTTAAACAGGGTCACGGTTCGGCGAGCACAAGTAAGGGTATAAAACACCGCCTGAATCTCTCCAATCTCATTCAGTGTTCAGATCTCGTGGAGTAAAGATCCCTGAAGATACCTCGCGCAATCGAAGGCGAAACGTCTGATAGTAATTCTAATTGGACACAGTCTAATCCCAAGAACCATGATTTCTTAAAAAATTATGATAGTTTTAGAAAAATATAAAACGACGTAACACCAACGTTGGAAAAAAATGAATACGAATATTAAAAGAACACATAAAGTTTCCATAAAAATCCTTTTCGTTTTTGGATAGCTCCAATAATAACGACTCAAAACGGAAAAATATGTTGGCTAAATTCCAGATTTTTTCACGAATATCTTTGGAAGTGTTCGTAATTTTATAAATTCCTACACGGAAAATGACCATGCACCAAGTTGTGCAAGTTTGCTTGAATTTTTCCAAGTTTTTTCTTTTATGGTTTACTAGATCCCTGTACTTCGCTCCGATATTGTAACATCCTGTATATTTTCAGTTAAATAGTTCCAAAACTGTCAGGAAGTTGAGTACGAATTAAGGAAAGAAGTTCAGTTATAAAAATATATTTTTCATAACGACATTTTTTCTTTTTTACGCTAAAATATCGTCCACATCTACTAGTAGATTCATATTAATTGAGGGCAAAAGAGATCTCTATTGGGGTGGAAATTATTAACAAAAAAAAAATGTTAAACGCTGAATCGAATTCAGGTTTTGTTACTTTTTTCAAGTAATACATGATTCTACTGCTGTTTTCTGGGATAATCATCTTAATTCTACATACATACTGTTTGGGATTCACTCAGCGATATGTCCAGTTCAATTACACGTTTAATCAAAGATAAGAACATCCGAACTTTACTGGGGTGTTAACGAAAGTCCTATCTCGGCAGACAAGCTACATAAAACGTGCTATCGGGTAAATTAGGGTATCGAAATTGGCTACTGGCAAACTGTTTGAGACTTATCAGGAATGCATAAAATCTTCGATTTTCCACGAAATACTCGAATAAATATTCGTAAAGAAAAGTATCCTTTATGAAATAGCCACAGATCCAATGTGCATATCGACTCATCCAGTAGCGTAAGTAAATACGGTCATGTTTCACTCTAATGTCAGCGTAGTTTTTGTTAAATAGATATCCAATTTGTGAAATCTTAACGTAGTTATTATGTCATATTAGCCCTATTATGTTTCAGTTATTTCAACATATAATATTAGCGATTTGAATTAGGTTTAGATTAGTTTATTTAAATGCCTCTCAGAAAATGCATTTACTGTTTATTTCAAGTGCTAATCATTCTGGCGATTCTAAAATTTCTAAGAATCGTGGTACAGTTTTTTAACATAATTAAATACGCATTTATATAATCCGCTTTGTTCGAGCAGAGTTTCAAGTGATGTCACAACAGAACAATTAAAATTATAATTATGTTATGCAAGAAGGTATTTTTCCTTTCCTGCACGACCTGATCTTGTTACAGGCACTTTAGTAATTGTACAGCCTGTCTTAATTTCAACTGCATTTGCAGTTTCTGTTGTCTGTTGTTTATTAGCTAAAATGCGAATAAATGAAAAATTGTATTTTTAGATGTGTTTTTAATTTAAGTTAATTATTTTATTTAGAGAAGTTTTCATGCTTTTAAAATCAAGCTTTGTACAAGGGGGGCCCTATGGAGGAATCCTTGTATATGGTTATTCATTAGTTATATATTGGCACCCATCTACGGGGTCTATTACACAAATTAAAAAAGGGTGTTTAAATAGAGATTTTTCAGTATTACCTTTTTGGATTATCGACGTATAAAACATTTCGTAAATAGTATTTTTTAGGCTATCACTAGTTGTCCCCATGGACGTCGTTGCACTTAAAAATCGAAAGGGAGCAATGGAGATTCTGTATATAACAACTAATCACTTAAAGTGATAATTGAGATAGGCGAATGTAATTATGCTTCGCATGTAATTAATTGCAATCTTGATTTCAATCCAAATTTTAAAGTTTTACATACAGAAAAGAAAAGGATAATATTAAATTTACTAGAGTCTTTAGAAATAAACAAAGTTAAACACACATGCCCATTACTTAACGATTCCACTGACCTGAACAGTTCGACTCGAAATATTTTTTGTTAATATAGAACAGGTAAAAAAAGTTTGAAGTAAAAATTGTTTTTTATTTAGCGCCATATATACATATATCTTAATAAAATTTGAATTGGCATTAGTTGAAAATCTGGTATATAGATACGAAATCAAAAAATAAACATAATTGTCATATAATTTTTCAAATTTTTGAAAAAAAAAATATTTTTTCGCTATAATTTAAAAAAAAAAACGTCAAATTTGACAGGTAAGATAGCTTTTTTGTTGATTTATTGAAGAAAACACTTTCTGCGAACTCAAATTTTGCTAAGGTGAATTATTAAAAAAATTTCCCATATACCGGGAATTTTACTGGTCACACTGCATTCATTCGACACGCAACTCCCAAGTATGGGCATCTATGAAGATAATTTAAATAGGGCTGAGTATACCTTTAAATTTAATATTTTCCTCTGTTTTTTTTAAGCTTGACTTAGCTTGTACACTTTATCTTGACAGACAAGTGAGTGAATTAGAAAAATCACTTATTTTTTTTACCAAATCCTGGCAGTTGAGATATAATCTTAAAACTTTTGTATTCAACATTTTTGCCTATGTTTTAAAATAAAGCATGTAGACTCCAGTTTAAAATTTAGACAAAAACCCTGTACAAGTTGGATTTAAAGACACACTGTATTTTTTCAAACCAGATCGCGTGTCCGTAGCTCATACGTACGTTTTAAAAATCGTTTCACTGCATTTTTAATGAATCGAATGGTTTATTTGCCATGCTAATTGAATTTATTGATTAAAATGGTGAGAAACTTCCCGTGAAATGGGATCTAATAATTATTATTGTTTTATATGCAAATTAACCAGTTCTCGCATGCTATTTTGTTATTGTATCGACATTTTATTTGTGTTCACCATTTTGTCAGTAACGTATAATTGTGCACTTAGATAAGTGAATACAATGTAGTTCATGTGTAATGCTTAGATATGTTTTTTGAATATAAAACTAGTTTATTTGACTTGCAAGCTGTTGGATGAAAATCAAAATCCAGAAACGATTTATATTTTTAAGGTGGACTATCAGAGTTTTAAGCAAAACAATAAACAATTTTTGCATAAAAAAAATGTACTACTGAATTACTTTAAACATTTATCCAGTCATGAAAATGTTATCATAAAGATGAACAGCAATCTGGTTTCATGTTATTCATGTCATGATGTAATAAAAGTGAAAAGACATTTTAAGCAAAATACATTATATTTCATTTTTTTCAAAATGCCGTTCGATTACTATTTTGAAAATTGATCCTTTAATAATAGCTTTAGATGATATTACAGAATTAATAGTCGTGCTGCTTCTGCCAGGGCCGTAGCTGGGTACTGAATAAGGTGGGGTTTTTGAAATTAACATACACAGTTATGAGTATGGTTACAATTTTTGCCGAAAACTATGTAATATACAGGATTCTTTAAAACTATGTGTCATCGGTCAGTGGGAGGTTCCTTTGCATAAAATAAGATGAACATTAAAAAAACATTAATTATTTAAATTTTCGCTTAAACAGGAGGGGGTTTTGAATCCCCACCCTTTCATTACGGCCCTGGCTTTAGCTAGGTACAGGGATTTTTCTTGCTCGCGACATGTGTGAACAGTGTGCTGCCAAAATATAAGCTTAATCAAACTTTAAAATTTTCTTAAACTTGCGGCAGACATATTAACATGTACCTTATGAAAGAAAAATGAGTGTTAAAAAAATATGCTGTTATTTATTGGCGAATTATATTTGTATTGATGGCATTTACGCTTTCTTATGTAAACCTAACATAATGTTGATATGAAAATACATGAATGTCTTTTAATATTTCAATTTCGTAATAAATTTTTACCATATTTAGTTTTTTCCTTCCCGCCTTTCCACCCTATGACTGTGTACTAAAAACGACGTTTTATCCGTTTCCCTTGAAACGTAAAACCTTAATTTGCTTTACGTTTTACGATTTATTTTATAAAGCAGTGAATAAGTTCTGGAAGAAAAATGACAAATAATGTATCCAGCTTAATGACCCATTTTATCCGAGCGAGTTTCATTCTGCAGGGTTTGCGTATTTCCTGTATTGCAAGTTTCGTGTGTGCCTCATTTTTATCTTTAGGATTGCAGCAATATAGCCGGCAAAGCTTTTAACATACTAACCTATAAAAAAATCGGTGCTACGGTCAAACAGGGATGCAGTTAATGTTCAAATTTATTTAGTATTGCAGTGAAAAGTTCAAAGGTTAAATTGTCAGTAAGGATCTGTAAGTAAATTATATTAAATTAACTCTTAAGGAAAGTATGGTAGATTTTCCTGTCAAAACACATATGTTCCAATTTTTGCCACTATGTTGCATATATCTAAAAAAATATGTATGAACACGCGTGAACTGGGAAGTTTTGGTACCAATTCAATGTGTTCGGGATGAAAGACCCCCCGAATGTATAAAAATAATCGAAAGTTTCCCCATTTTGTAAAAAATTAAGTATTTAACTTTCTAATTCAACATTGCAAACTTATTTCTGAGTTATTTTAAAAAAAATCTCTAAAAGAACTTAATTCTGCTCAGGCTAGAAGTTGATAGTAATGTGTAATCTGGTTTGTCCTAGTTTAGATTTTACGACCTTTCAAGACCCGAAATTATCAATTTGAAACTTATACCTCGAAAGCACTTGATCTTAGATTTGAAATTTTTCGATTCTTGCTGAGATATTACGAACCGTGTCTCTTGTCGACCTGTATATGTTCGCGATTTTTTTCTGGAATTTCTTAACGGATTTGAACGGGGTTAGCTTTACAGGGGTTCTTAAGGACGTTTTTATGGAAAGTCCAATAGCTGTTAAACATTTTTGGGTAGATGGAGGCACCGTGTAAATTTGTGTATCATTTCTTTAGTAATGTTTACATACAAAATCCAAGACCTGGTTGAAGGGTTGTGGGGCATAGCCCTGTGGCATAGGTGGACATTGCTTGGCGCGGGGGAAGTTCTAAACATTCCCTTAAAAATGCATATAAACTTTTTAGAATTGCATTAAAATTATCAGAAATTCCACTAATTTAGCGGTAATAGTACGATACAGCATAAAAAAGGCTCGCTGTCTGTTTATAGACATTGGGGAGGGTTTTTCTAAACTTTCCCTTGAAAATTGCACATGAAATTTTTACATTAACGCAGATCTAACAATTTCATATGCATTTTTGAAGGGAAAGTTTAGAAAAACCCTGCCAGTAGCAATGTATATTCTATGTAGTCGTCCAATTACTTAGAAAAACCGAAAGTGAGGACCTTCTTCATCGTACTTTTCCTCGTAGATTAGTTGAACCTCTGATAATTTTTTACAAATCTAATAATTTCATGTGCAAAATGTTATTTTCATCTCCCCTCCCCCCGGAAGCAATGTCTACAATGTGTCAAGAGAAGTATGCAACAAATGGGAAACTTTTTTTATTATTCATTTCTCAGAAAATTTTATTCTTGATAAAACTTGGTGCTTGAAGAAAAATCGTTTTGACAGTAAATTTTAGGTTGTCCAAAAAATTTCAAACACTAAATATTGAAAAATAATATTTTTTGAGGCTTACGTTTAGATTGAAAAATCGAAAAAATTATTTTTTTTTTGGTGTTTGATCTTAAATATCTCCTTAATTATAACTAATATGAAAAAAAAACTTTATTTAACTGTTATTTACGACTTTTGTGGATTTGATTTATTTTTTAAAATTTTTAGTTTTTGAAATTCACGTTTTCGTATTTTTAGAATACCTTGTATATCTGACCTAAACTTTAATATGTCGAAACTATTTCTATTTCAAGCACAAACTGTTATCAGGAATAACATTTTCTGAGAAATTAATCCTATATCATGTTGCATATTTCTATGGACACATTCTATATACGCAACTGGATTGGATATGCTCCCTTCAGCCAGGTCTTAGATTTTGTATTCAGATATTACTAAACAAACGACATCCACATTTTCACGGTGCCTCAAATACCTACCTAAAAATGTTTAACAGTTCTGAATACATAATATAAATATGATGGAACATATGATATAGCACCGCTTCTTTTAAAATTAAAATAAACAACTAATCCAATTAAACAAAATCCTAAAATTAAAAAATTTTAAGCGGCTTTAATATAGATAATAATAGTGTCGAATAAACAAAAATTAGTATCTATTAATCTATACGAATTAAAAAATATATTTGTATTCTTATAAATATCTACATGTGGGTATTATCAGTTTCAAACACCAGTTACACAAATCTCAATAATCTCAAATAAGCTGAGCTTGGATTAAGGGTTAATATAAATCCCGTCTGTCGATGACGTAATTTGTCCAGTTAAGATTATGAAATCGGGATTTATATAAATCGCGGCTGTCGGTGATGTAATCATAACTTTCAATTTCATTTATGTTTCAATAAAATCAGGATTATTTAAGATATCCTGGGTATACTTCTGGCATAATTATTGTCTAAACAAATGGTAATTAATTAAAGGTAACAAGAGGGTACTTATTTTGACATAGGTAACTAGAGTTAAAATTATTAAAAGCTGTCTAAAAATAAACTTTGTTTTTCGATAGCCTTTCGCTCCAGGGGATAATCAATCGGGCTGAAGCAAATTAAAAAGGGCAATTTCCCAATAAATTTCGTTAGCAGCTTCCGAACGAGTTTTGACATCGGCTTATTTGGCACAGACATGTTCGGACCCCAAAGTTCGACGACTAATCAATGGAAATATTAAAGTGGAAATGGAAATTTTGGATGATGCGGCACTTCGAGTCGCAACGTGTTAATCAAAGTTCTCCCTCCGTTGAAATGAATTATGAGAACAATGTTCTCCATAATTAACAGAAACAGTTTAAACTATGGACTTAATTAGTTAACTAGTTTTTATGTTGTTTTTTAACGAGAGACTTTTTATGGACTTTATTATTTAGATTAACTTTTACTCAGTGATTGAATCTTTTGTGGATAATTTATAGTGAATGTCCAAGTCAAATTATAAACAACTTGCAATCTCTTTAGATTTCTCTAAAGAATTTGATACTATTAATCGCCATATTTCGACGACAAAATTGGAAAATCTCGGTATATGGAGAGTCACTCTCTGTATATTTAAATCATACCTTACATATAGGTTTCAAGAAGTAAATTAAAACTAAAATATTGATACTGAATACAGAGTGGAGTATGACGTTCTCCAAGATGTACTTGCTTCAGTCAGTCATCTTTTCCTTCTACATAAAGTGCAATCTTTTTAGATTTCTCTAAAGCATTTGATGCTATTAATTACTATATTTCTACGACAAAATTAGAAAATCTCGGTGTAAAGAGTGCCACTCTCACTATATTTAAATTATACCTTACGAAGTAAATTAAAACTAAAATATTGGTACTGAATTCAAAGTGGGGCATGATGATTAAAATTGCTTTGAATTTTATCTATGTTTCTTATAAAGAATTCAATATTTCCCGCTTAGTGTCCCTGTCAAGCAGTTTTGTAGAATTCTGTAATTTCCAATCATTCATATCTAGAAATTCGCCTGACAGCTGAAAAGTCCGGGGAAACTTCATTACGCTTTACGGAAACGACTTGAAATAGCCCAGCAACGTTCGATTATGTGGAGTGATAGGTGGAAACTCAGCAAGAACTAATTATTTAGCTTGAAATGACAGTAATGGGCACGGCTACGGAATGTATATTATTTTTTGCCTCTTGATGGAAATAATATAGTTTCACGCCCATCGACCCGTGGTAATTTTCAAGTTCAGTTTAAGGACGGACGGGTCATATTAAAAAAAAATAGGCTTATAATCGAGCGAAAGCTTTGGAAGCACGAGGTAATTTCTGTACGTTCAATAATGACACAAACAATAAATAATTGAATAGGTCAACCTTATTTAGAGCTTTGTCATTTTTCAGGCTCTTAAAATACCAACCTATTTATGCAATTATTATTTGATTAGCATTATTCGATATACTATATATTAATAAACATATTCATATTAAAATAAGTGTCGAAAGTCACTTGCTATGCCCGGAATATGCAAAACTTATAAAAATGATAAGATCCAACTTTTGCCCTTCGATTTCTGACTCACACACACACTGAGAGATATTAACATATTCTTACCGTACTAAAATTATTATTAAAAATATTTAATTCTACAGAGACGACTCTTAGCACACTTATAACTACCATATAATGCTTCTAAGGCTTAAAAAAAGTTTCTTCATGCTACGCAAACCAACTTTCCATAGCTTCCACCAGAAAATATGCAACCTTATAAATTTTTTTCTGGTTTAGTAATCCGAGGGAGTCAAGTCAGGTGAATAAGAGGGGTATTCTACCATTCCCAACCCCAGTTCGCGAGGTTTTTTCATGGCCATGATCGATTTGTGTGCTAGAGCATTGTCCTGCAAACAATTCCTTTATCCGCACATTTTTTCACTATTTCTTCGATGAGAATGATACCATGACTGTCCCAAAACACTAAAGCAAAAACTCTTCCAGCAATATTTTGAACAGGGCATTTATTTGGCCTTAGAGTCTCTAAGTGCTTCCATTCTATGGATTGTTGTTTTGTCTCTGGATTATAGAAATGTACCCAGGTTTTATTCCGTTCACGGCAATCCATTCTGCCGAAATTTGTTCATGCTCAAATCGACATGAACAATGTGATGGACGCGTGCGGATAAAATCCTCATGTTCTCACTTTAGGCCTATTTGACGATATTTATAGAATCGAGTCATGAATTACATATATTGATGTAATTCATCATAATGTTATTCTGGGGTTGCCAATGTAATTGACCTTCCAACTTTCTCGTCATCTTGAATTGAAGCCTTTTCTCTTTTGAAACAAGCAACCCAATTTTTGACAGATGATACAGTCTTACACTTTCCATCTAAAAGGGCGTTTTCCACTATTTGTTTCAATTCTGTAGATTGGTTTTCCTTTCAGCATATTTATTTCTACAAAAAGAGATCTTTAAGGCTTAATTAGTCCGCGAAATTTCATATTTAAACCCTCCTTTATCGTAAATCCTTATTCTTTATGCCAAATGAAAAAGTTGCTTTACTTTCGTCGCACTAGTAAAATAAATTATCACATACCAACTTATCTCACATTTGGAGACCATAACATTTTACCTGTGACAACAGTCTACTATGATGCCTTAAACTACATGAATTTTGATTTCACCGGTTTCTAATTGCATTTTAAATATTTCAATTTATCATAAAAGTTGCTTTACTTTTGCTGCACTAATAAAATAAATTGTTGAGGTAATTATCACATACTAACTTATCTGACAGTTGGAGACAATAACATTGTACTTATGATCCCTTAAACTGCAGGAATTTTGATTTTATCGGTTTCTAATTCCGTTTTAAATATTTAAATATTTGGCTTTATCATAAAACTTGCTTTACTTTTGTCCGATAGTGTATATATAATTCCCTTTAAAACGTGACTCTCTTCCGTACTATAATAAACAATACATCTCTTATTGCGCGCCCCGAATATTAAAAAAAATCTTTTTTTATTTTTCTTTATTATTATTTCATTATATTTTTAAATCGCTGAAGTCTTTTGGTTAATAAGTAAACTTTATATTTTAATTTTAATGCATGAATATCGTTCGTACTTGAATAATTAATACAGTTTTTTTTGTGCCGGCATATTAAGAAAAAATATGTAGAAAACAAAAGAAGGTGAAACCAAATGAGTTTATTTCTTTATGATGCAGCGAACAACTTTTATATACAATGTTTTTCTCAATTGTTTATTGTTGCCGAGAACAAAATTAAATATCTCTTTTTAGGTTATTTTTCTGTTTAATATCGATTTATTTAAATATTCCGACAAGCGGATTTTAGCACATTTTTGACGTAATTATTTATTCAGCAATTAAAAACAACTTGTGAGGAAACGGTGCGGTTAAATTTTGGGTTGAAGTATAAAAGTAGCTGCGAGCTACACGCCTGAAGTGGGCAGAAAATCACAACACGTAGTATAATTACTATCTACGGCCATAAGACATAATTACTATTGAAATATGAAAAAAAATATACGTGTTCATACCTTTTATTTTTTTTAAGTTTTAATTTTTGTCCGGATGTACCAGTTTCAAAAAGTGCGCCATTTTTTTTTAAATGCTGCGTTTAATAAAGCGATAGATGTGCTTAAAATGTGTAGGGAATTACCTTTCCAAAATTTTTATGCAAATGTGATGTTCTGATCATATAGAACCGTATATCTCAGACATAAATATCATTATATCGTTCTTTTATTTGCGTCGCGACCTTTTATAATAATTATTTCTTTCTATGTACAGAATACAATCGACTTATCGCACCGGAAACATAAATGATTTCCTGTAAATTGACGCATGCAGACACTTATTGTTTGCCTTTTGGATACAATTTTCCACTTACTGGTTATTCTGGTTACAGAATTAGCATATGCTTCTGTAACTTCCATTCCTGGAATTTTAAAAGTATCTCAGTCTTGCATTGCATAGTAAGTTTTTTTTAAGGAAACAAAAACAATATTCGTATTTTCTGAATTTTAAGGCCACAATAACACGGGTGAAGGCTGTACCAAACATCCACGCTTTGAAGTTGAAAGAAAATGTAATTTATGTACTAATAGTTTACTATTAATAGATGCCAAAAGGCTTAGTACGTCTTTAGAGCACACTCGGGGCTTTCGAACGGCATCAAACAGATGGTCGTATTATTTTTGGTAAAAATAAACAGATTTCTCAGAAGTTTCGAAAAAATTAAATACTTTGAAATTCTCAAAAACGTTCCTCTATGTGGTCTTCCGAATACTGTTTAAAATGGGCGGCATCGAACCTGGGAACCATTTTTTTTTTTTTAACTTTTTAAGTTAAAATTAGGGATTTTTTAGGTTAAAAGTAGGGATGGGCGATATTAGATTTTACTTTCGTATAGGTAGTTGTAATCCGTTTATCTATAACCATTGATGTTCTCGGTTACCTATCGAAAATATCAGTTACCTATCGATATCATCGGATACCTATCGACATCATTGTTGACCTATCGGCGCTTATCGATAAGTGCCGCTAGTTATCGATATTTTTTATTTACCTTTTGTTTGATATGTCTCTGACCTATCGATATATCGATAAAATGCCTATGCCTGCTAGTCAATAGCAAGGACAATTTAACGCTATCTGTTGCCCTAATGTTCTACGAAAAACAAATTATCTCGTTCTGTGTTTTTAAAAATACCTTGTACCTACCTTGGAACTAACACCCAAGCTTTGCTGCTCCAACTGCTCCAAAAAAGGTACCCGATTAGCTCCTGGTTCTCAAACGAATATCGGCATTTACCTTATATAGGAAATGACAGCAAATTTTCTTAAGATCTTACTAAATTCAGGAAAATATTGCCCACCAAACTGTAGCTAGCAAAAAACTAAAACGTCCTTGTTTTTCCCGCCAATCTCAAAAACACCGGAAGAAGAAGAAGGCCGTAAAATTAAATCAAATTTATTTAAATATATACTCATTTACCTCTCACACCGGCAGTAGATAGCTACGTTTTATCTTAGGGAACTGGATACTTGATGACGTGAGATTTACGATTTTGGCAAAAAATTGCAGTTAAGGGCACATTTCTTTCAAATTAGATGTTCTCTTATTTTAGTACGTTGTAAAAACTAGCAGTAAATAGGCATGTTGTAGAAAATACATTGAAGTTATCTTTTTTTCGTGAAACGTTTAGTTTCAATCTCAATTTTGTACTTTTTTGCTTCCTCATTGTTTTTTTTGCTTATTATATTTTCCCATAAATTAATTTTTACCGAACGAATTTTTAAATGTATTTTTAATGTTATAATAAAAACTCCATACCTATTAAAACGCGCCATTTCCTGACTTACCTAATTATTTACATAAATTACAACTTTTGCCAAAATATTCAGTGCTGTTTTTGTTTGGCAGATGATAACTTTGTTTTGTTTTAATATAAAATAAACACATTTTGATTATTTTGGCGTTAATTCAAATGTCATTATCCGCCAATGAAAAATATAAAAAATAAATAAATATTCAGATTCAGTTTTTCTTATTATAATATATTATATGCAATTTAAAAATGTCGCCGCGTTTTTGCCTATAAAAATATCTAGAAATGTATCTCCATTCCTTTTGTCGGCTTTCATATTGAGGCAATACGCAGGCAGTAGAATTTCAGGTGACATAGTGACAGGTACGAGATACCCATGTTTATTTTATAATTTGTTGCACTACGGCCGGGCGGAAATATCGAGGGATATGGGAGGGACCTGGCGCGGCGTTGACGACGTGATTGAAACATATGGAGTATAGAGTGCTCTTAAATGTTAATTTTCTAGCAGAATTTTTTTTGGATTTTTCGTCCCGTTTTGGAGGAATCGGTTACTAGACTTCTCCGACGCGACGGTCTCAGGGCGAGACAAAATCACGTTTTCAGGATTCTGCTTCGGAATCCGGTTATAAATGTTTTTTTTTGCCATATAAAATGAAGGATGCCGTAGGAAGGCGCACAAACGGGAATTTTTTTTTATTAAGTTTTCAATATATCAGAAAGGATTTTCGCGCAACCAAAAATCCGGCAACATAGCGTGCGTGATGTCAGAAACCGTAATGCTTGGGCACTATTGTAAATGGAGTACGACATTTTTTAGAAATTCGAATATATGTCAAACCGTCAACAAAAAATTAACCTCAGTTTGAATTTACTTGTTAAGTCTGGAACACAATGTGCTTATTTTTCTTAATCATTAACGTAAAAGCCAAGCAACAAAAATAAAAAGAGGGTATATGTTGTGATACACAGCTGATGATAATTCACACCTTTATTTCATAAATTATTAAACACAACGACGAAAAATACGCAAAGAAAAATGTTTGAATTAAACTTTTGGAGTAATTGCCTCAAACTTAAGTCACAAAACCATGGTAGTTATCCTCTCAACTAATTAATTAACTGTACTGATGAAGATCTAAGTCAGAAACACGCTATATATGGTTGGCCAAATTTCATTGTGCTTTAGCGATCACCCAAAAAAAAAATCCCTTTTCTACTGGATTATAATTTTTGCCACGTTAATATTTTTCTACGTATGATTTAATTACTTTTGGGGTATGCGTTGACCAATTAACACTATATGACTTGAAAATTGTATATTTTGTCATTTAAATTATAATCTGCCAATATTATTGTTTCCTGATCAGAATATTATATATCTACGTGCCTATTGTATTGCATTCGTACATTTTTTCTGCAATCTTCGATTATTATTGCTCCTCGATTTTTGCTGACTTCAACTAATGTTATCAAATATGTGCGGACCATGAAAGCCTATTGACCGACAACAGTATTGAGAACCCAAATTATAGAATACAGTTAGTAGTTCAAAAAGAATTCAGTTCCTCTCTAGAGGCCAGATAATCGATGAAAATTACTATTGTTCATGTATTGGTGTAAAATCAATAAGATTGTTGGCTACTCGACCAATCGAAATTAGGTTTGCTAGTTGTTAAACATGCCTTTGCGATAAATTTTATAAAAGTAGAGGTAGCTAGGTACGTCACAGTTTGTCTGTAGATCTTTCTGGAAGTTTTAAAAATTCAGGTATTGCAGCATTCAGTTATACTTTATAAAGAAATATTTTTTGATCGTTTTTTTTTGTTTATCTAAAGCGATTCAGAACTAATAAATATCTATCAAAAAAAGCTAATATTTTAAAATTGCCCTCGTTTTTTTTAATTGGTTCTTGTTTTCTTAATTTTTATTTCAGTTTTTTTTGTCTTTATGTTGTTTTGATTGAGAACAACTTTTTTTACATTTTGCAAAATGTCTGATAATATTCTGAAAATCAAAATTCCAACTGGTGTGAGGTTTCACAACAAAGTTACTCGTGTTTGTAAAGTTCCCGAATCCTACGTGTATTACAGACACCAGGGATTTTTCATTAAGAAATGGAAAATTAGTGAAGTGCACATGTGCACAAAGTTTATCGAAGGTAAGTAGAAACTTTTAATAATTTTTTGTATGCAGTGCATAATTATATAATTTATTTAAGACATTAAAGTTTTTTCCTAAATACGAATTTTATTTACAATTTGCGAATTACTTGTATTAGAAAATATTGATTGAGTAAAGTAGAGTATAGAGTGAGGTTTAACATTTTTAATGTAATTTGACATTAATAATGTGTTTTAAATTTAATTTTTGTTTTTTCAATGAAGGGCCTAATCGATATTTGAGGCTATTTTCTTCGTGGAGGGTGATCACATCATTCTTTTAACTCTATTACGCAGTGCGTTTTGTCGATATTGTAGTTGTTGCAACATTACGTTATATACAGAGAATCAACCCCACATTTGTATTAATCTACATCCTTGGGTCATTAAGGATCTAGTAAACCTAGGATTCGTACAACATAGTAAGGTTGTTGTGTGAACTTAAAGATTATTTAGCAACACTTCTGTACATTTATTTAACATCTACATACATAGTCTAGAAACTAGTAAACTATAAAATTAAACTTTAGGAACAATTTTAACTTGACTAAATGATTTAAGCAAATAAAAAATATGCTTCCTTGGCTTGTGACCATACTATTTTAATTTCTAGTAGAAAATTACTTCTTTGAATCATTTGTACAAAAAAAAATTACATTAAATAATAAAACTGTCCTTTGACTTCGGAACTTATATTATCTTTAGTCATTTATTTATAGTTCCCAAAAATGTGTATAAATATTCATTTAATAATGTTTTTCTAGATGAATTTACCCAGCCACAATTTTCTTGAAAATTCTTTTATTTTTTAATTAAAATTCTATTGTCTTTCCTTTTTTTTTTACTATTATTATGTTGTTATTCTCAGCTATCGCTGGATAGCTGGTTTGAAAGCTGAAGTGAGAAAACATTTCACTTCATCCCACTTAGCTTAAGACAAAAGCGAACAGGGGTACTCTCTCTCTCTAGTTTCCATATATTTTCAAATCAAAAGCCAAATTATCGTATTTTGTCAGGTTTTCGATCTCTATCTTGGAGAAAGGGCAGTGGTACTGATATGTCAATGATAAAACCTTATTGTTCTTAAGGTCTATTCAGCGTCGCGTCGTTAATTAAACCATCTAATATATTTAAATACAAATATTCATAGTATCAGCGTTAACAGAGCATTTCGTTCAAGGTGTTTTTTTTGAGACCACTGCGCGTTAGGGAAAGAAACAATTAGAGCATTTAAAGGCAATTTCCAAGAATGGTAATGAAGAACTGAACCGAATAATCATCCTCCGATAGTTAATACATTGGTTTGGATATTTCCTCAACTTATAATACAAATGATATAATTCGCCAGATAAATGTATTTTACAATTTAACATTGATGAACAAGAGTTTAAATATTTCAGTTCAAATGCTTTCAACTAAGCGTGTCATTTAATGTTCTTGCTCAACGTATAATATATGTACCTATCATGGATTAGATAGATCATTTGTACTAAAAGTTGAGGAAATATCCAGAATTCATCTCCAAAAACATTGAAAGAACGCTAGTAAAAACAATCCGTTTATGTCTTTGACGCTGATAGATGAATATTTACTTTTAAAGGCATACGACTCTACACTCGAGGTTCTGACTCTGAATATATCTTTAGACGTAACAAAGTAAAAAAAAATTGACGTTGTCAAGATAACGAGACTTCGATTTAGACATGTAGGCATAGTTGTTGTATTTGTGATACTGTGATATTTATGGAGAGGTTCGGTGGCGTTTTGGGAAAAGAGATAAAAAAGCATATGTAAGTCAAGGCATTTACAATGACAAAAATAAATCTTCTTGTCACTGTTTTCCTCAAAAAATACAAAAAAACACTTTTTGAAAATTTTCTTGCAGTCAATTATAAAAAATATATCTTTGATTATAAGTAAGGGAAAATACATTTTTTGTATATTTTTTTTCTAGTTTTCGAGTTACTCACCTTCAAAGTCCACAATTTCCTTAACGCATCTCAGAAAAATAAATTTGGTGCAAATTAAAAAGTTTTAAAAATAGACTTAAATTTGAAATCGCGACGGCGATGCCTGAATTGATGACAAGGTGTATATTTTAAGTAACCACTTTGTAATTAATGGTCTAAATAAAAAAGCTGTCTTAGATATAAACGTACTTTTTGAATCTAGAACTTTCAAAGTTCTGACAATTGTTTTGTTTTTTCTTGGCCTCTCGGCGCTTTTAGTGTTGACAGCGGCGCGCGGCGTTTTGATTTTAGCCGTAAATAATTAAATTTTATCCTATCATATAAACAATTCCTACCATATTTTGATATATCCTCTAATTCCTGAAAAACAAACAGCTTGTTTAGTTTTAAAAGTGAAAAAGTCTGTATCTACTTTTTTGCCTTGTACGTCACTGGCTATTTGATAAAAGTAAATTGAATGGCATTTTTGTTTCATCTAAAAGTACAAATCAAACAGAAAGCAAAGAACAATTAGTTTAAAGTGAAATGCTAAACCAAATTAGGTTTTATGATTCAGGAAGCCTTGAAATTCCAGATAGCTTTAAAACTGCAAAAATGTTTAGATATGGCTCTTAGTAATTCAATAGCATATAATGAATCATGAATTATAAAACATTCCTATATGCCCCAGTCGAAAGTGAAGTTTAATCTTTTTACACTATGGAAAACTGCCTAAACCAATATTATCATTCTGTAATAGCCGCAGGTAAAATGCTTTTCACGAAAAATGGTTCTAACAGAATGACTACAATAAAGCTATTTGGATCGATCCCATTGTGTAGGCAGTGTATTAAGGGATACTATTTTAAATATTTGTGTATTTCACGCAGATTTGTGGTTCTTAGGAAAGCAAGTAAGGATACTCGTTTAATACCTTTATATCAATTTAATCAAATTTAAAGAAAAAAAAAACAAATAATATGTCTTTGGACATTACTTATTTGTGTAGATTTACATCTATAATCTTATTCTATATTCAGTTCTGTTCATCTAAATTGATTATCGGTTCTTCCAAACTTTTTAGAGTAATTAAAGGATTGTCTGAATTTTTTCGACTGTCGATGAGGATATCATTAACATTTTTTTTATTAATTCTACAACGCTACTACTTCAAAGTCGGAGAAATATATTCAGACCTAACTTTTGATTTTAATTGTTGCCACAGTGCTCTATGGGATTAAATACATAATAGTAGGGTGGGAGCCGTAGCACCATTTCTTCTGCTAATGTGTAACATACTTTTTTATATATTCGGCTCCATGTAGTTTTGAATCTCCAATTTCGTATTATTTGAGAGTGGAACTGTATGTAATTGGCGGCTGTGAGAGCTCACTCGCATTCTGAGGAATTTTTGGAAAAAGGCATTTATATTCTTCAAACTGTGTTGCCTTTGTAGGTACATGGTAAGTCTTTAATATTCTGTGCAGAAAGCCACAAGGCATTTCAAACTTAACAGTTTTCTGACCAGGCATATAAAATAGTTATCAGTCTATCTTTATTTGACGGAGCTTTTCTTTTATACCTACGAGAAGAATAGGAGTTTCATGCGTGACAAGCCATATCTCATGGATGTAAATTATTTGACGATTTTCAGGACCTTATTTTCTTATCAATGTTCTGTACTCAAGATTCCATTTTTGTAATCGCTAGGTTTCCATAACTACTTACCTTTTGTCAATTGTGCGATAACTAAAGCCCTTTTTAGACAAAACTCTTCAAAGCCTAGTGATGCTACAACTTATTTGGGTTTTTTAGTTTCGCCTTATCAACTTCTTGTCTCCTTCGTCGAGACATTTGCTCGAACCGGCACTTTTATGCTTCTTTCTTGATGTGATGTGATTTGATCCGATCCTTTTCACTATAGTTAGAGGTATCTTAGTCAAATCACACACTGCTTCACTCGCAACACCATTGTCGTAAGGTCCTCTGTTATATAAAGAAATATAAATAGTGTTTACAATTTTAAATGCAGCTGGACACTTCCCGTGGAAAATAAAGACTGACATTCAATTTTTCAAAAATATATTTGAAATAACCTGATATAGGTTAATATTTGCAATTTTAAATATGTTTATACCTCTTTTATAATTTGTCCTTAACACTTAGAAGTGTGAGAACTGTAGTTTGTTAAAATATTGGCTCTATTTTCGTTTAGCTGAAACTAGTTATTAATAGGCCTTCTGGAAGCGTCTCCTAACACAGAAAAATAAATAGTTTCCTGCGGAAATACGTCATTTCCATTTTCCAGACTTTAGAGTAGCTGAAACCAATTAAAGGAAACTTTATTTTGCTTTGCATTTTAAACATTTTACTGAGCATAAAAATGCAAAAATGATCTTGCGGAAACACTTCATTTCCATTTTCCGAGGAAATTTAATTTCTATTTTCCAGGCTTTAGAGTACCTGAAACCAGTTACATGGAAACTTTGTTTTACTTTGCATTCTAAACATTCTTGTGAGTAGAATATAAGAATGCAAAAATGTTCCTGCGGAAATGCGTCATTCCATCTTTCCGAGAAAATTTCATTTGTATTTTCCAGACTTTAGAATAGCCGAAACCAGTTACATGGAAACTTTGTTTTCCTTAGCATTCTAAACATCTTTCTAAAAAAAATGTTAAAAAAAGCCTGCGGAAATACGACATTTTGATCTAGAACTTTAGAATAGCTGAAATATTATATATTATGAAAATATTTTTTTTGTTTTCTAAAAATTTAGAATTTACATTTGCTTGGAAAATGGAAATAAAACATTTTCGCAGGAACATTTTTGTTATTATTTTGTGTATGTTCAGAAAAATGTTTAGAATGCAAAACAAATCAAAGTTTCCATGTAACTGGTTTCAGCTATTCTAAAGTCTGGAAAATAAATTTTTATAATTTTTATTTTAAAATTGCGTTTTATATAACTGGTTTCAGATAAACGAAAGTTGACCCAAAATATTCATTTCGCGAAAATTACTCTAAGGTTTTTATAGTAGCGCCAAGAAATGTAAATAAAATAATGTAAAAATGTCAGTGTCAGTGAATTTTTAGGTTTATTGGCAGGTGTTGTTGTCAGTTTTCTTCCTTTCTTAGGTTGATGATATATACCATTATTACCCACCGTACCTTTTTATTCTGAGGCACTAGTGAGTAAATGTGTGTCAAATGACAACGCAAGGATCAATTTTTGGATATAGTTTTTGTCCAATACCGTTGTAGGAGAGTTAAAAACGGTTTCATTTGTATTTTTCTTCAGTCTTCTTGATGTATGTTTCACAAAAAAATCAAAAATGTGCGAAAAATCACCATTTTATCTCCAAAGATTGATTCTCTTAAAATTTATAAACATTTTAGCTAAAAAAATGTATAATAATGGGTTAAAGAAAAATATTCCAATATGTTACCTTACATCTTAAATACCATTATGTAAAACGTGTGATTTCGTTGGATTAAGTTCCAAGATTGTCGTATATGTCACGCCCTCAAATTAGTACTCTGTACAGAACATTTATTGGACAAGGACAACTCGCACTTCATCAGTTTCTAATATATAATAATTGGCATGTATTATGTTGCACACGGTATACTATTTTTTAGGTCCAGTCAGTGCCGATCGCGAAGAAAACGGTGTCTTGAGACGCAAAGAAAAATATTATATTGAAATTTGGCCGGAATTGGCGTTCAAGACTACGCCAGAAATTCTAGACTTCATCGAAAAACAAAAGCAATGCGGCAACTATGATCCATTGGTTCATTATTATCCCCCGCCTTACCCGATGCTTAAGAAAATGGCCAAAATCGCTGCGAGAATGTATTGTATACAAGAAAAAGAAAACTTGAGGCAGCCACACCGACCAATGACATTCCATCATTTCGATATCGAATTTAGAGTATCTGATGATTACACGTATTTGAAACCCGAAGGGTGGATAGCAGAGGAAGGAACGCTGCTTCAAGAGCCGGAAGTACATCTGGAGAACGATTTTAAAATTGACAGCTGCATGACGCTACTTGATGAACAATATACTTCTTATTATCTCTCCAGATATTTGCCTTTGGTAAGGAAATATGTTACAACTTTTTCTCGTATTTATCATCTATCTTTTGTTTAATAGTTATTTCAATTTCATATTAATGATTTCTGTATAATTTGATTGCTTTTAAAAAAATAGTCAAAATTCGTGAAAATTCACAAAGCTCTTTGGCTTCTTCGACATAATGGTAAGATTTAGAAGGGTCGAAAGCACCCAGACTCTATCCAAGGGTTAGTTTTGAAAAATAGACCCAGTTTCAACTGGTCAAGTGTAAATCGTTTTAGCTTTTTACAAACATGCAAATATTTCGCAATCTCTTGCGACCAAAGACGGTCAAAGAACTTGTGTATTTGAGCGAATTTAGTTAATGTTCTAGTAATTCTTCATAGGAGAGAACAAAATTTGTTCAAATTTGTTAAAGGACAAAGGATTTCATATTTCCCGAAGGTTTGCAAAAATGGAGATCGAGATTTTCGGTTCTTTTTAAAAATAGTCGTTTCTGTTATTCATACGACATATGCATTTATATAAGAATTTACGAAGTGACGCGATAGCCACGCGGAAAGATGGATAATAAGATACACAAATGAAGTAGGCATAGAAATTTTTAGGTAATTAATCAAAATGGCTATAATCAAAATTCCTGTTATCTATTGCGAATCCCTATCTATAATATTTACTCACCAGGTAATAATAATAGACGATACTAATATATTTCAAGATATACGCTATATTTAGCTAGTGTGCTACTTAAACAACAATAAAAAATTGGTAAAACAAGAGACCTGCTGTTTCTGCATGAATGTTTTATGTAACCATAATACATGTCAGGACAAGAGTCCTACTTTTTTAACATGCGAAAAATAAACGTATTATTTGTTTTTGACAAGTTGTAATAGTGGGACACTTGTCCTTCCAATATTTTATTATTGTTTAAATAGCTCCCTGCTTAAATATAAATTTTTATTTTTGGTGTATCGTATGACTGATTTATGTTAGTGTCATTCGACTTGACATGTAAATATATGTTCTGACTCGTAACAGACAGCAATTTTGATTAGAGTCATTTTGTTTGCCTACCTAGAACGCCACTTTTCACCCCCTGTTTCATCTGTGTGTGCGATCACCCATGTTTTGCTAATGCTGTCTCTCTCACTACTACTTCTTTCATTGCAAAATTAGATATAGTCTGTGGATATAATTTTTTTGGCTTTGGAAGGGATTGTACCCTTTTTCTCCTCAGCCCATCCCTGAGTACATGTCTGGCGAAAACTATATGCAAATAGTTTGACATAACCATTTACCCCATTCACTAAGAAGGTATAGAGTTTAATTGCCATCGCAGTTAAAGCTTTTAATTTGCCAGTTGTTTTGCTAATGTCACTGTCACATTTTGTAATTTAAATGTTTAGAAACAGTTATTTAAATAACAAGGGAGATAGATAACATTTACCAGCCGAGACTGGTCAAGAGTTCTACCTTCCGAGTTGTATGTCATATTTTTTTTCTACTCCGGATTTCTCATATTCAAAAAAATTGTTTCTATGACAGATCTGGAGAATCAATTTGCCAATGTCAAATTTGTTACCTCCCTAGGGAAGTAAGTATTTACTTCCCTGCCTGGGAAGGTAAAATGTGCTTACCTTCCTCAAATCAGTGTCACAAAGTAGTACTTACCGGATGGAGTAGAAAAAATTATGTTTTCCATTGTTACATGTGTCAGTCAAGCCTGGTCCCACTTTTCAAAAGTTTTCATAATACCAACTTCACAAAATTAATTTTTCCTTTATCAAAGGTTATTTGCCATTAGCGCGTTTTAAAAAATTGTACAATGTTAGACTAGATCGTCAAAAAGGGTTAAAAATTATACCACCCTTTTTAGGTTTTTAATGTTATTACTAAGTAAAATAATGTTGCATACATTTCAAATGTTTTTGTTGGTCTTGTCGATGTATGGTCCCTTTTTTTATTGTAACCTGTGCTTCCCTGACAAGTAGGTAGATGACACAATTTGGTACTTTTATATACTGCTTCCAACCTTATTTATATAAAAAAAATTAAATTTCAACATAATTTCCAAAATATACAAGTTTTATGTGGAAAACGTAAACAAAAATATCCAAATTATTTCTGATTTGCATATTTTTGCAAATTTTCGTATATGGTTTATATATTTCTAATTCTTTACTTGTTTTAACTTTGGTTGTTCTTTATTTTTATTAATTTAAAGATATTTCATTCTTTTTACCATTTTTATTACTTTTTATTGGAATTTTCTAAGAGAAAGTTGTTTCCTTGCCCTCAGGTAGTACTGAAGACGGCTAAAGCCGAAACCGCTTGCTATGGTTTTATTTAATAAACATTTTTTGCACGAAATACAATGCAACTTTTCTTATTTTCATTTATTATTTTAAATCTTTCACCTTTTTAGCAGATTTATCTCCTGGTTGTAATCTTTTATTGTTAGATGAACTCTCCTAAAAAATATTTTTGGTTTTAATGTCCAATTTTTTAAATTACTTATTCATAAATTATGATTATCTGTATTTCAGTAAATCACTGACTTAAGCTTATATACAAATTGTGGCTTATTCATACATAAAAAAAGTTATGTTTTGAAAGGACAAACATGTCATAATTTAGTTATTATTTTTATTGTATATTCTAGTAATTCACTTCGGGAAATTCATCTTTAAATGCACATTGTTTAAAAAAATAAGTAGGTCAAGTAGAACTGCGTATAATAAAATATGAATTTATTTAAATAAAAAATACAAATAATTAATGCGCAAACTGTTTTAAAGATTTAATTTAATAAAATAAAATTTCAATTAAGTCCTTTATATTTTAAATTTCGTTCAGATTCACTCAAAACATCAGTCTGTTCTCCTCTGGAGGAAAATTTTACAAAAGTTTCTTCTTTTTAGCCCATAATGGAGTCACAATTGAGGGATCCATCGATCCGAGCGATATACAAGAAGTTCGGTTACCAGAAAGTCGTCATGGTATCAATGATTGCCGAATTGGATCTCGAGGAATTTGATAGATTGAGAGATGAACATATCAAAGACGTTTTTAAAATGGCTCGTATGAATCCGACCGATGAGGAACGCGGAAGATAAATAGTAATAGTGTTATATATTAAGGTATTCAGCAGATCATGCAGCGAAACCAGATCTGACATCCAAATTAAATCAGGTCACCAGGTCATAGAGAAATTGAACAAAGTGCATGCAAATTCTTGTTTAAATTTTGAAAGCGTGATTTAATGTGACGATGAAGACAGTGTTGATTCCATCCAATTGTCATATTTTTAAAGTATATTTAGTTATAATTAAAACTTAGTTTTTTTACGTCTTTTGATCTGCTGGAGCTATAAGTGATTTCATAATATCATATATTTTTCTTAAATTTCCGTTTTAGTTTAACAAAACATATGATGTCATAATCTGGTATGCTGAACATCATATTGCTATTGTATGCCAGTGAATCTATCAGTAAGTGGTGTGGTATCAGTTATCCATGTAGAACCATTATATTGTATAATTAAATAAATATATCCCATAATCCAGACATTTTCTTTTATTAAAATTTACTTAACGCATTTTAAGGAAGCGAAACATTTTCGCGGTCTAAACTCAATAAAATGTACTGCCTATTTATTCTGAATAAATATTACATCTTCCCATTGCCAAATATAGACGGGGAAATATTCCGTGTTTTATATTTCCAGCAAGTGAAAAGCAAATATTAGAAACCTTGTTATTTTAACCGTTGCACAAGATAAGTCAAGTTTTTTTTCCATTTGTGTCGGCAATAAGACGCCGGTCCTCAAGCGAGAAGCGAGGAAAATCGACTTAAATATTCCAGTTGGTTCAAAATTGAAATTTTTCGCGTTGCGGTATTCTTTTTCGGATGAATGAAATTTTTCATTCTTGAGTTTATTAAATGAACTGACTGGAGTAAACAGGATTAAGACGCCATTTTACGCTCGGCCCAAGGACGCAATTGTCATTCTTTGAATGTAGATCTGGGTTCGGTTATGGAGGGTTTGCTACATCGAAAAACATGTATGTCCGAGCTTAAATGAGAAATAGTGCTGGCCAACCGAACCTTTTTTTTAATAGTCTGTTAATCGGTTTAGGACAATTCGTAACCGGGCTGTTCTATTCGGTATTACCTAAGATTCAATTGTTTAGAGGTTTTGAGGACAATTGAATTCTACTTACTGTCTAATCATGGCTAAATAGTTTACTGTTTGTAGACGGAGTTAAAAAAATGGAGCTTGTTTATATTTTCTGATGTAACTTTATAAACCCTTCCATCGTCGGTACATAGCGGTTAAACTAGGAAACTTTTAAAATTTAAAGTAAAAATATAATTCTTATGTTTAAAACAGAAATTGGGTTTTCGATTTAGATAATGGTACTTTTTTACACTCGATTTTGATGATTTTTTTGCATTAAGTGGATTTTGCTGTCGTGATCACGAATCCGAAGTCAAATTTTTTCGGTCACGTTTCGTTTTTTAGTTATTCACCCTCAAAGCACATAGACATTGTAACCTTCATTTCTTTTTTTACTTTTTTCTTTTTTTTATAAAAATGGACTAGCTTTGTATGAAATTACTACAAACAATTATAAAAGACGTAACAATCTCTCTTCTCGATTTTCTGACCTTATTTTGTCTAAAAAATTTGGACATTAGGAACACTCAAAAACAACCATACTTCATACTTTTTGGACTATTAACTTGTCCTTCATGTTGGCAACTTGACATGAAAAATCATCGAGCTACAACTTTAAAGAAAAAACATATCAATTAATACAAATTACAGTTGATAGGTACTGTAATACAAATTATGTATGGATATTTTGTTACATACATAAGTTTGATTGGTACTAGGTGAATTGAGACTGGGTTAGTACCAGGTCAGGCGCTGTATGCATCATCAATAAAGTCCTAACACAAAAGGCGATCAACACTAATCAACAGCGAAGTGCATCACTGGCGGAATTCTAACAATCGGCATCGGCCTTGCTCGCATTTTTTGTTAGGGCTTGAACGATGATGCCTATGGCGCCCTTACCTGGTGCTAACCCGGTACTAGTCCATCTAGTGCCTTCCCGCTCCGGCTGATACCAATCCACCTGCATATGTAACAAAAGTGTCTATAATCAATTAATGTTTTTCTTGACAATATACCACCATGAAGGAAAAAAAATTAAATATGGCTGCTTTTTTAGTGTTCCTCAATTTTTAAATAAAGAAAGCAAGAAAAACAGAAAGGAGTTTATTTTATGGTTTAGGATGGTTATGAACTTTGAGGACGAATAACTCAAAAAAGAAACGTGACCGAAAAAAATTGACTTCGGATTTATGATCAGAACCTAAAAATCCACCTAAAAATCATTAGAATAGGCGATTGTGTAAAAAAGTATATAATTACCGAGATAATTTATATCTTACTGACCATTACATTACCGATTCAGCTTGTGAAACTTTAGATAAATATAGTATTAGGTATAAGTTGCCTGATGTAAAAGTGGTGTAATCCGTTAATAAATAAAATTTTGGCTTGTCCAAGCAATTAAACAGATTATTTCGTGTTGTACAATTTTTGGTTGTAGAACAACGTGTTTGATATATATGTTATTTTGTTACCTTCTTTTTTCGTCCGTTTATGAATTAATTTGTAGTATATAAAAATACATCATTTCTTGCAAAAATAGGCAGCTTTTGTAACCAATAAATCTATTAATTTTCTCGTGCATGAATTTAATGTCTAAATATCTTAACGTATAATTTTATTCATATTCGAAATATTTCTGTGTATCAAAAATGTTATCCAAAAGTGGCGATAGTTTTCATAGAGTTCTCAAAAAAGTAACTTTCATTAAAGTAAATATACATATTCTGGGGTTATATGCCAAAAGCTGATGTCATTTTATCGATTTTACGGGAAATGAAAATCAATTTTTTTTTATACAGTTGATAATATTACTTTCGTAGCCCTACGTTGATTAAAATAGTTATGTTGAATATTTTATTCATGCCTAAAAATAAATTACTTAGAAATTATATTTAGTTGAAAAATGAAATTTACCATGTTTGGGAAAAAGTTACATAAGAAGTTTTGGCAAAGACTAAAAATACACGGTCGAACAAAACATGTAAGCCCGACAGGGAATTGCGTTGGTCCGATCTCGAACGATAATCAGATAAAGCATGGCCGCGCGCGGCTAGTACTTGGATGGGTGACCACCCGCAGAAGGCCGTGCTTCGTCTGGAGATGCGCTACTAACAATAGGAGTAGTTGTTGAGGCAGTACTACCGCGTTATTTATAAAGGTACCCAGAAGTGCAAATTCAAGTTTCGGTACTTGGAGAACATCGACGGAAAATCCAACTCCTGTCCCTCATTAAAAAAGACATGCAAAATGCATTATTCTTAGGCCTCAGACCTTCGTGGTATGCCAAAACATAAAAAAAACGTAATGGCACGTTCAGATTTAAATAAAATTACATATCATGAACGAGGAATCCGGAATACTTAAAAAATGTTATATCAGAGTTTGTGCAAATAACCAAAGGTTTGTTCATTTATTTTTTATTTAACCCGATGTTTAGAGTTCTGTTTTTAAAAATCTAAGAGAAGACATAGGATTCTGTAAATTAGATGTCTGTATTTTCAAAAATAGAGGAAAGGTGTCAAATACGCCAGAGTGTGTGTCGTGGCACATACAATTTATACATTAGTTAATTTTGTTTAATAAGTCAGCCAAATGTTAGTTGGATAGGAACATAAAATTTCAGTAAAAAATCTTAAACAGTTGAGTTTTTTTTACTACAATATCAGTCACGCCAAAATTATAAAACGACATACATGCTAAAAAAAACAATACCCTAGGGCATATTTTATCATAAGTCTTGCAATCAACCCTCGGCTCTTCCCAATTGAAAATGCCAAACGGGAAAGAGGTTTAAATAATACCTGGTTTGAAAGGTTTTCAATAGTCTTACATCCAATTATATAAAAACTAAAAAATTTTTAAACGAGGTAGTACTTGACCGGCCTTTCTGTTTTTAAGGGGTGTAAAGGAGTTTATTTACGACTACTTGTGAAATATGCCCCCTTGTCCCCTCCCCTCTACATAAAACTACTGTACCTATTTTTGCTTTTTTGCGAGTTGCCTTGCATTCCAATAAATTGTAGTTTTCAAATGAATGAAATAAATATTCTGATAGATAGATTTCTATAAGCAGCTTTTCAAATCCGAAAACTCGGTTAAATATTCTAAACAGCAATTCAGTTTTGTGCAACCGGCTGTGTATGTACTTAATCTGTGGTTATTACCTCCCTCATAAGGTGAAGTAGGTTATCGTAACTCTCCAAGATTTTGGCAGATTGTGTGTTTTAAGGTCCCTAGATACCGAAAAACATATTTTTGTATTTGTATAGGTGTGTGGGTATATCTGTTCGCTCAGTAAGGCATTAAAAAATTCTCTGCCGATAGACCACAAATTTAATGTTGCTAAAAATCACAAGGGGTTGAAATTTTATGTTGATAAAAATCAGTGTTGTGGAAGAAAATGGGGGCATAATATATTGTTAAAAAAAAATAGTTTAA
The DNA here is from genome assembly GCA_030620095.1 of Kuschelorhynchus macadamiae. Taxonomy (NCBI): domain Eukaryota; kingdom Metazoa; phylum Arthropoda; class Insecta; order Coleoptera; family Curculionidae; genus Kuschelorhynchus; species Kuschelorhynchus macadamiae. The sequence goes on along the minus strand of JAUTXW010000668.1, from coordinate 2,201,995 downwards.
AAAACTGCTTATCCAGTTGATCTTCTATTTGTCCTGGTAAATTTTTGATGCATTTAAGTCATTTTCATCAGGGTTTTTTGGTTTTTAAGCTATCTAGCTTCATTTTATTTCGACGACAATGAGAGGATTGCCAATGGTATGTCGTTGGGAAGCTTATTTTCAATTCATTACAATTTAATATGTTGCCGTCCTTGATGTGTTCATGGTATCCTTCTCAATCTATATTGTACATAATATCAAAAGAAATTATTGTATTACCATCAACAAGTTTTAATAAGTAGTTATTTGATACTGATTTTTTTTTAAATTTTGCATTCGACCGCCTATTGTTCCTACATAATGGCTTCGCACAAAAAATTTATCATTAATAATGATTTTTGCGCATTTGAATAATCTACCATTTTGTTCCGCCATATTTGACTTTATATTTACTATTTCATCCCCATATAACCCTTGAATTTTGAGCAAAAATTAAAGTCAATCGGATAACTAGGTTTTGAGCTATCTCAGAGACAGACTGGCGGAAATAGGAGAACATGTTTTTCAAGATAGGGCTTCTAAAACCCAAAAATCTTCATATATCTCGGAGAGTAATTTTTTACGATTCTTATCAAATGTGTGGGTGTACGTTAATTTAAGTTCGGACGTCGCACTACACGGGAGCAAATGGATGAAAATGAAACGTGTCACACCTTGTATGAAATATATCGTTGGTTACGCTAGTTTTACGAAATAAAGTGACTAATTTAAAATCCTAACTACCGCTGTAAAGCTATAATTATTGCTGGTTGTCTACATTAAACATTGATTGATAATATTTAATAATCAGATAGGATAAATGGCGACCTTGTAACTTGAAGATTAGCATTGTCTCTATAAACGTTTTAAAATACGAACAATTTGCCATTTCTGTTTTAGATTTGTCAATAATAATAATTACTTTTTATCTCTAAACAGCTGTTGTATAGAGAGGATATTTCAAAAAATGTTTATTTTTTAATACTAAATACTACTAAAAGAACTAGATAAAATTAACGATTAACTACAAACAGAAAAGGAACTAACTGCTGCATTTATTCGTCTGCTAATAATCTAATAGTCTAATAGCTAGGAACGTTTAAGGAATATTGTAAGCTACCAAATAATTTAAACGGCAGTATCTAGGAGAAACTGCGATTTGTTTCAGTAATTCTAAAAAAAACAGAAAATAATCATCATAAAATGAAACTAAATTATATTTCTTTCTATAAAGGCCGCAAACTCAATGATTACCCCGTTGCCTCAGCAGTCACAGAATTCATTGTAGGAAAACCCAATCTGTTCTACCGTCGCTATTTGAATTTTCGGAAATTAGTTTTGAGCAATCAGTCCTATGTTTTTTTTTACTTTCCTCGTTAAACAGAACAATCACCCTCCAAAATTTTTTCTTTGCGTTTCAGGGTCTCGTATTTTCTCTATTCTGTCGGTCTGTCTGTTCGCGACATAGTTAAAAAACTACTTACAAGTTTGATTTAAAATTTTTGTAAAAAATTAAGGGTCATATGGATATGAGATGGTAACTTTTTGGCAAAAATCCAATATGGGGGAACAAAATGAGGGGGAGTAAAATGTAAAAGAAAAATATTACTAAAAATCTACATATCCAATTTACCTCAAATTAATTAATCAGGTGTAACGTAGGAATGAACTGGTAAAATTGTGGTATGAATCAAAGTGACGGCCTAAGAAAATGTTTATAAAATCAGTTCGTAAAAACTACATATTCGATTGATTTCCAATTTTGCACAAGAATTTAAGTGAGATATAGAGATGAGCTGAATTGATGCGAGTACAAGATGGAGGAACAAAATGGTGGCCAAATTAAATCTCAAAAAATTATCCAAAAAACCTTCTTCAATTAAATGTGATAGAGGGATAAACTGGTACAATTTTGGTACAAATTCAATAAGGCGGAACAAAATGGCGTCCAAGTTTTTTTTTAAATCTGTGTAAATAACTACTTATTTAGTTTACTGTAAATGTTGCCCAAAAATTCAGTGTGACATAGGTAAAAACTGAATTCCTATTAAATCAAAAATAGGCCAAATTGCTCTACCTGAAACTTCCCTCATTATTGATCCTTTCCTTTGTTAGGAATAGTAAAGTATGATTCTATTTAGTTTTGCACAAAAGGAAGGAAGGAAATTTACCACTTTTTAGTTAAATAGCCAGTCACACGAACATATATGTTGTTAAATAGTATTTTAAACTGGAGTTGCGGAAAGTCTCCAAAATTAAGAGTATAAAACTAAATTAAGTATTTAAAATGCCGACTTTAAAGATATTCTTTTTTATTTTCTTTTTAAATGAATTACATGAACTTTGCTAAAAATCCAAGGGGTTGAAATTTTATGTTGGTAAAAATTCAGTGTTGCGGAACATGATGGGGGCATAATATATTGTTAAGAAAAGTAGTTTAAAAAAACGGCTTATGCAGGACCTTCTATTTTGTCCTGGTAAAATTCGAATTCCATTTGAATGAGATATTGAAAGATCTTTTTTTGCCTTTTTTATGTTTCAAGATATTGAGATGAAATGTTTGTTATTACAATAGAACACATTCTTACATTTTTTCACCATCTATATCTCGTAGGAATTTTGATTTTTTGTTGTTTGATTTTTTCGTTTGTAACTGGGACAAGGGTTAGTTGTGCGTTTGGCGAAAGAAGAAAAAAAGAAGTATTATTTTATTTTCTAGAGAAAGAAAGAGTATTATTTTATTTTCTAGAGTATGGTGATTTGGAAAAAAAAACGATTAATTTGCGCCAAGTAGTATAGGAAAAATAAAGTTTCTCTTTTTGAATCATATGTAAAATTTCAAGGATACTTGGTCTAATATATCTTATATCTAAAGTTATTAGTTTTATAGATATGAACAAGATATGAACAAATGAAAATTGGTGTTGTGGACTTTTGAATCGGTGCAAAGAGATATTTTGAAGTTGGGACAAATAAATTAAATCAGACGTACCTTCGGGCATTTATCGCCCGCTGGGTAATTACTTGTGGTACTATCTAACGGGAAGAGATCTTTAAAAGTTAAAATGCAATTAATTTTTTTCTAACCTTGTTGGTGTCACACACTGATACACCATGTGAACGTAAAAATATGTTTAAAATGCGCTCATTCCTCTTTTCCATTAAAAATATTTTTTAAATCCCCAATATTAACATAATTCTATATAATCCCCAGTTTGATCGACATAACATTTTATTAAGTTTAAGGTGGTTAAAGTTGATAATTTTGAGTTTTCTGCTACGGATAGTTAACCATAATGTTCCTATAATAGGTAATATGCCTAGTACCAACGATTTCTATAGAAATAGCAATTGAAATATGTCAATTTTTCTCAGTGACCCTTTTTATTAAATTTTATTACATATGCATAATTTTTCAAAAATAACATCGATAGTACTTACCAGTTTTCAAATAAAAAACGAATGTTAAAAAAAACCTCTATTTAACTTTGTGTATTATAGGCGAACAATGTATTTTTTTGTGTATCTTTTGGTTAACACAGAGGTGGCCATGTAGATTTGTTGTGCACCTTAAAATGTTATTAAGTTGAAAGAAGTTTTGTCGCAGAAACCTAAAAATAAAAACAGAAGTACTCCTGTTTTTTCTTCTCCTGTGTCAAGGTATCCTACCTTATTTATTTAAAGTGTATTCAAGTTATTTTTTAAAAAGTAATCTATTCCTCTGTATCGAGATTTTTAGATATAACCAAATATTAACGAACAGACACGCATATGAACATGGAATCAAACACCCAAACAGAGACAAGTTGAGTTGCGCAAGTCAATGTAAATAAATCATCCGAGAGAGAGATAGCTATTTCGCATTCTCACAATCTCCACGGAAAGTGAAAGCAGATGGCGCCGTAGATTGACACTGCCGTTTGCGAAATTCAAACCGCTTTTCTTTTCTGTATTCTAAAATTTTCTACAATTAATTCAATAAAACAAACGCGTAATTTTAAATATTACTTATTGGAAAATCGCAGATTAGGGACAGTAAATTGCAGTACTAGGCATTTAATGGCTGAAAATTTGGTCATTCGCCTGTGAAATATAATAATCTGTTTTTTTAAATCCTCGACATGCTCCCAAAATGGAGGTTAAGGGTTGGCAATGTCATTTGACCTACTTGCAAACTGAAATAGAAAATATACGCCAAGTGAAAATTCATCGAAATATATCTTTGTGGAAAATCATCCCCATGTCAAATCATTCAATCAAATTCCGCCATGCTATCGGGAAAACATTTACCTCCAGGAATATAATTATATCATGGCAGATTATTTCATTTTGTGGGCATGTTATCAGTATAAATAATGCCACTATTTCAACACAATGTCAGGGATAAAAAAAACAGCCTTTAGGTACATATAACATATGCCTATGTACAAAACTGTAATCTGTATCTAAGAACAGCTCACCGCTTATTTCACTATTACCTTTTATTGTATATAAATAAGCACTTTTATAATATACAAACTAACACTACACAAAGTCAAATAAAATAGTCCAGGGATAACTGAGTATAACACATAACGAAGCGTAAAACGTCAAACAACACATCTAAAGGAGGCGCAAGTCTTGTCAAGTTAAACTATTTCAATAAATGACAGTTCTCCTGTCGCACAAACATACGTGAGCAAGACGGAGATAAAAATAAACTTAAAAGGAAAAAATACAGTTTGGCAATAATGAGGAGAGCAATTATAGCTATATATAATATATAAAAAAATATAAAATAAAAAAAAATGCCCAAACCGGTAGGATGACAACTTGTCTGACAGAGAGGCTGGTAAAAAAGCAAACACATTTATAAATTAACTACACGCAGTTAGATTATAGGGAAAAACAAACACCGAACTTATGGCTGACATCTGTGAAATTTCTGCTGAAAAAAAAAACAGAATGAAAAATGTCAAAAAAAAAAACAAAAAATAATATACTAAATATAGTACTTATTTTTTCAAAACAGGTACTTCATTTTTCAAAACATGTAACAAGAAAAATACAGGGGTCTCGCTTAGAATATTAAAAATAAACGGCGATGTAGGCTAATCTGCCTATACACGATTGCTTTAGACATACACCAACAAAAATATTTGTTAAGCAAAAAAATAGTTAAATTGTATTTACCTTAACTTTTTAAAATAGTTCGAACGCAATAATAATTTACTTAATTTTAAAAAACCCTGTAACTACATTTTATGTAATTCAGGAACTTTTTCGACCAAGGCGTTTTCTGATTTTAAAAAATAAAGATGTCGATTTTTGTTATCTCTAAAGTTTGCGCCTCCCTGTACATCTGTATTAAAAGAATTATTATTAGATTTTAAATAAGAGTGTACATGTGTTACGTTGCTAATCAAATACGGAACGTACCTAACGAATAAAACATCAGTTGCACAGATCAGCATCACATGCAAGCCGCATGGAAATCCGAAATAATTAAATGTTTTTATTGGCTTAATTACCAACATTAAACAGCGTTACCACGCGAAATTGTGCGAAAAGGCAAAGTACAAGGTGAATCACATATCGGCAAATCATTTGCGTTAATTTTTCACCCTAATAAGTGGGACTAATGGAGGCCTCGAAAATGATTTCATTATTCCCTTTTGTTTCATAATTGTAAAGAGGATATTACAAAGGAAACTGGCAGATAGATTTGCTTTGTGATAAAATGTTTTCGTGTTGCACATTTGATTACAACTAATATTTTAAACATTGATGAATGATAATCCCTTAAATCGCTTTTCCTGAGTTGTTGGACCGTGTCTATAACTGTCGAGTTTCACAACTTGTAAAAGAGTGTCAGTAATATTTTTCAAAAGAATTGTTTAATTTGCAAGAGTTGTAAACTGATCAGCAATATCCAAGGTAGCAAGGTCATTTATATAAAGAAGGAAAAGAAGTGGGCCCAGGATAGAGCCCTGTGGTACTCCCCAGTTATTAGCTTGGGAATCAGACGCTTTGCCTCCGACCTGACAAATAAGACTCAAACCAGGAAAGAGCTACTCCTCTAAAGCCATACTAGTGAAGTTTACGCACCAGAATTCCGTGCCTGACACAGTCGAATGCCTTATTTATTTGATTATACAGGTATTCCATATATATATATATATATATATATATATATATATATATATATATATATATATATATTGTAGATTGTAGACAGAAAATTTGGAATGACCTTTTTGGATCTCGTATTTTTTAGATATTTAAATATGTTTTTCTAAATTTAAAATAAACTAGCTGGCCCGACAGACCTTGCTCTTCCTTTTCCGTTAGATGGCGCGATGAGTTTCCAGTGGAATTATAAGAATATGGGGCGCATTCATCACATCGTCCGGAAATGTTATTGAAGAAAAACATATTGGTTTCATAGAAAAAAATACGCAATAACACAATACAAAAAAATAGGTTTGAAAGGTCTCGGTAACCAGTTTTATATATATAGTTAATGTTTTTGGTAGACATTTATTGCAACTATTCGATTTCATATGACTTTTGGAATCCTTGTGGAATTAATCTTATCTTAACCTCCAACCTATAGGGCCCCACCTTTTTTGGTAGACTGACTGTTAAGCGTCATTATATATCCGGCCCTGCTCCAATTAGATAAGATTCGGTACTTAAATGCAAAATATTTAAAATTTGTTACGTGGTGACTCAAGATTATCAGTCAAATGTTAAAAATACATGACCGGGTCGAGGATGGGCAGATGGGGCCATACACACGACCCCGCACTTATACCGGCCCCTTGTTTCAACGCGCTCTGGCTTTGGGTTTTAACCTGCTGTACGGAATTATGGATAGTACAAGACAATTTTTTTTAGTCATTAAGAGTTTATTTCTTCTAAAAAAGAAGTAAGAAGTTATGTATGTATATATTATGTGTTAATCACTATATACATTTTTAATTTGTGTGGCCTGTCCCATTTTTTAACAAAAAGGTTTTACCTTTCTTTACCTAAATAGATTTTTAACAATGGAACAAATATTTTCTAAATATTACAATTACAAAATGTCCGTAGCATAAGCAAAACATATACTATTCTAACAGTTTTAATTGTCATTGGAGTTAGATCTGGTCTCACTCTTACACCTTTTTATCGAATCCGGAAGTTATAGTGAACCTAGTTCTTATTAAAAATCGTTTTGTTGACCCTTATATAAAGAACTAATAAAACTCAAAGTTTTAAAGGAACTTCTCCAATACATTTTCGGAAATATGTCCAGGTACTATTTCGGGAAGGTGTCCATTTCCACAAACAATCAATTTAAAGTTATTTATATATTGCCGAAATCTATGAAAATAAATATTAGCTCTCCTGTTACCGCCTGCATATTTCGGTTCCCCCCATGCATGTTAATCTGAGGCATGAATTCCTGAAGAGAATCTAAACCCTCACTGGGCTATAACCGCTATGACTTTTCGTGATTATCGCTGGAGGCACGAATTCCTATAAGGCTGAACACTGATTACATTACACCCTACCCTATTTCCCACATGATATGTATTAATTAATGATATGTATTTTAAAAAGTTTAGTTACGTGTTAAGGAAAATTATGAAACATTTGTAACAAATGCAAACTGTTTAATAACTAAGTAATTTTCTTTACTTTAGTTGTTCTTAAATTTTTTTACTACTATTAAAACACAAAACACAGCAGTTTGCTGTATTGTCCACTTCTACGAAACCTATCGATTTGAAATTTTGTACACATATGAACTCAGTAAAGAAATTTTCCATATTAACGAAGAACGAAGAAAGAATTAAAAACTATAATATGTTTCTGATAACATATGACATGTGAATTTAATTTGAGCCTAAAATTCAACATTTTTGTCACGGAGAAAAAAAAATGGAAGATTTTTTTCTCCGTTCAATTCAATTAAAAAACTGTCGATTTAAAAAACTCATCGAAACCAACTATCCGCAAATTGCCACTGCGTTACATCGCTTCTTCAACTGATGTTTGGCAGTCATCTGATGTAAAACTGTTCCAAATTTCTTAGAGACTGGTCCCTTGTTCAGGAAAGGTTCTTGCGGGATTTGATCGAAGCTTTTTCTTCATGATATAATAATAATAATATTTTTATTTCCAAAAAAAAAAATACATCTTATATAGTATAACCTATTACAATTGTGTACACTATAAGTTACAAAGTCACTTGCCTAGGGTACAAAACAGTACTAAAATATGTGCTATCTATTCTTTAATTGTAACAAATTTCTGCTTAACAATATAATAGTTTTTTTTTTTTTTTTTTTTTTTTTTTTTTTTTTTTTTTGCCTATAATTATAACAGTAGAGGTAGCTTGCCAACTATAAAAGCATAATTGCACCTAATCCACTCACTAACAAGGAACATGAAATGTTTTACATTAGTTATATTCCTAATATTATTTGGAATCAAATTATATATTCTAGGGCCAATGAATAATATGTGTCTCTGTGTTGATGCATGACTGGAGCCAGCAATCATAAGATTTTTACTAGTTATATTACGGGTGACAACACTGTGATGAACAGGGTTTTTATATTTGTTGGATACTTTCATATATCTTACTATATTTTTTATATAAAGCTGTCTTAATGTTAACAGTCCAGAGTCAATAAATAGTTGCTCAGTAGGATAACGTCTCTGTTTCCTCATAATAACCTTCAATATATATTTTTGAGTTATAAACAGATGATCCATAATGCCACTGTGCGTACTACCCCAGACACTAATTGCATAAGTAATAATTGATTCAATCAATGATTGATAGACCATCTTTAAGAGATTTTGAGATAAGAATTCTCTCAACTGATAAAATTTATATATGGTTTTTCGTATCTTCTGAGTAATGTAATCAATGTGAACATTATATTTTAAATTAAAGTCAATATATATATTGCTACAAAGTCATCCTGAAACAGTTCTTCAGTTCTTATCACACGATTCCTACTAGCACCAACGCATACTTCAAATCTGCCTTCATCACTCCAAATAATGAAGTTCCATTATTTCAGAGATCATAATTTGTGTTCCTTTGCCCACGGTAGTCTTTTTTTTTCTGAATCTTTTTCAGTAAGAGCTTCTCTTTTGCCTATTAAATATTGAATTAAAAACGAACAAAAACAAAAATAATTTAAGCCTACTCTGTAGTTTTAAATTAAATTTTTGACAGCTCTCTGAGAAGTTGCTCTTGAAAAATTTTTGTTTTTCCTTTTTGCCTGATTCTATAATTTTAATTCGTTATAATTAGCACGCCGGTTTTGCTTGACTATTCCGCTCTATTCTTTTACAATGGCAAAATGACATGGCATCGGCCTGTTTTCTACTGCCAAAACTCATACCTGGACAAAATTCTCGGTACCTGGTAAAATTTTCCTCCTTGTATATTCAAGTTTGTTGCTTTTTGGTAATTTGGCTCATGACATTTTTCAAAACTACTCGCCTGACGGCTCGTGGTTTTGTTACAAAAATGTCATTCGCGAAATTACCAAGCAACAAACTTTCATAAACAATCGGAAAATTTTGCCGACAAAATTTTGTCTCTTGTAGTATTATATATGAAAATCTTTTTTAAAGTTCTTATGTTGGTAATGGAATCATACGTATGACTTCTAGTTTTCGGTTTTTGGAGCCACAGATCCAGGGGTTTTGTACAGTTTAATCATATTTTGAACTGTATATCTCGATTTCTTAACATTGTCAGCGATTTGGGAGGCACATTTTCTCTCTTGTAGTATTATATATGATAATCTTTTTTAAAGCTCTTATGTTGGTATTGCAATAATACGGATGACTTCCAGTTTTCGGTTTTTGAAGCCACAGATCCAGGGGTTTTGTACAGTTTAATCATATTTTGAACTGTATATCGCGATTTATTAACATTGTCAGCGATTTGGGAGGCATATTGGCCTTTTAAATGCAAGCGAATGATCACTTTCTAATTTCGTCAGAAACAGCTTTACCACGAGCCATTTTTAGTTGTTAACAACAACACCAGTGTACGAAATACATATATAGGTCCTACAACAAATACGTAAATAATATGATCTTAACCATAATGTTGATAATTTTTTTTAAGACAACTTTAAACCACATTACATATTAATTTTTTGCACAGACATGTGATTATATCTGTATATATAAAACGTATAATAAGTTAAATGACAATACCAAAATTTGTTGACCATGACTATGACCTTGTTCAATCTTTCAAGTCAATTTTGAATTACCTCCACTTGATCTAGAGCTTTGAAATTTTAAACATAGACATATATCCGATGATAATACAATAACTTGATGAGCTTGACCGGGATTTTGATTTTCCAATATGTATGCGTGTTCATGTATTTCTTATTTAAAAAGAACTTTTTGAATAGTAATTTCGAAGTAAAGAAATGGCGAGTTGTAACCCTAGAACTGCAATATGCGAAGTCTGAACAAAAATAGCGGAAATTTCAATAAGTTTCGTAACATCGCTGACATCTTAATCATTCTTTTAATAAAAATTATTTCTATATTTAAAATTTTATTAACACTTTGTTAACCTTAATGAACGTTAACTATTACACTAACATTTGTTTAACAATTTCAGTAATTGACGTATTCCTTTAACAAATGCAATCAGTAAGTTTTATTGCAGTAGAAAAAGTATTCTGAAAAAGATATTGGATTATTGGGTTATTCGGTTACTGGAATAAAAATTGCAAATACATATAATTTACAACTCTTTTATATTTATTGATAGTTGTAAAAATTTAAACCTCTTAACTGATCAGTTCTGTTGCAGATGTAGTAGTTCAAAATATCCCAGTGGTCAGCACCAATCTTAAAGCCATTAGTTATCCAAAAAGTACCGGTTCAAAAGTTATTCGATTTTTTGTAATGTTTAGGTAGGCATTTGCTATCTAAACTCACAAGTGTGTTAAAACATTACGGAAATATAACGAGCAAATGGCAAAACGCAACGTATTTTAATATACCTGTACTTCCGTCACAAAAGGGAAGTATTGTAAGCAGTAATTCACCCTCCCAGGTTTTCACCTTTTAGAGTCCCCAGATGCCAAAAGAATATGTTTTCTCAATCTCATCGATCCGTTGGTCTGTCTGTTCACGGCATAGTTAAAAAGCTTCTTACCCAATTGACTTTAAACTTTGGTCAAAAATTAGTATTATAGGGGATGACGTGGTTACATTTTCTTAAACAGCCAATATATCAAAACAAAATGGGTAAATCAGGATAAAAACTACTATATTCAATTTATTTTAAATTATGCCCAAAAATCAGATGTGTCATCTCTACACAGTGGTAAAATATTGGTACGAATCCAATATTTTGGAACAAAATGGCATCCAATAAAAATGTTTGAAAAGACAATATACAGGGTGTTAGGGGTTTGACTACGAATATTTTAACATAGGATAGTATGAACAATTTGAAACAAAATATTCTTATAAACCATGTGTAAATTCGAAAGGGTTTTCAAGATATTTAATTTGAAAATGTTTAATTTTGGAGAAGGTTTCAACTAATTCCAGGACAACATGACAACATTAATATTTGCTTATACATCAAAGTGTGACAATCTCGTCACCTGTGTTTTGTCAACAAAGAAGTGTAAGAAAACCTGTAGGTTTGAAAACGATTCAATTATTTTATTTTGATTATTTTTTGAAATGTATGAACTAATTTTTTAATAAATTGTGGTTTGGTAGCATAATATCGGCGTGTATAAAAAATTAAAAAACTTTTTAGATTATTTATTTGTATAGTTTTTAACTGCGCAATTAAATTTGTTAGTTTCCAAAAATGAATAAAGAATATGAACTTACCAAGCATATTAATTTATAGCACTAAGTAGGTAATTCACACAGTAAAAAAAGTATTTTAAAAACTTGAAGGAAATGCTGAAAATGACTACCGCCACTATTTAAACACGCACGAATACGGCGAAGCCAATTTTCTTGAAGAGATTCAAGAACTTTAGTCTAATTTGTCCCGCTGCAGCAAAAGTACGGTTTCTAAGGTCATCTTCATCTTCTATTTCAAACCTTTATACACTAATGTTTTTATGTGGCCCCAAAAATTAAAAATCAAGGAGATTGATGATTCGTAACAAGGCAAGTAAAGGAAATTTACCGATATTTGTTTACCATTATTTGTATCAATAAAGTCATCAACAGTAATAAAGTAAATTCGTATTTATTTATTTAAATCAAATTAACGAAACAAAATTGATTTTAAGAAAAAGTTAGCGTTAAATTTATTCACAATTAAGGTAGTCAACAAGATTAACATTAAAAGAAATATCTAGCATTTTCAAGGTTCTTCTGTTTGATTTAGGATATAGTGTAAATTATTTTAATTATTAATTAATTAATATAATTTCTTTCGAATTAGGATGACAACTTAACGCATTTTTGCGTACCCCGCGGTATAATTTAAAATATAAAAAATAGGCATTTAGGCATGGTATTGGGATATATTTAACAAAAAAAATAAATAAAACCGAGTTCATGAAGAAAGTAAAATAAAATAAATTTTAAACCATCTTGAAACTTTGACTTTAAAGTCGGTGGCAAACTAATTCTGAATTACTAGATGTTTCACAAAGTATTATTAGCTAGTAACATTTATGTACTTTGTGTTTAATCAAGCTGTGTATGGCATATTAGTTGATTTCCATTTAAACTTTTCAGGGCGAAATTGACATAAACAAAATATCCCAAGTCTAATTTAAATCATTTTTGCATTTATAGGCAAGCTTAGACCAGGCAGCCCATTTTACTCGACATTTTCACATATCATATTATATCCTATAACAAGTTTTACCTTTTTTCGGAATATTTCAGTTTGAAAATAGCTATGTTTATACTTTATGTGATTCCCAATTTAAGAGTGCAACCCCTTAATTTATAGGCATATCAACTTTCTTTTTTCAAATGGCAACCTAGGTCATGTGGGGGCTCTATGAGAAGGTCTAAAACTGAATCCGATACCATCAACAAATTAGGGATCTGCTCATTTCATTACAGTACAACGAGTCTACATACGTTTTTTAATTAAAATTAATATTCCAGGGGGATCTTTAGCACTCACCTGATTCGGTTAATGCAACAAATGCTGAAAGTGATCTTCACCTTCTACTTGACATGCATTGAGTCTGTGGTAAATACTATTAACCGCACTTCGAATACTTTCGGCTGGTAAATTAATAACCTCCGTCCTTAATCTATATTGTAAGTCCTCAACGCTGTTTGGTCTATTTTTAAACACTCTCTTCTTCAAATACTCTCAAGGAAAGAAATCCAATGTGGTAAGGACCGGAGACCTTGGTGGTCATTCAACGGGACGACGTCGATGTATCCACCGATTTGAAAAAATTTCGTCCAAGTACATTGGGACATTTATACCAATATGCAGTGGTGCGCCATCTTGCTGAAACCAAATTCTTTCATGGGAAATATCTGGATCACCTCGTTGGGAAACAGTACTGCTAATGCAGGTATTAACTCGATTGAGAGGAAATCTAAGTAACGCAGAAATATGAAAATTATTTATTATGCCAGTCTACATATTGACTTTTTGGGGATGTTGTGTAAGTCCGTCATGTTTCCACTGTGTATTTTGATTACACCATAATCGATATGTTATTTTCTTTATATTTTCCGATCATTTCTTTCTTCAACTTTGTGAAATATCCTACTCAGACTTGAACGCGTAATTGTATTCTCGGGATACTTTTCATTGAACAACACACAACCTAACCTAACCAGTTGTTCTGGATTACACTATAAGGAATCTACTGTGCTAGTTAATCTTAATTAAAAACTTATGTGGACCCGTTTTACTGTAACGAAATTAGCAGACCCCCAATTTGTCACTAGCATCGGATTCAGTTTTAGAGGACCTTCTCATAGAACCCCCACATGACCTAGGTTGCCTTTTGAGAAAAAAGTTGGGGTGCCTACAAATTAAGGGGTGGCACGGAGGGTGCTAAAAATATTACAAAAAGACGAACAACCATTTAAACCACTTCACGTGTTCCAGTGTTTTTGTGAAAAATAACTCATACTAAGATAGGAACGTGTAATCATATCAAGATCGGAAATTGTTTTTTCTAAACGCCAAAATATTGAAAACTAGTGAAACTTTGTAAAACTAACATAGGAAAGTGGGATTTTTATTTAAAATACAAAAGACAGCTCAGTTTTCCACTTTTTAAATTTTGAATAACTTTTATTTGTTAAAAAGTTTTAATAAAATTTGGGGCACATATTATTAGATATATGGGTTATAGAAAAACATATAGAAAATTATTGAGATTCGATTACCTTTTTTTACTGGGTGACCGTCAAAAATGTTCGTGTTACTTTTCAAATATTATGTGGGATATTTTCTTTCCTTCCCAATAGCTCTTATTGAAACTTCTGGCGTTTAGCCCAGAAATTATAATATTTCAAACTTTTCCTACCTTAAAAGTTGCTAATTAATTTAGTTGTTTCCAGGTCAGCTTATAATAAAAAAAAACATATTTCCACAAGTTTGTGGCATGTATAAGAAACACGTACGATGTCACTAAATGTGCAATAAATAGATATTAATTGAAATATTTAGAAAAAGTAAAATAGCAATTTTGTTGTTAAGATCTAGGGCTTTAAGATACTACTTATTCCTATCCTCAAAATATGAAAAAATATTTTCAGCGAGCGTTTTTAAAAAAATCGTCTTTTACATCGTGTTGTACAATAAAAAAATTGAATCTTAATTTATTTTAAATATGTCGTTCTATACTCTATAGATATGTGAATATATTTTGTTAAATAATAATGATAATAAATAGAAAAGTTATATTTTCAAAATGTAGATATTTTTTTTGTTCCACCGTGTATGTAATAATAATACCAATATGGATTAAGTGAGCTTGTGTATTATAGGTTCCTTCACCATTAGAATCCTAGTATCGAAATGGTAACGCGAAATACGAAGATATCCGGGATACTGGAAATTTGGTGATTTTAATTTGCACAATAATTATTATTTCTTTTAAATCTTTGTTGAAAAAAGTGGTAATGTAATCATAATGTATGTGCTATTGTTTAAGTAAATTATTTAGATTGGGCTGTATATTCCGTTCAGTCGTAGTCGCACCGAACGTTGTAGTTATTTTATATTGTTACCTGTAGGAAGTTGATAACTTGAATTCAGACAGAACACCTAAAGTATCTAATGCCGTGACCTTAAAGGACGCATTTTCACGCTGAACATCTATAATGATAAAGCGCCGCACAAACAACAGAAATGAAACCGCCTAGATAATACCGCAGAAAACCATAGAAAAACAATCCTACCCGCGGATATATAATTGTAAACGCGCAACCTTGAGTTGGCTTAATATGTCATACAATTAGCATGAGTATCTTTTTTCGATAGCTCGGCAGTCAGTACCCGTAGATCGTTCGATTGTTTTGATAAAATGATTTTTCTCAATCGGTGCGAATCGCGCAAACTCGATATAACTGATAACACACGTGACACACATTGCTAGTGGTTTTTTCTCTGATGCAGTGCGGTTCTAATGTCAAAAAACCCGATACCACATTTTTTGTAGTTTTGCGTACAACAAAACTGATTCTTAGCTAACTATAGCTGTCTGTTGAAATTAGTATTTCGGGAAATTATTAACAATGAAACTCGCCGACAGAAATTGCAATGATTTTAATAATAGTGCTCGTATTATCGCCAGGTAAATAAATTTTATACTGTAGGAGATAACTGCTTACGTGTAATACGTAGATAAAAACTTATTGTGATAATGTCTAGTTCTGTTGCCTTGTTTGTCTTTTTGTGTTTGTGTCTTGATTCAAAAAAAAAAATCATGTCCAGCTTGAGCTTTTTGTTGCCGGGTCGCTTATAGTTGATCACCTGTCAGCTGCTAACGAGATATATATTTTTGCTTCAACAGAACTAAATAATGAACCAGGATAACTCTGTCAATCAACAAGAGAAGAAGCTTTACCACAGCAACCGTTGGAGTTTGACGAACCCGTACGATATAGGCATCAGGATGCTGAAAGACAGACGTGATAAAATCACCAACGGTGGAAAGTATAGTGAACGGTACAAAGACACATTCTCTCATGATGTAAAAGACGAGAAGTATCCGTTAAGTGTCAAGTGTCGTGAAACGTTAGAACACTATCGAAACTTATCCAAAAATAGTGACAAATCCGACAGTTCGTCTCTAAGTTCGCGGCATAGCCCTAATTTGACTACCGAAATGATGGGAACGCCAAAAGCGATGCCCAGCAATGCTACAAACGACCTAAATAAACAGGCGAACGCCTTGATCGGTTACAAGCCTGTGCCAGATCGTGGAGCAAAGCTGCCTATAGCGTCTCCTGTGACTACCAGTCCAGCAAGCACTCCGAAACAATTTAAATGGTCGAAAAAGAACAAAGACCTAAACATATATAGTATTACACCGACTAGTGAATCTACCGCTGGCACAGCTGCTATGATTCCTTCTACTTTCCAGCCTAAGAAAGTGGCATTGAATTTAGTCTTGAACGATCATGCACCAAATGGCACAAGCAATGATAATACCATGAGTCATTTGGAAAATGTCCAAAGCATCATATCCAAATTAAAAGAAAAAGAAAAGAAAGAGGATAATTTGCGGAAGTTTGACGAATTGGTAAAAAAAGTGATAAGGCAAGACCCTACTGCAGCTCAGCCAAGAAAAGAGGCTCCTGCCAAAAAACCTCCGCCTATAGATCAATCCCAAGACATACTGAAACCTCAAAAAGCGTTGTTGAATCCCATGAAACCTTCCAAGGAAATAGAAGATCTACAGGCCCGAGGTTTAAGCGATGTCGAAACTGATGACAACGATGAAAACCATTTCAAGAGACACGTTAAAGAACGGAAGAGTATGGACCACCAGAGTACCGTGAGGGAAAGGGGTAAAGAGGAAGCTAAAGCGACGTCCCTCAACAGAACTGCCAGTGATGTACAAGACAAGAATGTGTTGACGTTGAAAAGGAAACCCAGATTGTCGAGGGACCGTAATAAGGTATTAATTGATGTAAAGTAAGGGTTTTTCAGTCAAAATATAATTAGGGTATAAATAATTCCAGAAAAATATTCCCATAGGGAGGGACGTGGGATATTTACTTATCATGTAGTGTTTATTCTAGAATGTGATGGAATGAATAAGTTACAACCCCTCTACTAAAAATACTTAATTTTTAGGTAGTAGGGGTTATATTTGGTTATTGATTATGTTAGATATTGAAAAAATGGGGAATTTATGGAAAGAGGACATAATTGCGACAATGATAGTTTAAGGTCTTCAAATACTATTTGTAAGACCAAGAGAACCGCCTTGTCTCGATTATTAATTTTTTTTTCTCTGTCTCGCATCGCAGAATAAAGAAATTTAAATCAATAATTGCTTGCTATCTTTTTATAGAGTAAATGTCATATTTCAAATGAGTAGGTACGGTTTTATCAATATTTATATCAGCTGTAAAGTTTCGAGATAATCTTGCGAGTTTTTCGACGGAGTTTTCTATATAGCAGCCTCGAATACTTATTTCTTATGAAACTTTGATAAAAAATACAGGTTGATTCATGAATTAATCCTGAAAATTTGATGGCAAATTCTAGAGCCAAACATTGAAAGAAATTCATGTAAATATTGATCCAAACGCTTTGTTTTCGGTAGATAGGGTGGTCGAAAGTATACTTTTTTAAATAATTGTTTTGTTGTATTTCAGAAACGTTTTTAGGTATTGCACTAAATATAGGTATGCACTAGTAAAGCATTAAAAGGGTAAAACATAAAATGCGTTTCTCCTTTCACCAGTGGCATGCGTGTTAGCAAATCCTGAAACATTTGTAACGAAAAAAACTGACTTTAAAAATCGATATTGATTTATCTGAATTCTCAATTAAAACTGTTAAAAAAAAGGAAGGTTCCTCTTGTACTTTTGATCTGGTGAACCGTTTGTAGGAAGTTTAATCATATTTTAATTTTTTAATAAATTGCGTTATTATGGGAAGATTCGAACTTGGCTAGAACGAAGGAAAGAAATGAATGTATTGTGCAACTAGGGACTAAAAAATAAATAATATCTTAGGTCTGGTTTATCCAGGTTCTTAATTTATATTTCGTATTCTTTAACTCGTAATTCTTAGTTAATACATGCCATATTATATGTCTGTTGTAATTATGGTTTACCCCAGTTCTTAATATATATTTATACTTTTTAACTTTTAGCGCATTCTGCTAATAGCGTCACCCACTCTCATTTGTCATTTTTGACAGATGAATTGCTAATTTATTTAGTTTTATGTCGTGAAATTTAAAACTAGGGGATTTATCAAGCTGTCTTCTTGGTGACAGGTTTAGGTATGAGTTAAGACCTTCAGTAAGCAGTTCGGGTTCGGGTTAAAATGTAATATTTAATAATGTTAATAAGAGGTTCGAATTAAGAAATTGGATATACCCAGCTTTAGTTCCAACTAAGTCATATGACCAATTTCGAATACAATAATAAAACATGTTGAATGTATTTTTTAAGGACACTTTATATGAAGTTTTATTTTTTTTTTGTAGATGCATACATTTTTTTAAATAGACGCTAATTTAAATCATACCATAATAAAGCCAAGGACGTACATTAAAAAAGCATATTTTTTAGAAAGAGGACAATTTTTCGTGTTGCTTTAATTAGTAATAAAGAAAACAAATCAATTTAAGAAAAATCAATGGGCATAATATCCTAAAGCATATGAATATTATTTATTTATTATTATGAAAATAAACAAGGAAATACATTTATTTTCAAAAATTGTCGTATGTCTAAATAAAATACTCAACGTTCTGCATGATATTATATATCTTTATGTAAAATAAATAGTGACAGCTTTTATACAAAGCCTTCTAGGTTTCTGCGTAAGTAATGCATCAAACTTACTCAAAAAACTTTATTGTGTTTGAGTTATGTGATCCATAGATATCAAGTTTTAAATATGACATAATTCCTAATAACTAATTTATTCAGGAAATAATATTTGTTATATCTAGACATAAAGTTGAAATATTTATATAAACTTCCTCGTATTTTTGTCTAGAGACTAGCCTTAATAAATTTTCGGTACTTATTTATGAGTTACCCTGTATATTTAACAGATATTTTATTGAACAGGAGCAGATATGTCGAAGGTTAAGCAGGAATAGTGAAATAATGAATGAAAGAATAATGAAATTTCACACCAGCCACAAGTTTAGTCTTAGTGGGAAGTTTTTTCTCACCATTCTATTTGTATATTATGAGGAGTAACGTAAAAATATGTCTTATTTGTGAAATACAAAAAAAATTAATTTGAGAAGATGTATTTTTCAAGGGACTAACTGGTAAAAATGAAAGAGAATATTTTTGCACACGTGAAGAAGGAATCATGATGATCCATGGTTTCATGGTTATGTTTGTTATCTTATAATTTATTTAAAATGTATAACGAGAATCAGTATATCATAAAGAACATTTTATCAGTATTTAATTTGTGTCATCGATTGTAAGTACTTGTGATATCAATATACCTTCTGGGAAAACACTTTGCTATTTTAATTTCAAATGTATTCGCAGAAGTATTATTAATTGAAATTGAAATATTAAAATATTATACGTATTAAGGTCTTTAAATAAAAGAGACTGTTTTGGTTACAAATAATATCAATTCTATAGGTGTCTATTTTTGGTTCACATATTCGCGATGATGTCTGTCGTCATAATTCTCCACCCCCACTATTGGCTCAATTTTGAGAGATACAAAAAGGTTATTACAAAAATTGCAAGGTTTATTACGTAGTTTATAAAATTATTATTTATGTATACACGATTTCTCAAAAATGTATAACATACCCAATATACATTTTTTAAATGGAACACCACATTTATTATATGTTCATAAAGTAGGTCTGTTCTTGATGATTGTACACTAGGTTTGATACTTGAGTCTAGAAAGAGACCCGAGAAATACTACAAAAGCCCTGCTAAAAGAGGCAGTGTGTTAGAGGGAGACGAAAAACGACCTACTACTTAGTGGACTCCATGGGAATGCTTTGCTTTATGGCAGAGTTTTTTTCAAAATTCTCGGATGTTTTTAAGATATTGTATGGACATATACAGGGTGTATTATATATATATATATATATATATATATATATATATATATATATATATATATATATATATATATATATATATATATATAGGTATATATATATATATATATATATATATATATATATATAGGTATATATATATGTATATATATATATATGTATATATATATGTATATATATATATATATATATATATATATATATATATATATATATATATATATATATATATATATATATATATATATATATATATATATATATATATATATATATATATATATATATATATGTATATATATATATATATATATATATATATATATATATATATATATATATATATATATATATATATATATATATATATATATATATATATATATATATATATATATATATATATATATATATATATATATATATATATATATATATATATATATATATATATATATATATATATATATATATATATATATATATATATATATATATATATATATATATATATATATATATATATATATATATATATATATATATATATTCTGTGGAAGGAATGGGAAGATAAATATCATGCCTAGTTCATGTCATCCTTATTCACAAAAAATATCAGCTTATAACTCCTTTATTCACAGACTTCTAAATGTACCCTTATCTCATGGAGATTATAATAAAGAACTAAAATTAATTAAACAACGGATACAAAGAAGGTATTGTAAATAAAACAATCTTCAAAAATTCGTAAAAAAAGCAATCAACTTAGTTTATCCATCAGTTAAAAACGTCAGCCAAAGTGTTTTTAAAACTATAACCCTTTAGGGTAAATTGAGTCCCAAAATTTCTAAGTATCTTTCTAGAAATGGGTAAAATTTTTTTTTGATAAATGTATATTTGTCAAACCGGCACGTGTTTTGAAAAAAAATAAAGAACATAACTAGTTACATAAAAAATTTAAATAATTCACATTACGCACCTTATCTACTTAAGGAATCACACACATTTGATGATTATTTTAAAATTCTTCATTCGGAAATAATATAAAAGAAAATTATTTTCTAGAAAGTATGAAAATTAATAAATTTACAACATCTGGGCTATTGCGACACGATCAGGTAGATTTGCATAATGCCCCATTGTTGAACCTTTATTAATTTTATTACTTGTAAAGGCTGGTATTTTTATTGTTTATATATATATATATATATATATATATTTATATATATATATATATATATATATATATATATATATATATATAATGTGTGATTGTTATTAATTGTTTACAAACAAATGTTAATAATTTTTAAAGTTCATTGATTTGCAACCATGTATCTTTCTGCCTGTTTAGTAAGTATATCGTTTGATTCAACATTTGTTATTTTTTTATCGCTTTTTTTAGCCTTGTTCACCATCTTTACAACTGAAGGGTTTTGTTACTCGATGTTCTTATTTGTAGGTAGCATTTAGGATGACTAATTAGTCAAAAACGCTCTTCTATGATATTTAACTTGGGTATTATACATGTTAAACAAAGTTTTTTGTTCAGCCCTTTCATTTTTCAATCAATGATACTTTTATGTAGCAAAAATATTCAAAGAAATAATTATAGATCTGGACACATACCACTATTTTATCTTATATAGGCCAATGAAAGCAGCTGTATTTTGGTCTAGTTTTATGATTACTCCTTGAAATTTGAAGAACTGGTCAAATTCAGACCAACTTTTACTTATTATACATGTATCCTACGTACCTAAAATTAATATTTAATAGGAATAATAAACTTTATATTCTAAGTGATTTGCCCACCACCTCATTTAACTAATTCAACAGAGAAGCTCGTTTATAAATGTTTAGTATTCAGCTAATAGATTTGCAATTTTCTCATTATCATCTGACGATTTATATGGCCTGAAAACAATGGTTTATTGTTAAAAAGTTAATTGTTTTTTTAATTGGTAGATTTATTCCAATCATATCGATAAATGTATGTTATGGGTAACCGATCCTTGAAGAAATAAGTGGGAATTGGGCTTTTAGATTTTGATTTAGGAGCAAAAGAACAATTACTTGATTGTAGCTAGTTGAAAAAAATTGCCATAAATTGTGCGGTAACCTTAGTCTAAATTAATATAATAGTCAATTATTATCGAGTGAAACTTTTTATATAGTAGTTATTTTCGCTTGAATGTATGTTGAAATGATACGTTCGAGAAATTTGATGTGAAAGTCTTTAATATAATCATATAAATAATCATAAACTTAATCAGAACTAAACTAACTCTGTGCGCTGTTGTCGCTATATCAGAAAGGTGTTATTAATGTTTCGGCGTGCGGTCATCATAATTATTACATATTCGCGAAGAAAATCTTTGCGTTAGCTTTGATATTAGTGAATGAAGGCTTGTAATAAGTTATTGGTGATTAACCGATCGGTTATCGAGGTTTTGGAGTATTTTCATCATAAGTCTTACATTCCATATATTCACTATCAGTGAATTAAGGCA
The DNA here is from genome assembly GCA_030620095.1 of Kuschelorhynchus macadamiae. Lineage (NCBI taxonomy): Eukaryota > Metazoa > Arthropoda > Insecta > Coleoptera > Curculionidae > Kuschelorhynchus > Kuschelorhynchus macadamiae. The sequence goes on along the minus strand of JAUTXW010000668.1, from coordinate 2,179,221 downwards.
GCGCGTGCATTTACGCAACAATAAAATCAATCCCGAACGAAATTGTAACTACATCCGTCCACTAGCTCGACTGTAACCTATTTTCGATGCAACCGGTTGCATGAAACTTACATTGTTGGTCGCGTATTGACCAGTTGCGTGCGATCTAGGTTAGCAAAACTTTCTTCCGATAACTTAACGGGCATCTTCCGGGAAAATTCATGGAACTTAAATGAACTTAATTTGACTCAACACGGGAAACCTCACCAGGCCCAAACACTGAAAGGATTGACAGCTCTTTCTTGATTTGGTCGGTGGTAGGGCATGGCTGTTGTTAGCTAAAGAAGCGATTTGTCTGACAGAATTCGGTTAACAACCGAGACTCCAGAATACTAACTAAACTTATATTAATATCCTAAAGACCTGTTGCTTTGAGGTTTGATTCTTTTTATGCATGGTTTTTACTGTCAACGTACACATACAATTATTCTTAGAGGGATAGGCGGTTACATAGCTGCACAAGATTGAGTTATAAGAGCATTGTAGCTTTGCGTACTTACTCTTTAGATTTGTTGAAAGTTTACGGGGTCTTACAGTTCCTCGGCTAATATGGAAAATATTTTTTATAATTTTTCTCAAAATCAGGATGAACCCAAAACCGTCTTCGCCTTTTCCTTCGTCTAATTACATATAAGGCCCATACCACTAGATCTTTTTCTCCATTTCTCCAAATAAGTTACAAAAATGGACTTGAGATACATAGCTGGTAGTCGAAAGATGTTAAAAAAATGTAAGAAAATAAAATCGGTTACAAAACACTAAACAATAAAAAATAATACTAATTTTAAACTATTTTGAAAATTTGACTTTTTGAAGCCACTTCAAACTAATTAATGAGTAAATACTAAGTATATTTCATAGTAGACATTATTTAATTCTGTCGCTATCCTTTAGAATGTATATTTTTTAAAGATATATTGACTTAAAAGATACGGTGATATCTATTTGCTTATATATAGTGTTAGTTTGACGTCGGCTTCAAAAAGTCAAATTTTTAAAATGGTTTAATTTTTTTTACGTTTTTTAAGCAATTCTATTTCACTCTCTAGTTCTATTTAAACAAAGTTTTATTGTAGATGTCAACCTCAACGTTTTCCAAGCCTAAACCTCGACAAACCATAAATATTACTTACTTTTTTCTCATCACTAACAAGGAGTGTAAGATACCTGAAATCATATTGTGGCTTATCTGCAAAATATTTCTAGTTCCAATTTCACATCGCTAATATAATAAGTATATTTTCAAAAGGCCGAATGTCACAAGTTCAGCATCCAATTCATAAAACTCGTTCTTAAAATGAGATTAACCTTATAACCTTTCAGCGGCCTCGTAGAAGGGTTCTCAGTTTTATATCCCATATACATCTTGCGCCATTCTTGATGTATCGATCCTATCTCCTTAAGAGTTTACCGATGCCTTGGAATGGGGCTTAACGTCAAGGGAAATTTCTGGGACATTAAAATTCGGGATGAAGCCCTTTGGGTGCATTAAAACGATAATTTGATTTGAGTCTTTGCTGATTTACTTTTGAAAGCATGAGGTTTTAAAGGAAAATTGCGAACACAAATGTATTGTAAATAAAAAAAATTGTTTAATAGCATATAGTAGGATGTTAGGGGTTTGATTACAAATATTTTATTAAATAGTTTCAATATACGATCGGTCAATTCTAAATAGTTTTCAATATATTGCAGTTTAAAATTTTTAATTTTGGAAAATGTTTCTCCGTGGTACACGCTTTCATTTTATCAGCTCAGCTGTATTTTGTTAATAAAACACAACAAAAAGATTTACAATATCGTTGAAATAACGTGCAACTGACAGGATGTATGGATTAATTATTTTGTATTAAGGATAGTAATTTGGAAGTACATTGTCGGCGCGTGTAATGAAACAGAAACAACCTACTTGTCATTGTAACTAAACAATAATAATTTCAGAGATTAATTATTTGCGCACATTTTTGATTCCCCAAGACTACACACAGCTATTATAATTTATAACTTTCCGAAACTTATTAAAAAATATTATTTTTCCAAAAACTTTTTAGTTTTAGTACAAATAAATTAAAAAAAGTGTTATAAAAAGTTAACACAAATGCTTACTTAAACATGCACGTATTGTACTACAATGGCAATTTTGGATCAATTTTTTTGAACTCATTTAATAATGTGTTATCTTCACGTCGTGTTTTTCATTTGTAAACATTTTTAAAAGCACGCAACATATTTAAATTTGAGCTAACAGAAAACGCTATGGAGCTACTTAGAAAAATAAACTAACTTATCGTCTCTGTCGGTTACTGAATTTTGAACCGTGGTTAATTCCTTTTGCGATAAACGATATTGCCGATTTTTGTAACATATTATCAAGGTAAAAAAATTGCGTTTTCAATGCGGTTCTTTTTCTCTTAATTTAAATCGTGCAGATATTTTTTAATTAAAAAAAACCTTACGAATTACGTAAAAATATTATCAATAACCGTTTTATACAATAAAATAAATAATAGTGGTGCTTAAAATTAAATAATGTAAAATACAATTGAAACGTTTATTGCCAAACCAATCCTAAGGTAACTGCAATAGCTTTCGATTTTATTCAAAATCTTCCGATACCCAACTTAACTATAAATAAAATGTTTTACAGTAGACAATTTTGGCATTATGTTTTTGGAGTACACAATATTAGAAGCAGTGATGTCAGTATGTACACCTATCATGATGGAATGGCTAAACGTGTTCAAAATGAAGTCACATCCATTCTATTTCATTAGATTAAAAAGCATATACCCGGCCCAATGAATGAAAATCTGGCTTTTCTCTGATGGTTGCCTAGGCCAGAACAAAAGCTACGTTTTTATTCGCTTTGCGTATATGCTTGTGCATGTGGTAAAAATGACATCTGAATTAACACACATTTACTCTATACGGGGACATTCGTACTTACCCTTAGGCAGGCTAGATCCAAAACATCTCCATTTAATGTAATAAATGCTGAGACACGATCAAAATGGTTTCTACTGGATAAAAATTTTAATAATGGTTTCTTTTTGAAAGCTCTGAAACCAAAAATTTCGCTGAAACCAGCGTGAATGTATCGGATATCTCAGCAGTAGCCTGGGCAAGTTTTAATGCGTCAAAGTTATTATGGTTACTGGACATTTCATACCATTGCAGGAAAAAGAAAGGCCACAGAAATAGCCAACACAAAAATGAAATAAATCAAAAAAGTTTCGACATTTGATGGAGCTGACCAAATGTCTTAAAAATCCTCTTCATAAAGAGTTTTATCTCAACCTTCTATCAAAAACAGCAAAAAGAATGCAGAAATTATTAGTGAGGATAATAATAGCGGTGGCGAATAAAAATAGTTTTTTTCCTAAATGAATAATGTTAGTTAAATAAGGACATGTGTTAGTTTTCCAAAATATTGAACTGATTTTTGTATTTCTTTACGTTATTTTTAAGTTTTACGTGAGAAACAAAAATAACTTATTAAAAAAGTTTTTGTCTTCCACATTTCTTTAGAATAACACTTTGGTAAAAACAGGATCCCGAAAAGTATTAACGTAGGTAGTTTTTCTTGATTTCCTGCGTGTTTGCGTAAAGATTTAATTGATATGTCATAACATTTTGCTGCATAGACTGGATTTTTAAAAGTATTGTAAACAGATGCATTTTTAAGAAATACAAAAGTGTATCAAAAAGTTTCATTGGGATATATATATATATATATATATATATATATATATATATATATATATATATATATATATATATATATATATAAAACGGAAGTTTATAATGTAACTGAGGCTGCGCCAACCCAAATTGACCCTCTTGTGCAAATATGGATGGGCGCCTTTATGGGGTTATATCATTTTTAGCCATAATACAAAAAAGAAACATAAAAAATTTGAGTAAACAGGAAAAAAACTAATGATGCTTTCATTCGGAACGTATTATTCGGCCATAAAATTCAGCCACAGGTCCTCGTTTTTTTGTTTTAGACATAATATGTTGCACAAGTAAAACACCTAAATAAAAAGTCCTCACTGTGTGTGAGCATTTATTTTACACTTAATTGATTTTAATTTAGGTAAAGGCCTTTAGAATCTGGCTTCATCCCGCCGTGCCCTGCACGACTGTGTACAGGGTGTCCGGTTATATTATTAACGGTACCTAGAGAGTATTTTATAAATTATCAAAGAAACTTTAAATACAAAAGGTTAGGGTTATATCGGAATTATTAGAATGACAAAAAAACAATCAAACAAAAGACGAAGGAAAGTTAACCAATAAGCATCAACTTGTTATTTTAAATGAAACATTTAGTATAATATTGTTTGATTACATAGGGCTCTTTTTGCTGATTATAAAATATACCAGGTTTGATACCTTTATCTTTAAGAACAGCCAATAAAATTGACAAAAACCCTACAATTAGAAGCAGTGTGTAAAAGAGAAACAGATAACGCTGCACTACAAACTTAACCCAGGGGTTTTCTCAACGGACTTGTGTATCTTTAAAGATGAAGGTATTAAACCTATATATTCATTATTGGGAAAAAGAGATATTTGATAGATATATATTATACACGGTGTTTGTTCCATTTAAAATAACGAAGTTGATGCTCATTGATTAGCTTTCCGATCGTCTCTTATTCGTTTTTTTTGTAAATTCGAACGGTTCCAATAAAACCCAAAAACTTTTGTATTTAAAGTTTGTGATAATTCATATAATAATGTCTCTTAAGAACGATTTAAAAACCTTATAGGTATGGACCCTGAATATATGCCCTGAATACAACCGGTATAGTCTGTGTTTATTTTCGGTGTCCAAGGCGCTAAGAAACAAAATTATATATTTTATTGTAAAAGCCATAATTTTACATATATGTTAATTTATTTTTATATTATTTACACACGTACGAGAGTCATGAAGGGAGGTCTTGCTCTACTTGCCCTTACTGAATATTTAGCTAAATGTTTCATTTCCGTTGGTACATGACCAAATAGGTGTTGATGTGGAGAAACTCAATGCTTTTGGAAAATAGAACAGTTTGTAAAATGCCTATTCCAAAACCGGTTTCCTACAGCATTCATCAAAAGTTTGTTTGACAGATCATACACAATTCAAGCTGCTGAAAGAACAATACATAATACGTATTTTATCTTAGCCTTTGGCACGTGTTTTGTTCCAAATTACCAAGTCAATGGCATTGATTTCTACGCCCTTAAAAGTCAGAATTGTCTTTTGCAAAAAGAATTTGAAAGTTGTATAAGTGATGTCAAACATATTTTCAAAATGCTAAAACCTCGACAGTTCATTAAAAAAACTTTGTTACATATCAGTTATTGTCAACTGCTCTATATTTGTATATAACGCCAAAATGAAAATAGTTATTATTCCTAAACAAACAATGTATATATGGAATTTTTCCAAATATATATTTTTTTCTATGAAAAAATCGTTGATATAAAATTGCTGATAAGAATTTAATAATCCCTTCGGTTATCTTATCCTGAGCACAGTTATTTCAGCAAATATTAGACTTATCGAAACATTATTTAAGGTAATTTATTAGACGGCCGAATACGAAACTACACACCTTAAAAAAATTGAGGCTAGGCATAATTTATTTTTAATCCCGAGTAATTGGTCACGTCGAAAAGTACTAATGCTTCTAAAAGTTTACACTTATTACTATTCATGTTTCAATATTTATTAACAGTATTAAAAAAAAAGCTACAATACTTCGTTTTAAAGTTGATTGCATATATAAGAAAGAAAACCCAACACACGTCTCATGGATTTTTGGTATCATCGGTACCGCTAGTTGTCAAATTGGAAAGTTTTCGGAATTTGGAATATTTCAATTAGTATAAAAAAGCCTTTTTCAAGATATTAACTCCATATATCGTACTCCCAAGATTTGCACTTAACCGTATGTATTTCTCACCCCCGTATATTTTTAGCGGTATAAATGTTTTCGATAGGGGCGTCGGTTTTCTCGTAATTTCGGAATCGGTATTTGCTGCACGAATATTTCATGGGTAGAAAGGCATAATTTATTTTTAATCCCGAATAATTGGTCACGTCGAAAAGTCCCTAATGCCTCTAAAATGTTTACACTTACTACTATTCGTGTTTCAAAATTTATTGGCAGTATTAAAAAAAGCTACAATACTCCGTTTTAAGGTTGATTGCATATATAAGAATAAAAAAGAACCCAACACACGTCTCATGGATTTTTCGTATAATAGGTATCGGTAGTTGTCAAATTGGAGAGTATTGAATATTTCAATTAGTAGCAAAAAATGTTCTTTGTATTTTTTTACAAAAATATGTCATTTTCAAGATTTTAACTCAAAATTTTGATATTCGTAGGGAAAAATGTTAACCTGTATTATCCATCTCAGCACGTTTTTTATTCAACAACTATTGTTAAATGTTAAATGGACATAAATATTGAATAGCCTTGATAACAAAAGAAATGTATTAAAAATTACTTTCGAAATGTTAAAAAAATGTATTGAATGAGGGCGAGATAATATAAGTTCGTGCCTCAACTGAAAATCGGAACAAATATTATAATGTGGACACCAATATCAGAAAATCGAAAAATTGTTATACAGGAGTTTTTAATATAATATAATTTTAATTTACATAGGTGACATTTAGCGGGGGCTTTAGATATTACTCCTAAAATATCGGAATTTTAAAGACGTGAATTAATTAAATCGTTCTCCAGAACCTCGATTATATATATAAAGAGTAAACTACTCTCAATTCTAAAAATATGGCAAAATATTATTGAGAAATACTATTCATAATAAGAAACCTGTATTGAGGTCTGAAATCATTTATTTAAAAAAAAAATTCTTCTGTGAATTTTGAATATCCACTTCTCGTATTATTGCACTTTTGCCCAATAAACACAAACATGCATTAAATCTAACCAAGATCAAGTAATATCCTGCGCCTAAATATTCAGAAAATGAATTATATTAATGTAATCTATTTAGACTTAATATTTTGAATATTAACAAATATATTTGTCTGTTGCAAGAATATTGAATTAATCTTCAGAATTTTGAATGTGATTTTTATAAAAAGTTAAATGTCTAATCAATTTAGCTTGTATACAGAAAAACTTGAATCTCAGTCCAAAATGATAGTAATGTTAATGATTTTATTTCAATGTTCAAAATAGCTCTAGTAACATACGGTATGAACTTAGTATTCTTATTATCACGTTTTGAGGGAAGTAGGCTGAGAAAAAATAGGGGGCTATATGTGAACACAGGTTTTGACTCTAAACAACTTTTCTCAATAACATTTTGCTATATTTTTAAAATTAAGGCTTTTTCTTTCGATCAGTTTTCCCATTTTTTGCCTGTAACATTTTTCTAAAACTAACTACTGCTAATAGAGTATTTTTTGATGCACTAATTTTTATCAGGAATAAAATTTCCCATATGTTGCACATTTCTTATATATATATATATATATATATATATATATATATATTTATATACGCGAAACCAGTAACGGTAAGGATTACTCCTATATTTTGTATATATATATATATATATATATATATATATATATATATATATATATATATATATATATATATTCACAAGACACTGGGGAATAGTAATTAATGAATAAACCAGTTTAACCACTTGTTCACACTGGTCTCCATTTGTGACATGCATTCTTCCTAAGAGCTTAAGGCTTAAACGCCAATAAGCGTGGACCACGGAATTTTCGTTCTTTTATCACTCTGCTTGTTGGAATGCCTTTTGCGATTATATTCCAAATTTGACTGATTTCTTTTCAGAGTAAAGACAATACGGGATCGAGCGGTGGGCGCAGCAATTCGACGACGTCGGCAAATATTTCAGCAAATAATAGACTTATCGAAACCTTATTTAAGGTAATTTATTGGACTGCCAAATACGAAACTACACACCTTGGAAAAAAAATTGGGGCTAGGTATAACCAGATAATTTTTTTTAATCCCGAGTAATTTGTCTCGCCGAAGTGTACCTAATGCCTCTAGAATGTTTACACTTATTACTATTCATGCCGCAAAATTTATTGGCACTATTAAAAAAGGCTACAATATTTCGTTGTAAGGCTTATTGCAGATATAATAACAATAAGAAAGGGCCCAATACACTTCTTATGGATTCTTGATGCCGATTTTTTTTGTTACTTGATTAGAACAAGATGTTCTTTTTTCCTACTGATTCAAGTTTACAAATTAGAGAGTGAGCCAGTATTGGAATATTTCAATTAGTAGCAAAAAACTGTTCTGTGTTTTTTTTAAAATAATTGTCGTTTTCAAAATATTATGTGCTCAAAATTTTGTTGGGAGGAAAAAATGTTAGCCTGTATTATCCATCGCTGCACGTATTCTATTCAACAACGACATGTTTTTGAACCAAATATAAAAACTAGAAGTGATAAGAGATATATAAAAATATGTGGTTTCGAACATTTTTAAAATTAAATAAAGAGTAGGCCAGTATCTCCGCCACTGTTTATATTTATATCGCTCTGTTACTTCATAACTTTCTCAGTGAAAAAAAAAAATGTTTTAATCTCCCTAATAATGTTAAAAGTTGGGAAAAAGAAGAAGTCGCGTTCCCAATCCTCTCGATAAAACATGAGTCGAAATATTTTAAATTATAGTTTTCCGTTAATTTATAACTTTGAAAAACTCTCTCCATTCTTTGTTACCGTGGAGCCGATAAGGATGAAAGTTTCATAAGTTAGCCTAGCTGAGGAAACTTATAAATCGCGCCCATTATTATAAGTTCATTGAACTTTTTTGTAGCTGAAGCGTTAAAAATGTCATTAGCTACTTCCCTAAATAATTAAAAACACAAAATTGCTTTTCACTTCTTTTATTAATCACCATTGTCTTATAGACAGGCCTGAGCCAAGGAGGACTAAGTGTTTAAACGTGTAATAACGGTATAGGGCGCATTCTTGGATATTTTAGTTATTAGTTTAAAACTGCTGCATTAAAAACACCTCAATAAACTGTTAATTGCTTTAAACGCAGATATTTATTTATTTGTTATAAATATATCTTTTTAATATTAACTTTTTCTTGGTGAAGTTAATCCAAAAGAAATGGTTATATTTTGGTAGAGGGAATATATATATATATATATATATATATATATATATATATATATATATATATATATATATATATATATATATATATATATATATATATATTTTCCCTTTGCAAATACTGAGTAGCCTTTCTACAAAAGAAAATTATTAAAAATTAATTTTCGAAATCTTAAGATATCCATTGAATTAGGGTTAGTTAATTAATTATACGTTCTGTTTTTAACTGCACATCCTCGCAAATGTGGACACTTCTTATATGATAAAATCAAAAAATTATTATAATGGAATTTCTTGTCACGCTCATTTCTTTTGGCAACACGTGTAATTAGCTAATCGGCACATTTCAATTTAGGTATAAGATGCCATCTAGTGGGGCTTACAGAGGTTATTCCTAAAATATCGGAATGTATATATATATATATATATATTTATATATATATATATATATATATAAAAAGTTGTTTAAAAGAGAAAACATAAAATTCATATCTTCTGTATTTCACAAAAACGCTGGAACACGTGAATCGGTTTAAATGTAGGGGTCTGCTCATTTCGTTACAGTAAAACAGTCCACCTAAGTTTTTAATTAAAATGAACTGTCAAAGTAGATTCTTAGATGTAATGCGGAACGACCTTGGTTACCCTCAGTTATTAGACCCCACCAAGCTATCCAGTGACTTGGGAAAATTTCATTAAATTATCTTAAGAGGATTAATTAAACAATAGTGGTATTTATTATTGCCCCATAAGTTAAGAAACAAATTCCTAAGTTAAAAAATTTTTACATTGCAAAAAGCAGGTAAAAAGGTTCTTGACAATCTAGGACAGTTTTTAGGATATTTAGTTTTTTATTTAACAAGTATCTACACAGACAAAATAATGAATTCAGTTAATCTTTCAGTTTGATCATTGAATTGTAATCAAGTATTTTGGAACTTTGACGCTTTTGAATTATGATGCTCTCAGAAAGCAGCATATTGGAATTTTGATATTGTTGGGTTGTGGAGACAAAGTACGGAGCCAGGATGAAGTTTGGGTGTTGTTCAATGAAAAGTATCCCGAGAATACAATGACGCGGTCAAGTGTGAGTAGGATATTTCACAAATTTGACCACCCGCTTTAACTGAAGACAAAAAAACGATATATTCCTATCAGTACAAGAAAGTACACATTCTTCAACTAATATCTTAGCGCTAAATAAGGATTCTACGATAGGATATTACAATTCTGTAAAAAAATGATGGGAAGATATGATAAAAATAATATATTTTTTTCAAAATATATCTTCTGTGGCTATGTGGCTACATTTTATTTAAATGGAATGGTCAATAGACAATTCAATAGACAAATCGATTCTGGTCTGATCAAAATCCACAGTGGGGATACGTGAGGGACATACAACATCCCCAAAAAGTCAATATGTGGGCTTGCATAATATATAACTGAATTTTAGGACAATATTTCTTTGGAGAAAATCTTACTGTTGAACTTCACTTAGATTCCCTTTCATTTGATTTAATACCTGCTTTTGCAATAATGAGGGTGATCCAGATATTCGCCATGAAAGAATATGGCTTCAACAAAATGGCGCACCACCACATTTTGATATAGATGTTCGAAGGTACTTGCATGGACGAATTTTTTCCAAATCGGTGGAAAGGTCGACGGGGTCCTATTGAATGGCCCCCAACCAAACAGCGTTGAGGACCTACAAGATAGAATAAGGATGGAGGTTACTAATTTACCAGCCGAAAGTTTTCGAAATGAGGTTGATAGTATTTACCAGACTCGGTGCCTGTCAAGTTGAAGGTGAAGAATACTTTCAGCATTTGTAACATTGGCCGAATCAGGTGAGTGCTAAGAATCCTCCTCGAATATTAATTTTAATTAAAAAACTTAGTGGATTCGTTTTACTTTAACCCTGATTTGTTGCTATAGTATCGAATTTAGTTTTAGAAGACCTTCGCTTAGAGCTCCCATATGACCTAGGTTGCTGTTTGAAAAGTAAAAGTGGGATGCTTATAAATTTAGGTGTTGCAGGGAGGGGAGTTGAAAATATTAAACAGACGAAAAACCACTTAAACCACTTCACGTGTTCCAGCGTTTTTGAAAAAAAATCATGCAGAAGATATGATTTTTGTGCGTTTCTTTTGAACATCCGTATATATATATATATATATATATATATATATATATATATATATATATATATATATATATATATATATATATATATATATATATATATATATATATATATATATATATATATATATATATATATATATATATATATATATATATATATATATATATATATATATATATATATATATATATATATATATATATACATGTATATATAGCAATTCATGAATAACCTAGATTAACCACTTTGCATTCGTCACCATTTATAACATGAATTCTTCCTAAGAGCCAAGCGTTAACCACGGAATTTTCTTTCGATCCCTTTTTTGACTTTACTTCTTGAAATTTCTTTTGCGATTGAATTTCTAACTTCATTGATTTTTTTCAGAGCAATGACAATACGGAATCCAGCGGTGGGCGCAGCAATTCGACGACGTCGGCAAGTGGTCGGAATCGACCGAGGTTGGGCGACGAGCCCACCATCGGCAAGTACAAGTTGCTCAAAACCATCGGCAAGGGTAACTTCGCCAAGGTGAAACTGGCTAAACATGTGCCTACTGGGAAGGAAGTGGCGATTAAAATCATCGATAAAACCCAGCTGACGCCTGGTTCGTTGCAAAAACTATTTAGAGAGGTAGGTCTATATAAATAATCAAATATACGAGGGCCTTTCGACAAAGACTAGGACTAGTACTACCAAAACTTTATTGATTAATCCTAAACAACAATAATGAGAGGTAGGTCTATATAAATAATCAAATATACGAGGGCCTTTCGACAAAGACTAGGACTAGTACTACCAAAACTTTATTGATGAATCCTAAACAACAATAATTTTATCACGCTCTATATAATCCCCCTGTAATGCAATAACCTCATCAGAACGGTGCTGCTATTGTTTAAAGACATGGCGGAAGCCATTCTTTGAGAGCTTCTTCAAAACCGCCCCTAAAGCCTTAACAGCATCCAATTTTTGAAATCGTCGTCCTTTGGGGTCTTTTTTTGTTTGAGGAAACAGATAGAAGTCACATAGGACTATATGGACGATGGGTACAGACCTGATATTTTTAGTGTCAAAAACTGTCACTATATTCGCTACGTGAGGGCGAGCGTTATCATGATGAAGTTTCCACTTTCCAATCAGATCAGGTCGTTTTTTGGGGATGTGATCCTTCATCAACTGGGACAAAACTTGTTTATAATGACTGGCAGGTACTGTACTACCATGTGGGACCATGTGCGTGTACACCATGCCTTTGTGATAAAAAAATTATGACAGCTTTACTGGCAGATTTTTGCGCACGTATTTTTTGGAGGTGGTCCTCCTTTTTTTACCCGCTGCTTACTCTGTTGCTTCATCTCCGGATAATAACAATGCACCCAAGTTTCATCCGCAGTCACCATTCTTCGTTTCTTCTACACCGCATTGTTTCCAGTATTCACAAACCGCTACGCTATTCGCTTTTTGATCTCGTGTCAGTATACGCGGAATCCAGCGAGCACAAACTCTAGACATGTTTAAATGCTTGTGTAAAAGAGTAAAAACACTTATATATAACAGATATTTTAAGAATATTGGAGAGTTGTGGGTGAGTCAGACGTGAATCTGTGCAAATAATTACTACTTCGGTATTGATGGTTTCTTCAGTTAGTGCGATAATAGGAGCACCTGGACCGCCTTGCAACTCCTGCCATTACTAAACTCTTCTTGCTATAGACAATTCCCCAAACGCCGTATTAATCATAGAAAAAGTTTCCGTTGCAGATTTTCCAAGACGAACACAAAATTTGATCGCATATCTTTGTTCTTTCAATTCATCCATCACGATTCTTAGAGGCGCGGTAACAATATCTCAACTTTAGAGAGGCGTCAAAATCAAATAAATAATTTATGACAACTGACATTTCGCAAAATGATAGGAGCCTACTTGGTTGATATTTTCTGATTTTTGACGGTATGTAGCTCGTTGCACTGGTCCGTAACAAATTCAGTCCTAGTCTTTGTTGAAAAGCCCTCGTATATTAACGGAATATAGGTATTATTTGTATAAAATACAAAGTGCAACTCATAAAACAATAAAAAAATTTTATAAAAAATATATCTAATAACAAATTACTAACAAACAAAATCACCATTATGAATTTACTAACTTAACACTAAATTAAAATAAAAGTTTAAAAACAACCCTGGCTACGTGCCTGCGTAATTAATTTTGTGGAACTTAATCCGACTTAACTGCTCATGTCTTGTTGATTTGATAAATCAAAGTTTTTTCTTGAACAAAAGTAGAATCTGGCACTTGATATCGCAGTATTTCAATAAACATACACGTTATCCTTGAGTCTAAGCAATGTGGTCTTTTGAAATTTGTCATAAAGGTGAATTTTATGAACTAGTTGTATTTAGTTAGTGGATATATCCTGATCCTTGGTAATGGGGATTGTCAAAAATATGTGTAGTAATAAATATATGTAATTAATTAGCTCAATGTCGAACTAATGCTAATTTTCGCTTTGGTGAACTTCATTCAAGTGTAAAATGAAATATCATTTAATAATATTGAAATCAGCTGATATGACTGAGTCACCTGTAAGCGGGGCTCTCGGGAGATTTTCCTTTTGCGCAAGAGGTTCAGCCCTGGCTCTGGAATAGAAGCATTGACACCATATAATTATGAGTGGCGATAAGGGTAGTTATGGCCGAAAAATGAAGCATCTGTAAAATATGTTAACGGAATTATCGAATCTGCACATGCGCAAACCATGTTGTCAAAAGTTAATTTTTATCAACAAATTAAGGCAACTGTTACAAATTAAGGATTTAAAAAATACTATTCTTAACAGTTCATATCTGGAATACTGAAATTTACAATTAATATTCGTTAGCCCCCAATTTTTATTTATAACGAAACGTAATGAAGGTAATTATTATTAAATCAACTTCAACTATTATAAACAGATATGCAACATTTGGCAACCATGTGACAGTCTGACAGAGATATGGCTTTATTTTTACATTTTTAAGCCGATTTTAATGAGCTGCCAGCTGTTGTGAAAATATATTAAAAAAATAGTGTTAAAGTAAATAATTCAGAGAATTATAAAAAAATCTTACCAAAATACATTTCCAGTATAATCTACAATGTCAGCAATTTGAATAAGCGAGTTTCAAAATTTACGGATAAAAGACTTACTTCCTACCAACCGACTAGGTATTCGATAAATATTTATAAAATTAATAACATTAAAAGGTTTTTTCAGAAAAATATGTTACAGATTCCTAATAACACTGTTATCTTCACCTTACTTACAGTTTTCAGTCGATAAATGAAACAAACAAACAAATTAGAATATACTTAAAGAATTAATGTCAAATTAATATTAACTGGATAGCGGGCTTTTTAATAATTTAGACAAGTATCTTTAAATTCTTCTTTGGGTCCAATATAATCTCATTTTTCTATTTCGAGTTTTCGCTTCCAGAATTTGAGTCCATAATCTCTTTATAGCACAAGTCATGTATCAAACCGATTCACTAAACACTTCTACGGAAGTTTGGAATCAAAACCACAAAAATCGTTTTTAAAATAATATGGAATAGGCAAAATGCTTTGTTTACACTTATTCGATCATTGTCAATTGCAAAATAATTTATCAAGTATGTAAATGTCCTTTCTGTTAATGCGCACGCGGTGTCAAATACATTCCGGTATCTTTTTTGAAAAATAGCTTAACATTTTTCATACGGCGTTAATGACAAAAAAGCTATATCCTCTCTCATGAGTGACACCAGTAAGGCTTGATTATACTCATATAATTATGAGTGGGGATAAGACCAGCTATGACCGAAAAGAGATATATCTGTAAAAATATACCACTTGACGTTTGATTCTATGCAGGATCAACGGTTACAAATTAAGGTTTGAAATGAAATACTATTCATTACAATTCATATCTGGAATACTGATCTGAATATATTTATTAGTTATCAATATTTATTTATAATGGAAGGTAGGATAGGTAATTATTATTCAGTTTGACAGTGACAAGAGCTTTGTTGTATTTCGATTTTTAAACCGATTTTAAGAACTGCCAGTAGAGTTAAACTAGTTAAGTCGGTGATTTTAACAAAAGAGTAAGAGGAAACCGTTTTCAAAAAAAAAAATTACAAAATCCCAAATAACATTGTCATTGCCATCCAGGGTTGAGAAAAATCTTGATTTTTTAAAATTTTTTTAAAAATGATATTTAAATTTTTTTTGTTACCGTTGGCAACGCTTTTTTTTTAAGAAAATACGAAAAAAATAAAAACACCATTAGGAATTCGGTTGATTTCAAGTGAACGGAAACCTGCTTTGCATTTACCCTTTTGTTCTGAAAGGTTTTCTATCCCCTGTTGTTCCTGGTTTGTCCGTAGGCAATATAAAAAAAACTATTACAATATTAAGCATTCAGTCTTACATACAGTAGGGCTATTCTGAAAAATGGAATGCGAAGGCTAAATCTCAAACTATTTCATACTTGTTTTATTATAAATACACTATTTTACATCAACCAAAAAAAAAAGGCCTAACTAGGGCTAGCCAAAACACAGTGTCCAATATTTAAAATAGATCTACATTCAAAATTATAAGTTTTCGTTAAAAAAAAATTAAAAAAGCCATCGCTCTAAACACAAAAAACTAACCAGGGCTAACGATATTTAAAATACTATAAAATGCTGGCGGACATTTGGGCTAGTTAATGAAAGCAGCAAAACATAATGTACTTTATTTATATTCTGCAGTGTTTCCGGAAAGTTGACACACGTCGCGTTGCGATATTAATTATTATGGCCTATAATAAAGAAATGCCTTTGTTGAAAAATCACTTAAGAACATGTCAAGATAAAAAAACATTTGGGAGTTAATGAAAGCTAGGCATGCAACTTGCAACTTGCAAGAGCAATTTTTGCCACAAATTACAGTTTCAAGTCATTTGAACATACAGAGGGTCTTAAGGCTACTAACATGTTGAGACCAGACTACAAACCATCTTCAAGATTTTAGTTATCAAATCTGTTAAACGAAATATTTGAAAAAGGAAAATCGAAACCTTTAAGATGTTACTCGAGAAATTATCTGTGGTCAGTCTCTTTGTATGTCTATCGATTGTTGATCCAATATTCCCAGCGAGCCTATAATATGTGCATCTTTTACAACGGAAGATGGAAGTAGTGTTCTTCTAGAAAGTGTTGATACTTGCGGTCATCCCCACACGGCTGAATACCTGGCGCATATGGCCATTGGTTTAATAAAAAAGTGTAAAGATCAATATAATGCTACAGTTACCAATTTTGTTACAGACAACGCAGCGAATTGACCAGTGGTCGAAAAAAAAATTGTGGAAGCACTTGATTACCTTATTTTTACATTTTGGTGTTCTGCGTACTGAATTTGCTTTCCAAGGATTTAGAAGTAAGACATTTGAAAGGTCATCTAGTGGAAATTGTAGAATACTTTCTAAATACCTTATTGCAAAAAGGAGTGAAAAAGCTAATATTACCACAAGATGTTCGAAGGAATACAGTTTCTGACTGCTTGGAAATATTTATCAGTAAGTGACCAAAACCGTTGCAGATTTGTGAAGAATACAAAGATGATGCTGATTCAGTGATTTTTCAAAAAGTATCGAATATTCATATCAAACGAATGACTGAAGATTTTTTAAAACTGCTTAAACCAATTTTTGTGATACTGGATACTGGTTCAACAAAAAGGTGCCTCTTTATCTAATGTAGTTGAGGAATGGAAAAACTTATGGCTGTTTTGGATAATGTCAAAAATGAGGACACAAATTTACATCAATATCATCAGCTCTTCAATAAAAATGAATACCCTCTATCAAGCGAAGAAAAAAAAGCTGGTTTAGATATTACTGGTAAACATTTCCCAAACCCAAAATTATTACCGTTTATAATCAAGTTAGAAGTCTTTTTGAAAACCAGGATTTCTAGCAAAGTATTACAAAATATGACTGTACTACAGTGGTGGCAATAATATCAAGAAGCCATTTCAGAATTCAATAAGGTAGCACATATAATTCTTCGGACCTGGAAAGAATGTTTTCTACATATGGATTTGTTCATTCTGATATTAGAAATAGACTTGGCAATTAAAAAGCCTCTAAATTCGTATTTCTTTTTAAAAATGTAATACTTTATTGTTCTGTTTGAAAGCATAGGTATTTTGTATGTATGTATATTATGTAATGTTACATTAGGCATTTGGCTTTTTGAACTTTTGTAAAGTTTGAGTTAGCTTTGTGGGAAGATTTTAAAAAAGTCATGATTTTTTTATTAAAAATTGTTTGATTATAATCATGATTTTAATCAGATGATTTAAAATTATTTCAACTTTGATAACCCTCTCCTAAATATATTATACTATACTATTCCCTGTATCAAAAAAAGGTATATTTTTTTAAAAGGTTTTTTAGAAAAACTAAAATTTGATAATCCTCTCATTTATTAATCAAATAATATGTATATGTACCACTTAGTGGTACCCATACCTGCTTTTGAGAACCCCTGGTCTAGATCACGTTACATCCGTGTTATATATTTTTTATGGTGACCAAAGCTTTTTACATTTATATGCGTTTTTGAACACCCGCTATCTACTCTCTTGCATCTAAAGTAAATTGATAAGAGTCGTTTTCATAACAAATAAAAAGGGTATTATCAACGTAAAATCCGCATAATATTTCCATGACACACACACATTTATTTATTTCATTAAAAAGTATACGTACAGCTCAATTGTTAATTGTCAGCTGGAACAACTTGCCGGTGCCGACCAATAAAATAAATTATCTCTGTATTACGTACGCTCGCTTATCAATGATCAAACGTTTAAAACGTGAATAATTTAATATTCATGTTCAAAGTGATTTTTATACTTGACATTTTGACCAATCCGTATTTTTAATTATATTAAAATAATCTGTAACAGATCCTTGTGTAATTGAACTATGACGTACGATAATTTTACTAGAATTAATTTCACCTGATAACAGACAGCCAGATCTTCGCCGGCTTAGTTACTACAGTAACTCAAGTTTTTGCATGCAGATTGGAACATGGACGATTGGCGAAACGTTCTTTTTACGGACGAGTCTCATTTTACAAGATGGACGTCAAAGGGTGTGGAGAAGACCCGGGGAACGATATGCTCAATGTTGTTTTTCTCCACTAGAGTACAAGCCCGCACAACCTTATTACGGTTCAGGCAGGTAGAATTAACGTAGGTATATACATACAGGTAGTGTTTGGAAGAACATGTGGTTCCTTATATGCTATTTATAGGAGAAAATTTTCTCCTAATGCAAGATAATGCTCGTCCGCACATAGCTCGAATGACGAGACAATTCCAGTGCTAGAAAGGCCCCCTAGAAGTCCTGATTTAAACCTTATTGGCGGCATTTCCTTGGAAGCCCGCACAAACCTTGTTGCGCTTCAGGCAGGTAGAATTAAGGTAGATATATACATACAGGCAGTGTTTGGAAGAACATGTGGTTCCTTATATGCTATTCATAGGAGAAAATTTCCTTCTAATGCAAGATAATGCTCGTCCGCACATAGGTCGAATGACGAGACAATTCCAGTGCTAGAATCGCCCCCCAGAAGTCTTTAAACCTTATAGAGCATATGTGGGATAACCTAGGAAGAAATGTTAGGCAGAACTATGGTGAGTTTCAAACTTTAGTTGCGTTGCAACGGGACCTAATAAACGACTGGGAACAAATACCCCAAGACGCAGTAGCTGCTTTAATTCGATCTTGGGGAGGAAATACTAGGTTTTGAAATGAAATCGGAATAATGTAATATTCCTGATGTAATTTTTCAAATGTTAATTAAAATGTTATTGCATAGTTTTGTTTAAAAACGTGTTATTTCTTTAAGAATTCACATATCGATTTGATTCAAAAAACAAGTTGTTGAGAAAAGATGTGAATTAAAAATATCCTACAAAGAAACATCATTCAGGTAAAAAAAATTCTACAGGGTATTCGGAAATTTAGGTCAAAATGAAATTTTTAGTTCTACCCTGTATATCACTATATCCATTTAAACTTTTTTTAATATCGATTAAGGAAAATGATGAATGTGGAAGCTCCTGCAACTTGACAAAAAATTATCGAAATTGATGAAAAAACCTAAAAGTTATTTAAGATTGCAGCGCAGCGTCCATACACTTTTTTACATAATACAAAAATGGATATTTTTGTTAAAAAAAAAAGAAAAAACAACGCCCCGTCGGGGATGGAACACAGGACTTTCCGGTGCTAATCGAGTACCCTACCACTGAACTAGCAGACCTCACTGCAAAAACATAATGAACTTTGTTTATATTCTACAGGCGCGGAAAGATTTGAGGATTAGCCGCTAGCAGTATAAAATGGGTTTACGAACTGCGCCCTTTCTTAGCTCATTAGAATCTCTATTACTATTATATATCTATTATAAGTAAATTAAAAAAAGTTCTCATTTGACGTTTTTTGATTGTCTATTCAAACACGTTAATCCAGTTCAGAAACTTACTTCAACTTAGGTAAGTCAGTTGAATTGTTCGTAAACAACTATATAGGGCTATCATTAATAGAAATGAGCGAGATTAAATTTTACCTTTCGATAGGCGATAGCACATCACCTATCGATATTTTTATTTATCGATATGTCCATAATTATCGACGTATCGATAGGTATTCCTATCCTACCTATCGATAGTTCATTGCTACTTATCGATATTTCCTACTACTTGTCGATATATTTGCGAAAAAGGGCACTTTGGAAACCAAAAATTATTAAAGATCAAAAGAAAGATCTGAGCTTTGTAAATATGTAATTCGTTTAGATATTCTCGGCTACCTATTGATATTATCCGCTAGGTGCCTATCGATATCATCGGATACCTATCTGAATTATTGCACATCTATCGGTACTTATCGGTATTTTTTTATTTGCCTATTGTTATTCGATATGTCGATGAGCTATCGATATATCAATAAAACGCCCATCCCTAGTCATTAATAACCGTGGAGGACACATCTTATGCTGATTAAACTGAAAATGGGTTTATTTTTAAATTTATAGGCTTTTGTAGGGGATATCTTTTTCCTTATTTTTCTAATTTAGTAGCAACTTTTATTTGTTTGCTTTGTAAATTTTAAAGTGCAGGGTTTTATGGGATTATTTCATTTCAAAATTAATGTCGAGGTTTATATCTTAACTGTTAAATAGTTATATGTAATAAAAATACTTTATTTCGTGTACCTTAGATTATTTTGACATATCTATTTTAGCTCTAAAAAATCTTAATATTGTAACTAATGATAAGGGTGTTTTTTGAAAATAATATGATTTAAGAATTATATTAATACAGTCGATAATACTCACTAATTTATCCAATTCTGAAAATTATTCTCCAGCAAATAATATAAATCTTTAAGTCAGAGATGTATCTAAACCAAAATTGTATTGCGTTTTAGGACTTTCGCTGACGTAAACAAAGCGGCAGCAGCTGAAAAAAAAATAGTTTTTTTTCCAATCCTTATAATATTTTTTTTTCTGTATACTTTCTCCACTTACAAATCAGATACCGCCTCGAATACTGTGTCGATAACTTTTCTTAAACCGTTGTTTATCGTTTACTTTCTGAAAAAAAAACCGTGTAATTCATTTCGTGAATAAACCACAGAACCAGGATAAAGTTTAAAGTTGACGTGTTTGTGGGAACTTCAGACACGGAATTAATACAGATAAATAGGTAAACTTTTGAGAGTTTATCGAAGATTGGAAGCACTTTTAACTGTGTGGTAGTAATTTTTGTTTGGAGTCAATGAAGTAAATATAAAAGTTTTCTGAATTTGGAAAAATGGTTAAGTGTATATAGCCCGCAACTTTTTATTTTTAAATATGGTTCGTGGCAGCAAATCGCTTTGGGGCTTTGGTAATCGCCTGGACATTTTATCACATGCGCAGATATTTTCAAGAAATGAATTGTGCCGTTTATAAAACCTTGACATTAAAATTACAAAAATTGTTGTAATTTTTGAAAATTATTGTAAACAATTTTACAGATTCTATCGATTTTTCTGTAAGTGTTTACAAATTAAAAATGTAATATAGAATATACAAGTTGAATACCTCAATAAAATAGACGCTAAAATTCGCAACAACTTTCTCATAAATGGCAATATGTTAGAGAGAAAACATTGGATTATGGTGGGGTGAGTAGGAATTTTTGTTATTTTCGGTTGTATTCAAAGGCAAAGGCATCAAATCTGGTAAAATTATAATCAGCTCTATAACATATAAACATAAGGATCTGCTATTTAAAAATCAACTTTTCGACTTCTAGGTTTATCAATAAACATAGAAATATTTTTGTATGTTCTGCGCAAAAATTATACAAATCAGTGTATCTTGAAAAATAAGGGAGTTAAGGAGACGAATATTGCATATGTAGTACTTAGGACCTTGAATGGTCTGCCCAGGAATTCAAAAGTATAGTTAAATTAGTAAATTCGAATGGTAAATTTTATATGCACTAGAAGTGACCAGAAGCAAAGCAAAGAGTAAAATATTC
Source organism: Kuschelorhynchus macadamiae (assembly GCA_030620095.1). Lineage (NCBI taxonomy): Eukaryota > Metazoa > Arthropoda > Insecta > Coleoptera > Curculionidae > Kuschelorhynchus > Kuschelorhynchus macadamiae. The sequence goes on along the minus strand of JAUTXW010000668.1, from coordinate 2,157,243 downwards.
TGTAAACTTTGAACAAATAATGGCCTAAATAAAAATACCATTCGTATTTAAAGAAAAAAAAACGAACATAGAATAAGATTTTTAAACAAATATGAAAGATATGCGGCAACTCTGCTTCTGCTTTCCGCCAGCAACGTTAATTTATTTAATATATGTTTTACTATGTGAAAATTATAATACAAATTAATAGTAAGTAGTGGTAACACGTCTGTGGATAGAGAACTTTATTTAAAAAAAAAACAATATATTTGAAAACCACTTTTTAATTTACTGCTTCACATATAATAAAATATCATACCCACACATAAACATTTTATTTTTTTGTCTGTAGTTATGTTTCGATCTGGTAAAGCCCCATGTACGGTGTACAGGGTGTCCCATTTTCGTAGGTTTTACGGGGTTTCCAGCTTATGAGTAGAGATAGAGAGATGCGGTTTTCGCGACACCGTGCTACTTTTCGATGAAACTAAAGAGGCCGCAAACAGATTTGCCCTAACCGTTTTAGTTTCCGTTCTACAGGGTGATTTTGAAAATTTGTCATTTTCGGACACTCCCTGTAACTCAGCTATCGTAAAATATATTTAAAATGTTTCAACTGGTATTTATAGATTTTTTCACGTAGAATTCAGTGGCATACTCAGATTTTTGCTGAGAGTCATAGTTTTTGACATATTGGCATAACCTACTATTTTTTAAATGGGAGACCCTATATATTATTTTTTCATCTTATTCTTCGTGTCGAGAGCTTTTCAAAAACATACCATAAGTCATATTTATTTTCATAAATAACATGAAAAAATGCATTTTTCTTTAAACGGATTTATGGCATAGCAGATCAATCGAAATAAGAGAAGGTGGCTGTGGTAGCCATGGCAACGCCAACAAAAATATGATCAGGCAGCCATTACTGCTGTCATTTTTGGCATTATTGCGTTTAAATTTTTCTTGACGTCTATTATAATTATTGTTTTTAATATGGCTCAGAATCAAAAATTTGAATATTTTGAAAAATATGATATGAACGCGTGTTTTATATTGTCTAATGAAGATGCAGATCAGGCGGCAGAGCTTTATCTGAACAGGTTAGTTCTTTTTTATCTTCCTGCATTTTGACTTTATTGGTTCGCTTTATTTTATCTTAGATATCCCGAGAGAAGACAACCAGAAAAAAGAATTTTTCAAAAAATTAAAAATAATCTTTGCCAATATGGATCTTTTAACAAGCCTCGATCGCGAACTTACAATAAAGACAACGAAGAATCTGAGGTCAACGTTTTAGCCCTCGTTCAGACAGCTCCTGAAACATCTTGCAGGAAAATAGACGAAGAGGCGGGTGTACCGAAAACCAAAGTGCAGAAAATTTTGAAAAAGCACAAATTCAAACCCTATAAATATAAACTTGTGCATCATCTGCATCCTGGTGATGCAGAGCGCAGATTGGAGTTCTGCAATTGGTTTATAAATATGAAGGCAGAAGATATCGATTTTGAAAAAAAGATTATTTGGTCAGACGAGGCACATTTTACTAGTTCAGGGATTTTAAATAGACACAACACGCGATTTTGGAGTCAAGAAAACAACCATGTTATTTTTCCTAGGGAGCGTCAGGGCAGATTTGGATTCAATGTCTTCTGTTTTATTTTCAACCGAAAAATAGTTTACCAAATATATGAAGGAAATCTGAATTCGATTGGTTACGTGCGAATCCTAGAAGACGCATTAGGAATTTTGGATGATGTTCCCTTGGCTCAACTAAATAGGATTTATTTCCAGCAAGACGGAGCTCCAGCCCACAATGCCAGAATAAGTCAAAACTGGCTTAACGACCATTTTCCTGGAAGATGGATAGGAACACACGGACCTGTTCGATGGCCACCACGATCCCCTGACCTCTCAGTTTTAGATTTCTTTTTGTGGGGTTATTTAGAAAACAAGGTTTATGTAAGGCGATACGAAAACTTAGAACAACTAAGAATGGCCACCGAAAACGCTTTTGCAGAGTTACAAAGACAGTCATTTACAATAGAAAATGCATTAAAAAGAATTTTTAAAGTTTGTCACACTTGTAGGACACATAATGGTCTACAATTTGAACAATATTTGTAGTTTTAATGAAATTATAATTATTACCTTTTACCTACTTCCTAATTTTTTCTGATGCTGTTACTTTGTTATTTCGTTAATAAATATTTGTTAACTTTTTCCATGGCTCCACAGCCACCTTCTCTTATTTCGATTGATCTGCTATGCCATAAATCCGTTTAAAGAAAAATGCATTTTTTCATGTTATTTATGAAAATAAATATGACTTATGGTATGTTTTTGAAAAGCTCTCGACACGAAGAATAAGATGAAAAAATAATATATAGGGTGTCCCATTTAAAAAATAGTAGGTTATGCCAATATGTCAAAAACTATGACTCTCAGCAAAAATCTGAGTACGCCACTGAATTCTACGTGAAAAAATCTATAAATACCAGTTGAAACATTTTAAATATATTTTACGATAGCTGAGTTACAGGGGGTGTCCGAAAATGACAAATTTTCAAAATCACCCTGTAGCACGGAAACTAAAATGGTTAGGGCAAATCTGTTTGCGGCCTCTTTAGTTTCATCGAAAAGTAGCACGGTGTCGCGAAAACCGAATCTCTCTATCTCTACTCATAAGCTGGAAACCCCGTAAAACCTACGAAAATGGGACACCCTGTACATCTCCTTTTAGCTATGCCACTGAGGTGTGGGTTTTTTTTACAAATTTGTTTACGTTTGACATGCCCTGCTATTCCTATGTAAAGAAGAGTTTCCTGATATACATGTTCATGGGCAGTTTTTTTCTTAATTGTATCCAACGAACTTACCTTTTAAATATATCACATTATTAAAGAATTGCCCTATAAAAGTATTAAGTCGTTCACGCTTTAACACGATACATGATACATCCAGTTCACACTAATATACAATAATATACAGGTGTGAACTGAATATACAACTAGTATACAAGTAATTAGTAAACCCTAGCTTAATAACGATTGGAGATAACTAAAATTATTGTAATTCTTCTTAACTTAAAAAGCCAAAACAAGTTCCTAAATATTCAAGCATATATAACCGCATACTTAGTGCAAAAGTACAGAGTTATTCATTGTATTTTGACACCCACCTATAGTCAAGCAACAAAAGTTGTAAGATTTTTACTCTATTATCTTTTGGGATTATCAATATTTTAAATATTTTATTAACAGATCAAAAAAAAAATGAACCCCGGCTTACATTTTTTTAATAGAATACCTTCTTGCTGATTACAAATATATTAGGTTTGATATCTTTATATTTAAAGGCACCCGAGAAGTTTGTGAATAAGCCTGCCATAAAAAACAATTCCCATAAATTGACTCCACTATTTAGTACAACGTTTTCCGTCTCTCCCTCTCTCTAACTCGTTGATTCTTATGGCAGTTTTTTTTGTCATTTCTCAGGATTTTTTTTTTATTTCAAAACTAAAAGCCGTAGATGGGCGTTAAAATATAACGAATAACCCTGTACACAATATTTGTGAATAGTTTTATATATTTTGCTATTATAAAGGAAACCACCTACACTGTTTAGATATTTATACTTTTTCAAAGGGATTTATTACAGTCAATTTGTTGTATATACGTTCTTGAATTTGATTAGTTTTGGTTAGTTAGTAACTAAGCATGTCTAAAGTCAAGAAAACTGTTGGTGGAATGATTGTTTTCATGGATAATAAGCGATTACCGGTCATAACCCAAATTTTAACGGCTTAGAAAACGTATAATTTTTTTATAATTTTAAATTATATATTCATTGTTTCTGTAAATTAAGTCCCAGGTTGTAATACGGTTCGTATATAAAACCAAAGTTCTTTTACGGAGAAAACTTGTAACTTGACTTCTTGTAAAGAGAATATTTATGTGGATATTCTTTTAATTGGAGGTGTAACAGTGGCGGCTCGTGAGTATATTGAAGGGTGAGGCTACATGAGGTTAATTTTGTTTAAATCTGAATAAATTTCCACGTCACCCATGAGGTATTATTCTGCGACGCGTTGACCTTTTTTTTTAATGGAGGTCATCGCCAATAGCCCTACTAAACCATTAAAAACTAAAAAAATAAACTCTAAAAAAAGTAAATAAAAAGTAAACAAAACAAGTAAAATATGTACACCTATCACTAAAATATAGGGGTGATTGCGATAATAAAAACATAATTTAGTTTATTAAAACTTAAAATAAATAGTTGTATGAAATAAGATAAAAAAACTACTTTTTGTACATTAAATCTATACGTCTGTCTTTTAAGGTTGCAAATTTATCTATAATTTGGTCGTAAAAGTTTTGGTCTTCACTAAGTTCTGACAGTAATTCCTGCTCTATTGACATCATTGCTAAACCCGAAAGCCGTTCTTGTGTCATTGTGTTTCTTAGGTAGGTTTTGATCCGTTTAAGACATGAAAAATTTCGTTCGGCCGATACACTTGTTGCAGGAATAGTTAAAACTAAATTAAAAAGCTTATATGCTTCCGCAAAAATTGCTTTAAAATCTTTAAATAACAAAGCTGGACTTTTTTCGACATCTAAATTTGAAAATTGTTCATCCCTATACAATACAGAAAGCTCATTCTTTAATCTATCTCTGTCAAAAATGTTTGGATAATTTTTTAATAAATTATTTAATAAGTCGTCTGGAAAGCATTTAACATAAGTATTCCGAATATTTTGTGCAATCGACTAGAGCAAAGAAATTTAAATTATTTAAATTTTCAAACCGCGTCCCTAATTGAAGAATTATACAATCTATTATTTCGAAATATAATATTTTATATTTAGTAAAAATATCAAAGTCGCTAGAACATTGCCCTCGACGTGTGTTAGTTGGCAGAATAGTGGCTTTTTTAGCAATATTGAAAAGTTCTTTGAAATGGTCCTCGTTTCTAAATTCAATAATTCGTTGCTTGGCAAGGTTTATTTGCGAAATGCAGTAATTTATATCTAAATGCTTTAACTGTAATATTTGAAACAGTACATCAGTGCAACTAAAAATTTGTTTATAAATATGCGTTAAAAGGCAAAATTCGAAATCATTAAAATGCTTTAGAAATCCTTTTGCACCATTAATAGATTCTGTTCCAGAACTTAAGTTATTAATAATAGTTTCAAATACTATAACTAAATTGTCCCATTCATTAGCCACTAAGTTTAAAATTTTAGACCGTGTATACCATCGCGTTTCTACAGCTCGCGGAATTATTGTACCTACTATCTGATTAAGCACAAAAGACCGTTTTGGTGATTGGTGGAAATAATTTGGTATTCCTAATAAAGTGGCAAAAAATATACGACTTTGGGTAATCAGTTTTGTTCCCTGTTGTAAAACTATATTTAATCTGTGGGCGCAACAATGAGTAAACATAGCTAAAGGAGCAATAGATCTAACTTTTGTTTGAAGCCCATTTATTTCACCTGCCATAACACTAGCCCCATCGTAACACTGCGCGACCAATTTATTTTTAAAGTCATAAGGCTCTAAGCTGTTTTGTATTAAATGAAAAAGGCTCTCTGCTGTTCTATTATCGCTAACGTCAAAAAATCCTAAAAATCTATATATCAGTACTATCATCCGCAATTACGCCAAAAAAACAACAATCGGTGTCATTAATTTCTTTTTTTATATATTCTTGAATATAGTCATGTATGCAACCAATAGTTCATTTTGTATAGTCTTAGATTGTCCCGTAAAAATATTACTAAATTTAGCACAATGTTCAGTAAGTTCGGCATTTCTTTTTATTAAGCATGCAAATATTTCCTTAAAATTGCCATGGTTAAAAGAATCTGTTGTTTCATTATGACCTCGAAATGCCAAGTCCTGTTTACCCAAAGTAATAGTAACATCAATTAAATCAAAAAAAATTAAATAAAACATTTTCATTATAAACAATTTTATTAAGACTTGCATTTTCTTGTAGTGCATCCGCAATAGTCGCCCTGTTTTGCTCCAGTCTTGTAAGTGCTACCGAAATTTTAATATGCTCTCTTGAACTTTCATGCGATTTTACTGCTCGTGAAAAATTTTTTAAATCCGAATATCCGCCCCCTGAACTCAATTATTTTTGACGCAACCTAATAAAATACAAGGCCAACAATATAAGCTTTCTTTATAAATACTTCCGCATAGCCACCTATAAGTTTCGTACCAAGATATTTGAAAAGTTCTTGAATATTTTTTACCTTGCCTCTTATCGTTAAATATTGCTAAAATTTTCGGCGTCGGACGGCTACCTAATATCTGTTTCTTTTCAGTTTCGCTTCTTCTTAAAAAAGGCGTTTCAATTAATGAAGCAATAATGTCGTGAATAGGATTCATTTCAAAAGCAAAAAGCAAATACAAAAAATGGAACGGTCCAACTTACCAAATCAAAACAAAACAAAAACTTACTCACGCGTATTTATTCACCTTAAAAGACAGAACGCCCTCAATCAGCGATTATCGCAATCTATTTCCTATTTCTTTCTCAGCCGCACGCACCACGTAAAAAGAAGCCGTAGGAATATTTCGCTAGTCATGTGATTTAAATAACCAATAAAAGCATATCCAAGCTACAGATTTATCGCCTCAAGAATGCAATAGAAAACGCGTGCATCGGCAATCGCCATCCCGCTCTGTCGTAATCAGGTGACTCGCTGGCATCGGCACCGGCCATTGATAAATAGGTCAGAAGTCGAAACTTTCCAAGCTAAAATTATTTCGCCTCATTCGAGAGCACTTTCTTTAGGAATGGGTTTGCACGGATTGCACGGTCGGTTTTTTGATGTGGTCAGAATTTATTTTCTAAAATATTTATTATGGGATTATATTTTGTTTTTTTTTTTAATGTTATTATGTTGTAAAACTGTTAAAAAGTATATTTATAATTGGTAATAGATAAAAAGTTATATAAAAAAATTCTCTTTTCCTTTATTTTGGGGGTGAGGCGCGGCCTCAGAGGCCTACCCTGACGAGCCGCCACTGAGGTGTAAAAAAGTAACTATTCGTTATTCTAGTATTCGTTACTTACCGGGATCCGAAGTAACGAATAAAAAATGATCCGCGATATCGTTACTCGAGTACTAGAGCTTCACTACCGAAGACAAAAATAGAATACTTACTTAGAGTAATACGAAGAAAACGATTCGACCACCGAATACCGATGTTCCTAAATTCCGACGGATCTATAGCTAGTAGTGCCATCTACCGACGACTCAAAAAAGGGCAAACAGGAATGCGAACTGAATATTGATTGATTCTTGTAGAACTTAATAAACAATATGTTTAGACGATTCAGAAATTAGCTTAAAAGGAACTATTTTTGTAAAAGCACTCCAAAAGGTGCCCAATATTTCACTAGCAGCTAGTGGAGAGGCCTACAGATAAATTAATTTGCTTTTGTATCTCTTCTACTAATAAATAATATATTATAATAAATGCATCCATATTGCATATTTTCCGTATCTAATTTATTTCATGTAATGTAACATAACAGCAGAAATAAAAGGGAGCAAAATAAATTCTGTTCTAACCTTTTCACAATTCTCATGCAACTGTAAGAATTCGCAAAATATAAGTCACAATATAATAACAATGCCTTTATTTAAATATAATTTATCTATTGATATGAAAGAGGAGAAGACAGATTACCCATACCTATATTGTCAATATTCGCAGCTAAACTTTCATATTGTAGGTACTGAGTAACATAGTAACGACAATAACAAAGTTTAGCAGCGAATATTAACCTGAACTAAAAGTGTCCCAAAGAGGAGAAAACGAGTACTCGAGTAACGAGTTTAAAGTAACGAATACTCTGCCGAAAAGTAAAGAATAGTTACAAGTATTCGAAAGTAACGATTTTTACACCTCTACTTTTAATTCACGTTTCATCAACGTCAATACAAGTGTACTATGATCCCTGTCTGGAACCTGTAATGCCGCAGGCGGAACGATCCGATTAAGTCCGATTAGCCATAGACTAGCAATTTTCGTGTTGGGCAAATGCAGTATCTATCTGATTTTTTTTCTAGGTAAGGATAATGAAGATGCTAGATCATCCGAACATAGTGAAGCTATTCCAAGTGATAGAAACCGAAAAAACGTTGTACCTGGTCATGGAGTATGCCTCCGGAGGCGAAGTGTTCGACTACCTCGTACTGCACGGCAGGATGAAAGAGAAAGAGGCTCGGGCAAAGTTTCGACAGATTGTTTCGGCTGTGCAGTATTGCCACCAAAAGAGAATTATTCATAGGTGAGTCTAATTAGTTCCTTTTTTTTAAGCAGAATGTTCTGCAACACTGTTTTAATTGATACCATAAAACAGTAATCTAATAGGAATTCTATGCCAATGTTATGACATAGAATTCCAGTCACATACAATTTTTGTAAAAAAAAATAAAAACGATTTCAAAAAAAAAGTACTAAAAAGGGAAAAATAATATTTTATTCCATCTAGAAAATTTTACTCTGTGAAGTCGGCGCCAAACTTATTCTTAATTATCTAACAACAAAACTATATCTATGTACTGAGTGGTTTGATGTCTAATACCACGAGTATAATGTCTTATTTTCTTTATTAGTTTAGCTCCAACTTCACAGAGGAAAATATCCCATGAAATAAAATATTATTTTTCAATTTTTACTGCCTTTTTTGAAGTCGATTTTATTTTTTTAAATCATTTTTTATTTCATCCTTTTTAGTTCTGTTTATTCGACTTTTATTGGAAAAGTCGAATTTAACAAATAGCCACTGGGTCCACAGTATACAATAGTAACATATATACTTTTTCTTCCTGACACAAACGCACATTTTTTCAATTTGCTTGCACTCCGGAAACATCCTGAATATTCTTTGAAGTCGGTTCATTTTCCGACGTTTTGCCTTTGATTGCGTGAGACATCTTCAGGGATCTTTACTTCACGAGATCGGAACACTGAATAGCAAGCGAACGGAAACCCTTTTCACATTTAGCAATTCGCTCTGAAAGTTGATACACGTCGCGTTGCAGAGTTAAATATAATGGTTAGACGAGGCAGGAAATAATACAATATTTGACATTGAGTGTTCCGATCTCGTGAACTAAAGATCTCTGAAGATGCCTCGGGTAATCGAAGGCGAAACGTCGAAAAATGATTCCATTTTGACACTGTCTAATTCTTAATATACATATGTAGTTACACATAACACAGTGCCTAACTAAATAAACATCAATATCTTACTAGGTATTACCTTTATTAAAACAAAAAATACAAAGTATAAAAAAATATATAAATAAACAAACAAAAATGCCGTAGTAAGATGTCGGTCATTAATGAGATACATGGTGTTCAAATCTCGAAGTTGTTATTTTTCTATAGCTCAAGCTGTTTTTGAGATATTGGCATAAAAACTGGTAATTGGGAGTTTTAGGGGATGGGGAATACAACTAAATTTATTTTTTTTATGTAATATGTAGAGGGCGCTTGTTACACCATATACACACGCTATTTCATGCCATAACTTTCTTGTTAGTACTGTTTCATTATTTTTTATTGAAAATTTTGATAGAGTGGTAATTTATAAAAAAAGTTACTACATTTAATTCGAATAAACAAAGCGTTTTTGAAATATTTGCATTTTAATATTTTATTGCAAGTCAAATCGCGGACTCATTCGTTAAGAATGGAGTAAACTATGATTAAGAAATGAACGTAGCCATCGATACTTGACATACATTAGTGTTCACATGGCGGACTGGTGTATATCACTCAACGAGGATGATTGACGAAGGAATGGGTACAAGATATCGACGTTGCAAAAACACCGATTTTCTCGAATTAGAGTTTATGGTGTAACAGTGCAATAGAACTCAACTGCCGATGTTTTTTTAAATACTATAAAGCCGTTATTTATAATATGCCTTGGTGGAACCCAGGCCCCGCGGCTCCCCTGTTGGCTGCGCCATTGTATTACTTTGTTGCCTATATAAAACCTATAACTCTCAAGTTAATCGAAACAATGTTTTCCTACCTTTTGACTTGCTCTGATCCAGGCATAGATAATTTACCAAACGCTCCTCTTTTATAGAATGAGAAATAATTCAGGAGATTATTACAATTGATAACAGTAACTAACTAACTAACAAATAACGGGTTTAAGATTGTTCAGTTCTGAGACGATTAATGATCGCATGTCAAAACCTCTTACGGATGAATAAGCTTCCGTCGGATTAAGTAAAGAAAATTCGAAACTTCCTTCTTAATAGCGTTTCCTTATTTGTGTCAAATAATATACTAAAAATGGTGTAGTCATGTGGCAGCCTTTTATTTTAAAAATGTATTTCATCATAAGTGAATTTGGACGGTGTTATTCAGTACAGAGTAAATAGCCTATTAAAGTATAAAACTAAGTTCCTTAGTTGTTTTTACTGTAAAATTTCTTGTATACAATAGATATACGGATTTCGCAATAACACACCAAATGCCTTAGAATGAGTCGAGAATGATATCTAGAAATTTGAAATAGTCTCAATTAGATAAGCATTTTTATTTTCAACATTTTGGTTTTCAGCCAGGATAATAGGCATTATTTGTTTAATATATTAGATGTTTTGTGGCTGTTTCAAGCATGTCATTGCTGTAGCAGTAACAAAAACAAATTTTATTTTGAATGTACTCTTTGAAGTTGAGTGAGTTAATCTATCATTTCTATTACCAAAAAAAAAAACATTAAGTACTTGGGACAACTTAATAAAAATTAAACAATAATACAATGGCGAAGACATAGAAACTAATATTGAACTTAAGCGCAGGAACGGATTCGCGATAAGACGTTATATCGTATAGCATTGTAGGACCTACCACTAGTTGGTTGTGTTATTGCTGAGAAATATCAGATTGGTAATATTTACATTCATTATGTACTTACAAATTTGCTCCAAACCCCTTAATATGTTTTTGAAAAATGATCTAGAGATAGTGTAGAACAAACTTTACTCATTTTTTCATTTTTTGTGGGTACACTATTGCAGATATCATTCATTTAGTAGGTAGTTTTATTAAATATTTAGCAACTTCAGTACAGGAAGCATCATCATATTTTTCTTATGAGTTGTTATACATTTTTTGGTATTGTTGTTTTTCATGTAGCAATTTTATGTTCATTATGTATTTCTGTACTATCGGTAAGTTCTAAATTTATTACCCTATTCATTACCAGACGCAAATGTACCTATTACAAAAGTTCATTAAAATCTGGATTTTATTTGATATATTCACAAATAAACAGTAATAAAAATTCAAATTAATCGAAACTGTTTAGATTAATTAATCGAATGTACACGTTTTCTGTTTTGATAAATGAAGGTAGTTTTCTATTCTGATTATTCTGAATATTTGAAAATAACTTCCATTTTTCCATTTCCAAAACCAACATAAAGGGAGCCCCTAGCTAATATTTCCACGAAGGTGTACATAAACTGCTGTCTAAACAAGTGCCCAAAACCTGGCAATAAATACTAAAATAAAACTTGCATTGTTTAAATAATGAAGTATAGAACGGACTAGGATTTTTTGTATCAATAAAATAATATCGATGTTATTTTGGATGTGTGTGTGTGAGTTACGTTTATTTGGAACTGGAAAAAACCCACTGGCCAGCATTGTGTTTTTTTGGATGTATGTGTTATGTCTTTGCTAGGTCTAAGTCAGGGTTGTTATGTTTTAAACGTTTTAATTAAAAACAAGTGTTTTATGTAGGGTTGCCAAGATGTTTAAGCTATAAATATAGTACACTTGAAAAAATATAGAATTTTATAGAAAGAGTAAAAAAGACAAAGGTGTACTTGTTACTTATTTATATTTTATACTCGTATTATTAGATTTTTTAATTAATGTAGTAGTAAAAACTAATTTTTTATTAATGAAATACTGTTTCTCTGTAACTGTCTTCTTGCCATTTCTAATTCAAATTTGAAAATATCCTTTGACTTTATGATCTTAAATAAATTTGGTAATTTATTTTCGGTATTTTTTTAAATATGCTGCCGTTTTGCACTGTGGTTTTGTCGGGAAACTCACTACAATCTTTTACTTTTGCAAAGATTTGGTTTCATTTTGTTATTTCCGAGAAAAGTTCGTGATTTTTGATACTCATTTTTTTCTTGTAAATTTAGAACTTCTAGTATTATCTCAGTCATCAAATGAAACCTTGTTTTAAATTTGATTTTTCAATTTTCCATAACCAACTGCTTTCATCAGAATCTAACTATTTATTAAGATATTTTAGACATTTATCAACGAATACTAAAAAATACTTCTAGCGTTGGTTTTAAAGTTGACATAATATTCAACACATCTAAAACTGTGATCTTATTACCTTCAAATTGTTTAACAGCTTTATGAAAGTTTTGTAAAAAATAGCTTGCGAAATTCATAAAGACTTGAACTACAACATCAATTCTTAAAAAAATCATTGCATGCTTGGCTGTGTCGTCTATGTATGCGTTAGCAATTGCCTTTCACCAAATTACGACCTATATGTTCTATATTTCTATAAAAAGAATGGTGAATACCAAAGCACGCATTGGTATTTGTTGTGCTGGGTTAGTGATTTGTTTATAACGTCCCACATGCTGACTCATGACAAGTTTCGTAAAAGTCTAACAACTTGTTTTCTATCTCATTCTCAATACAAAATATTGAGCAACTATAAGAAGTAGTTTTGTATTTTTTCTATTACTTGCATTAGTTTGCAAATAAAAATATTTGTAAGGCATAAGTTCCTAAACCCTCATTAACCAGTGCTTTCATTTTAGTGCGTCATATTGTATGTTTGAAACGGTTTTAGAATCGACATATGATTTTGTTAACTTTCACAGTGCACTCCGTGCTGTTATTGTAAAGATTGTGCTTCACAATATGGTAGGTTAAAACAAGTTCACTCTCTGTTTTCTGGTCATCACAAGTATTTGCAAGGAGAACAGACGCGAAGGAAGCGCTCAATGTTGCTTTGGGTCACCATGTTATTTAATATGCAATTAGTTATAAAACACCACACATTAACTCAGATACTCATGCAAGTTAGTGGATCATTATATTGAATAAAAACAAACCAAAACAACCAACAAAAAAGGATGCAAATAGCTACCTTAACCTAAAAGAACTCATCTGGCCAATGCCACTTTTTCCAATAGAATATGTTTTGTTACGTGGTGTATATTTTGGATTATATAGAAAATATATAAAAAAGAAAAATTGCCTACTTTAGTTCTTGTTCCGCGGTTATACAAATTTTTGATTAATGTGCACAGTTAGATTTTATTTTTTCTCGTCCAATAAAACGAAATGAGTGATTTACTTTAGAGAGTGAAGAGGAAGAAACGATCTATCACCCGCAAAAAGTTAGTTGAAATCCTTTTATTAATAACGGAATTGAATACATATAATGCAGTCTAAAGCAGAAACTTCTTTACTTATCTACATATACACAAATATTTCATCAGTTTTTATTGTAATTTATAATAAGGGAATATAGTGATCCCAAATTCGTTAAGATATCATTGAACCATTTTTCAGATGAATTAACATATACGGAGGCGAAAATTTGTCAGCTTTGGCGAATTATTCATGAGACTTAAACAGTAAAAGATTTTTTTTCAAAGTATCTACGATGAGATAATTGTAATAATTCAAGGTGAATCATATATACGTAGGACTTTTGCTACTAGTAATTTTTTCAACCGTCTTGTGTATTATTGATTTGCATAAAGTTCAACGATTTTTTCGACTTTGTATTTTATTGTTTTAATTATTCATTCATATATATATATATATATATATATATATATATATATATATATATATAGCTGTTTATACAATGTTTTGCTGCATCAGCCGTCTATTACAGTAAAATTACGTGATTTGTAATTGTGTAATATACCATCTTATTTTAAACAAGCTTAAAAAGTAATACTTCTGAGAGCTACTCAGGCGGCGTTTTTTTCTATTGACAAGTATTTCTTATTTTATTTTAATCATTTAACGATTTAACCCTTCCTCCTATTAGGAATATGGAGAGAGATATTTTGTATTTGGTTTATATGGTATGAGCGATCCCAAAGATTATTTTAGGTGTCAAATGGGTTTAAAATATCCTTTATTATAGTTTAAAAGGGGCTTTTCACAAGATACATGTTTTAAGGCTGCTTTAATAAAAGATTAGTACAATTACAGCTGTATTCGTTTTAAGAAAAAGTTGTATTATTAAAAGCCAGCCTATAAAGCGATTATGTGAAGGTTATTATAAAAAAAAATTCTTCCGGAAAATAATTTTATCTTAACAACCTTCCACAATCATCATCAAAGAAAAGTTCGATTAGTTTTGAGGAGTGACAAATATTTGTCGTAAAACAATGATAAAACTTGCAAAGTCACTAAATAATTTACTTAAGCTCTAAGTATAACTCCAAATATTCAAAACAGTTTAGAAGGAACAAATACAATTTTGTTCGTAAAGCTGCCATACAATTTAGATTTGAATACCGATGTTATTAAAGTAAATAAGGCAATAGAAACTTTTAGGTTTCGTCTTGACTTAGAGCAGTACATTCTTGAAACTTCGAGGATATGTTTCTATTTACAGTAGATTAATGAAAAATGAATTTTAAACAGAAAAACAGGATTAGTTGACGATAAAGACAATTCACTTCTGTTATTCTATTTTTGACTTTAAACAGGATTTACATTCTACATGACTGAGAATATTTGCTTAGAAAAGTCCAAGGTTTTATATAAAGCAAAATATCCTAAAAGGGTTGATCAGTATTTGTATTTGTTCTGACTAAACATTACAGGGCGATCATAAAACATCGATTTTAAGACGTGGTTAAGAAAACTATCCTGAAAACTGTTTCGCGAGATTTTTTTTCCATATTCAAGAGTAAAGTGTAAGAGATATTCAGAAAAAGTGAGATTGGACTTAACGATTTTGAGAAATTTAGCTTTAAACGTTTTCCTCCTTGATAAAGCGGCGATTGCTCAATGTGTCCTTCATTAAATTAATAATGCGATATTTAATTTCTTTATATCTATATTAAAGATAAGATATATTTTTGGGAATGATTAATATCGATTTGCTTAAAAATAGACGAGGCTAATTCGAATGTGTTTTATATACTAATTGTGACTTTTGTTTCAGAGATTTAAAGGCTGAAAACTTGTTGTTAGACAGTGAGATGAACATAAAAATAGCCGATTTCGGATTTTCAAACGAATTCACTCCCGGCAATAAGTTAGATACGTTTTGCGGTAGTCCCCCTTATGCGGCACCAGAACTTTTTCAAGTAAGTACAAAAAATAGATAAACTGCATGAAAAATCGTCAGCAGCAAAGAGGAACACTGCGAATATATTGCATTTTGCACGGAAGAAAAGTCGTTAAGTTGATGAGGCATATCAAGCCTAAAATATATTTCGTATATGGCTCCTCCCAGTTAAATAGAATAATTTAAAAAATATAGTGATAAGCAAAATTCCCACATGCTCAAAATTCCCGGAAACTTTCTTACAACCCTTTGGAATCTAAGGAGTAATTGGGGAAAATTCCCATGAACACGTCCGGAAACTTTCCCCGTTAAGTTCGAATCTTGTAAACAGTCGAATTTGACAAATTCTCAATATAGAAAAGAAAGTTTAATTTTTCAATCAGTTTAAGAAAAAAAAAACGGATAAACCATTTTTTTCCATAAAAAAATAATTTCAATATATTTTACTTCTTTTCAGTCCGAAAACAGTGTGACAGTTTTAAGGTCTTAACATTAAAAAATAATGACATTTTAAAAGGATTTTCGTATCCGCGGTCCCCAAAAGTAGCCTTTTGCGTACAGTTATCGCATTAATAATAAAAAATACTAAAATATTGAATACATTCCGGATTGTACACTTTTCCATAACAAATTAATTTGCTTGTTTATTTTAACTTTCGCGTTTCGAATAGATTTTCATGATTTTCTCTTGAAACTTGAAGTTTAGAGGCTAAGAAATTAAGCGAAGTGTCAAAAGTGAATAACTAAAAAAGACTGTCATATGTCCTAAACCCGCGTCAACTTTTGGGGAATATTTTGGGAATAAAAGGAAAGATTCCCAAACGGATTTATTGCTTCCCAGAAAATGTCCGCTGCCCATCGCTAAAAATATATTAATTATTGTCAAACTGAATGTACTATTATGGATAGGTAAGGCAAAAACATATCATACCATTTTTAGTCTTTCTTGGCATAGGACGACACACTTAAAAATATTTTCAGGAATTTTCGTTTTTTTATGTCAATTTTATTCCAATTGTTTGACTACTAGGGTCTATTTATTTACCACCTGTTTATCGATTAGATGATTACAGGGAAACTGCGGCAAGTATCTGAGAATTATTTTTAATAATCCCCTTGGCAACATATTTTCGGTGCATGTACTGCAAAATTTCAATCTTTACTAGTCATGTCAGCCGTCTAAAAATTGTCTTTTTAGACCACTTAAAGCCTTTTGTTTGCCAAATAGTTAAACTTACCTATTAGATGACATCAAGCGGTTTAGCCGGAAATGCCAAATTGATTGTGACCGGAGATTGATGGCATCTAATAGATTGTAAAATGTTAGGAAAGTGCAAGTCATTTTGTTCTAAGTTGAACCGCTTCAAGAGATTAACTTAAAACGAATTTAGAATATTCCATTGATTCCAAAAAATAGTAATATACGGTGAAACTTAAAAAAAATGTATGAAATCGATATTAAGAAATCATGGTTCTTGGGATTAGACCATGTCATATTGGAATTACTATCCTACGTTTCGCCTTTGATTGCACGAGGCATCTTCAGGGATCTTTACTCCACCAGATCTGAATACTCAATGAGCTCGGAGAGATTCAGGCAGGCTTGATGTAGACAGTAACCTGTATTTCTATTGAAGTTTCTGGTATGTTTAAAAATTTTAATAGATTCTCTAATTTTCGTTTATAAAATCCTGGAACTGATGCTAGAGTCTTGGTTTCTTTTACAATTATAATATGGCCAGTGGTATGCTAGTGTTCAGCTACCCTCAGATTGAACAGTTTATTTCTTTTTAATATATCGTTCCTGTACTTTAAGTCTAGTTGATGTAGAGCTATATTTATCCATCATATACTTCCCCACTGGAGCAAGACATTTTATATACACCTTCTGTTTGAAAAGGTACAATATCTTTCGGGGATCGCAAGTATTGTTCAATCTTCTTATGTGTATTGTTGGACCGCCGAAGTAATCGTCCTATTCTGTCTGTAGTGCCATGTATGTAGGGAAGAACAACACTACCTAACGGTGGCTCTTTATTCTCCTTTCGCGGGGTTGTATTACTGTATGTTTAATTGTTTCGATGTTTCCGATGTTAGAGAATCTTGATCAGAAATCGAAATGGCTCTAAATAATAGTGAGATAATAACCGATCTTGTACTGGTTGGGAGGATGGGAATTTGTGTTTAAGTATCTATTTATATGCGTTGGTTTTCTATACTCAGAATGTCCTAATGTGCAATTTTCCTTCCTTTGAAGAAATACATCTAGAAAGGGAATCATTTCATTAGATACAATTTCCACTTCGAATTTAATATTATGAAGTTGATTAAGGTGGTCCAAAAATATGTGGAGATTATCCTGTCCATGAGGCCAAACAACAAAAATATCATCTACATATCTAAACCAATGTTTTGGTTTTAGTGGAGCGGATGTTAGAGCAATATCCTCAAAGGTCTCCATAAAGATATTCGCTAACACAGGTGATAAGAGGGGATCCCATAGCTGCCCCTGAAGTTGGTTTAGTGTTCAGATCTCGTGGAGTAAAGAGCCCTCGTCGAATCGAAGGCGAAACGTCGCATAGTAATTCCAATTCGACATGGTCTGATCCCAAGAACTATGATTTCTTAATTTGCCAAAGCCGTAAAAACTTCCGTTTTAAATCGATATTAAATACAGAATCGGTGAAATCAGTTTGATGTGTAAAACAGTTTTTTCAAATTATGAATAGTCAGGATAGTTTTCAAGTTATAAAATTTATTTTAGTTAATTGTTCCATCCTATATGTACTAAATTTAATTTGATTTTTTTCATTTCTCAGGGCAAAAAATACGACGGTCCAGAAGTAGATGTGTGGTCTCTCGGAGTTATCCTTTACACCCTCGTATCGGGCAGTTTGCCTTTTGATGGGTCGACGTTGCGCGAACTGAGGGAGCGCGTGCTGCGCGGCAAGTACCGGATCCCTTTTTACATGAGCACAGACTGCGAGAACCTGCTCAAGAAGTTCCTGGTTCTGAACCCGGTCAAAAGAGCTAGTCTCGAGACCATCATGAAGGACAAGTGGATGAACCAGGGGTATGTTGGGTTAGTCTTTAATTTTCAATCCATAGGTGTCGTGTAGCAGAACTGTAGCGGAATGACCTGTTGTTTTTTTTTGGTAAGGTGGTTTTGCCCTTTATTGGATAGTGGGTCCGGAATGTTTATACATGTTTTGAATTATATATTATGAATGTCGATTTAGTTAAATTGTTGCCTGTACAGTAAGTGTTTGTAACATATGATATTTGTGATTAATAGTTTTTATTATTTAAAAGAAATTAATAAATGAGGATGGAGGGCGTGTCCAGGGATTTTTGATGTGATACAACCATTTGATATAGTGGGGATTCGTGCGGTAGTAACATGCATGCACTTGCAAAGACATAGAAGATGCTTTTCTCGGAGAAACACTATCATAAACAAAACTGATGTCACATGATATATGGAAAAAGTCCTTGAAGCACAGCAAAGTCTTCTGAAACGGTCTTCTCCTCCTTTAAAGATAGGATGTGGGTAATGGTAAATGAAGTTTTTTGAAGTGCTTATTTCTAGCATATCCTGGCTAATTATTTACAACTCTTACCCTGTGTTTCTATAGAAATTATTCAGAGAAATTGGCAACTTTAAGAAGTTTTGAGGATCCTGAGACCAGTGCAAGCAAAACAAGTTTTTTTTTTTAAAACAAGTATATTGATCCAAGAATATATGGTGTCTTAGAATTAAATATATACCACTTTAGTATGCATACACATCAGTTTGATTTATACAGTTATTGCAAGAAAGTGATGGAAAATAGTCACTATTTTTACATTATTATTAATAACTCTGAATTTTTAAGTTTGTCTTAATTGCTTATCAGTGTCGTATACCTGGCTTCAAAATTTATTTATTTAAATGAAGGTTAACACAAATTTACAATAAAATTTAAGAAAATGTAACAATATTAAATAATGATTAAACTACATCTACATAACATCACAGTAGAAAATTATATCATAAATTAATTAATACATAAGCAAATTGAATCATGATAAAACCCTCCTGAGTGCACTCCTAAATCTACGCATAGGAACATTTAATGGTAAATCGAATTTATTATAGTTGTTCTGCATCTTCACCAATGGACTATGCATGCCAAAGTTTGTTTTGTGGTACTCCATGTAAAATAAATTATTTGATCTAGTTCTATGGACGGTGTTAAAATTTAGTCGTTCAAGAAGGTAACTGCAATCAACATCCCCCTCCATAAGGCTAAACAAAAAGCAGAGATCAGCCTGCACCCTTCTTTTTTCCAACGAAAATAAGTTAAGTCTTGACAATACTATATTATAATTTATATGTCCCAATACTGGGGGGATCTTTAACTTAAAAAAGCGGGTTCGCAAAAACTTTTTTTGGACATTTTCAATTTCCTCTATATGAGTTACATAATGAGGGGACTACACCTGGCTAGCATATTCCATGACGGAACGAACAAAGGAGCAGTATAAAATCTTATATATAACAGGAGAAATCTCCTCCAAACCTTGTAGTAACCTAAGTTTCTGTTCGCTCTTCTGACTAGAGATCCTATGTGACTATTCAGAAGTAATTTATTATCTAAAGTGACACCAAGATCGGTTACCTCATCTCTTAAGGACCCTATTGTCAATCGTGTAATCACAAACTATGAAATTTCGCCCCCTACAAAATGTAATGCAACAGCACTTCCCAATGTTTAATTTGAGACCATTCATTTTAGACCACAAAAATAAATTGTTTATATCAGTTTGTAATAGGACACAATCTGCTGGAGAATAAATTTCTTTGAATAACTTAAGGTCATCGCCAAACATTAAGAAGCGGGCATTACTAATAAAGTATTTTATGTCATTTACAAATAGTAAGAAAAGTAGGAGCCCACAGTGAGAGCCCTGGGGAACACCCGAAAAGACCGGTATTTCACACGAAACAGTTGCTAATTCTAACATACTGAACCCGATTAGCCAAAAAAACACCAAACCCCTTCAGGATTTGGTAACGCCTTCCCAGAGCTCTCAATTTTGCCAATAATAATAAATGATTAACCCTGTCGAATGCCTTTGAAAAATCAGTGTAAACACTGTCGACTTTTTCCAAAGGCACCCAACAGGTAATCCTGGTAAGTTAACAAATTAGTACTAATTTTAGAGTTAAACATTGGACATTAATGGAGAACCACGACCAGGGCAGCACTTGAGCTTGCTGCTCCCCATTCTGCCATAGGAGATATTTATAAGCTGGGTTTTACATAGGTGCTCTCAAGTAAACCGCTCTGCTTTTGGACACCGCAGTATAATGGAGAGTACAGACCAAATGCAGTTATAGATTGATGCCGAGTCTAGTCTTATGTAGGAGTTAACTCGTTGCCTATTGTTCAGATAGGATCCCTGTTATGATTTTAGGTTGACCTCTGTTTTATTTGAGAAACCTGCTAGTTTTTAAGCGGCTGAACGGGCCTGACGCATTCATGCCATTCTTTTCGAATGTGGTTGACAGTGCAATTCCTAAGCCTAGATCTGACAGTTGTTGGAGCAATCTCAAGAGCATGTGCCGGCCTAGTGGAGGCAGAAGTACTGCCTCCCTAGACTAGCTGATCCGGCCTTCGTTGCCCACAATGGTCTGATAGTGAGGGCCTTATTTATTGAGTTCAGACAGCCTGTGTCGGACTTTTCTAAATTCCAGTCTAGAAATGACCCTGTTGAAATACAAAACCTTAGTCGCAGCTTGATTGTTGCAGGATATATTATAGATGTGTTGAGTAAATAATCTGTTTGTAATTATTTTTATGATGTACATTGAAACAAGGAATTATTTTTCTTATTAAGGGGTTTTTTCAATATTTCAGTAAATGTTTTCGCGTCACAATAATTCACAACGTGGCGTACAGTGTGAGAAACCGTAATGCTTTGGCACTGCTGGAAATCGAGATCTATATTTTCATGAAATTCGAAATTACAACGAAACCGTCAACAGAAAATTAACCCCAGTTTGAATTTACTGATTCAGCTTGGAACATTTTTATGTTTCATGAACCAAGTAACAAAAAAAGAAAATTTAAAAAGTAGCTATACATTGTGATACACAATTGGTGATAATATTGACGTTTGAAGTAAATACCTATATACACCCAAAGAAAAAAATAATGTTTGAAATAAACTTTTGGCTTAATTTGCATTATATTTTTCTTTTTCTTCAGTAGTCTTTTTTAACGTCAGCTGTGTATGTTTAAAACTACGTATCTAAGCGCATAAAAATTAAAACAATAAAACAACATTATCTGACGTGTTTTTTGGCTAGTTATGCTTATTATTTGGTAAGTTCGTCAATACAAGTAATGACTTGATCTAAGGTTTACATGATTTAAAACAAAATGTTTGTTGGGCTATTACGCCACATCAAAAATAAAAAGTTAAAACTTCAAAAATCTCACATTAGTATTATTAAAGGACTATATTGATACGTTTTTTGGAACATGCTAAAAAACTAGAAGCATTCCGATTGTTATGGAGAGCATGTTGGCAAATGTTTGATTTGTGATATTCTCTATATTTAATGTAAGTTTTACGTTCTTTGATTATTTTGGCTAATGACCTAAAGGTTTCACGTATATAAAATTTGTCACATTTACTTGAAATCTTACGAATAACATTTTTAGTATTTTCTAAATTTTGGTTTTTGTAAGTTTGCTTCTATTTGCATGTTTCGTTTTAAAAAGTGTTCTTATTATTTGTTTGTTATTTATGGTGGAAACAGCTTTGTAATTGGTCTATTCTAGTTTTGTTTAACCTTCGGATTCTGAAATTGATAAAAAAATAATGAAATCGTTGGGATAGTTATTCTGATTTAAAATATTTTTTATAGAATATTTTTTATCTAAAAAATATTAGTTTTACAAATTATCATTGCTCTATCGTACAGACTTTTTCAACCTCCTTATTAACCATGATGAGATGAATTCAGTTAAAATTTAAATACCTATCTGTTTGCATGTGTAGGTTGTTTGTATACTTTTATTTCAAAATTGTATGTGTCTTAATGAGTATGTCTTGGAAGTGGTTGGTCTGTTTCTTTTTAAGCAGTAAATTTAATTATTGGTTCTATTTACCCATAACTCAAACATGAACTTCAATAATAAAAGGTGAGATTTTTAATCCTTTGACTTCTTATTTTTGTTTTTAGCATTTAGATATGGTTATTATGTTACCCTCAGGAAAGCTTTTCTCGTATATGGAGGCCAGCCGTTTGTGCACTACAGATTGAGGTTTGAAGAAAGAGACAGAAGGCTGTAGATCTGTTACAAAAACTTTCTTACATCATACAGAAAGTTGCGATAAAAAAAAACCTACATTTTAACGATCACTTTATGAACCGTCAAAGCAACCAACCGTGAATGAATTTTGTAACGTTCGAATGTGACGACTACTTATTTCTACTTATTAACCGAGAAACTTAACTAGTAATGTGTTGATAAGTCTTACTTGATAGAGAATAACATTTCAAATATTGCCATTTTTAAGTAGTACGAAGTAAAACACTAGTATAAGGTCAAAGTTACATTAGTTTTTCATACGTCTACGTCTCTACATAATTGCAGACATCTTAGTTTTAAAGGATTGCTACGAAATATACCTAATTTCAAGAACATTTTTTGGGAAAAGTAGTCTTAGTTATATTTTACGTGTTTGTAGAATTTGTAAAGGCGTGGTTATAGGTTATGGTGTTTAATAAGTAAATACTAAAATCAAATTTTCAGCAAATCCAATGTTATTAACTAATTTATAAACACTTAAATTTCAGATGATTTTTGTGAAATGTAAATTGTGTATAAGTTGAAGACTCAGTGCACTGTCAAAAGTTTGACACTAGTACAATGGTGTAGGATAGATGAGATTTTCTAATCTGTCTGGAGTATCTTTAGTAATATTTGTTGTTAGGTGCCATATATTGTATTGGTTAAATTCGGATTTACTTGAAAGGTAACTAACGTGTATATACGATGTCTCACCATTTGCACTTGTGTTAATATTTGACAGTACATTATGTTCAACAAAACCATTTAAAAATGCTGATTGGCAAGTATTATTAGTAAATCATATAAATTAATAATTAATTGCTTTTTAATATGTTATGTCTATTATTTCCTATATATATATTGATATTACTGTCCCTCTAATCAGCATTTTAAATAGTTTGAGTAGAATTATATTAGAATCCTGCACGATATGTTAATGGGGTCAAAGAGTTATTACAGGTGATTAATAGGAATTCATATTTAAAATTAATTACGTGATCTATATCTATATGACTGTCATAAACTGCATACTGGCTAATAATGCATTAATAAATTAAAATTAATAATAATAATATAATAAATCTTTCGACAGCAGGATGTTAGTGACAGAATCCTACAAATTGAATTATATGTTTTTTTATTTTAAATATTGAACATATCTAGCCGTTATCTGGTATTTTAAGCAAATGAAAACATTTCTTTCATGTTTCAGTAAAGTTATTTTTGAAATGTGGCAGTTCTTTTATTTTATGGCTTCTTCTGGCCAAAAAAGTAAAGAAAAAGCTGAACGTATAATAGAATTGGAATTTTGTACATAAACTAATAAGGATTTAACAGTGGGAAACTGTTTAGGTCTGGGCATTTGGTTATGTTTTGGAGTTTACCTTCTTGCTGATGATATTTTGTTTTTTATTTATTAAACTTCTCTTGTTAGCTTCTTTGTGATTTTTTTTTAAGTTGATGTAACTTTTAATAATGACGCAGAAAGATTTTGGTCCATGGAATGTATATTTTCTCTGGGTCGGGGATTTTGTAGCCCTGTAATCTTTTATACCACTTCATAGTAAATTTGTTAATTTTTGTCAGTTTGTTTAGAGATTGCATATTTAGGTGATTTTTAAATTAAAAGACTTCAATATGGCAATTTTTAAAGTAGATTTTTGGCTTCCCATAGACCTTTTTTGATGCGAATATCTATATTTAACCTTAGAAGACAATATTTGTAACTAAGTACTCATCTTGGCCCAGCGATTCTGGCACCAGCTTCCTCCATCTTGGTGTTGTAAAGGGTACCCAGTCAGTGAGTCACATTCCAGTTGTGACACTTCTCTCTCATATTCTTTCTGCTTGAGTGTTGGAAATCAAGTATTCTTACAAGTAGCTGTGTCTAAAGGTTTAGACTTTGTCTCAATAGTAAGAAATTTGAAAATTGCTGACCTGTCTAGTCCTTGATTGAAAGTGTCCTTTTTATGCATGAGGTAGTTTATTACCTCGAAACCAGTAGTAAGGACTAGTGCCAATAGATTTATGTCGCCCTAGTAGTTTAGTCTTTGAATTTGTCTTTGTGTACCTTAATTGCAATAAGTTCCGATTAGAATTGTTCGATTACTGCAAATCAAACTTGTTTATCGGTTTCCCAAAAATTGTCTTTCAACGAAATTTTTATTGTAACTAGAAATAATAATAAAAGTCAATTTCGTCTTGCTCAAAGTAAGTCTGCACTACCATTTCTCGTGAATAAGTTGCAGTTAAAAAATTACCTTTTTTTTTGGAAATTTCACCTTATTTTAGCATTTTTTTTTAAGAGTATACCCTACGTTCTGTAGAGACTGCCGTGGACTCCTCTAAATATCTTCATAAATATCCCTCCCTGATGGGATTATATTTATCTGTTAAAAGAGGTTATTCTTACTGATTATACATTTCTGATTCAATGATATTTGTGGTCAGTTGAGGAAATTGACCATAGCCCTGCCATAACTGGTGACTTTGAATACAAACCTGAACACGTTGTGATTTATGGCAATTTTCTCAGTTGTATGTAAAGGTAAATATAGGGTGTTCGGAAAATACATGGTCATATTATAGAGCATATTTCTTCATGACAAGATAAAAAAAATCTCTATGTACATAGGTTCGGAAATCTGATAGTTTTCAAGATACAATTAATATAAGAACTAAAATCAGTTTTTTTTTATATAATTTTAGAGCAATACCATGCTCTATTTAAGAAAATTAAATCTGATCCTTCCATTACTGTGGCGCCCTATAATTAAAATTGCCTGTAACTATATTTTGACCCCTTTCTATGGACTGTGAATTAAAATGCTTGGTCTGTTATAGAATAGTTGTTTTTGGTAGTTTTACATTTAATTCGACCGTTTTAATCAAATGGTAAATTTATGTTTCTAGGTATGAAAATGACGAGTTAAAGCCATACGTTGAACCCGAAGCGGACATGAATGACCCAAAAAGGATCGAAGTCCTAGTCAGTTTAGGTTTCAATCGGTATGATGTTGAGAATTCGTTAGACACCCAAAAATACGACGACGCGTTCGCGACGTACCTACTACTAGGAAGGAAGAGCACTGACGTAAGTGTTCGGATATCTAAACTATATTGAGCCAGTGATAAATCCAGTTAATTTAATTTTAATATTAATATAAATAGATTATTTGAATTAAACTGCTCAACACTCTAATCGTCCCTAAAAACTTGAACTTTTTGAAATGATTGATTAACTTGCTTTCAATCCAGGTATCAATTTAATGTACAGTATTAGATGATAGGGTATACAGGGCACTAAATGAAGTGATGTAGAATGACCTAAACTATCTCATGGTCCCACTTTAACTGAAAAATTGCTGTTTGATTATTTAAGTTTAGGATCTAGGATGAAAATACAAAAAACAAAACAATTGTAGAACTACTAAACTATGACTTTTCCAATATTTTAGCCTGAAAGTGACGGTAGTCGAAGCGGATCTAGTTTATCCTTGAGGAATATGGCAGGACAACAACAGCCCGGAGCCACACAACCGACGGCACAAAGTCCATTTTAGTAGCTCTGTAGTCATTGCCTGCATCTAGGGCACCCCAGTACACCTTGTTCCCTATCTTTTTATAATATACATTAGTGATATGTTATCCTCTTTATTGGCACTTTCAATGGGGGGTGCACAGATCCATATCAGCTACGCACACAAAACCCAACAGGAGAGCGTCTAGCGGAGGTAAGTTCCGACGGCGTGTAAGACCTTTTGATGCTTTCGTGCGAACTACAGTTTTCTGTAATACCTAGTGGGTGACTAATTGGTGAAAGGGGTTAAATATACATTAGGTAGGATAGCCTCTTTCTGAATATATTTTACAGTATGTAACAACAGTCTGGAAACCTCCAATTATCTCGAGAATCGCTCATTCAATTTTAATTAAATTAGGACCACCCATGTATGGAAACGCGACAATCCGCTAGTGACAGTGACAACATTGCCAAGTTTGCGGTTTTTTTTCAGAAATTGATAGGAACTTTTATTTTTTTAAATGGAATACCCTATATTTTATTACATTTTCCGATTCTAGTTATTCTAAAGGTGTTGCCTGAGATATTTAAATCCTAAATTCAAAAATTTTTGAGTTACAAAAAGGTTAATGAGTTTTGTCAACATCAGATTTGTATTTTTAAATATGTTCAGATTATTTGTTGGGTTTAGAATGACAAACAAAAATCTTTTTGGCCTTTGCGCAACTGAGTAAAATAAGGATTTTTGTTTGTCAACAAATTTATAATAGCAGATGCGTTAAGAAAAACTCAAAAGAATATAAATTCTGATAATACTGAGTTATGGAGACCAAAAAAGAACGTTGCAGCAAGTTTGTGAAATATTAAATAATAAATGTGCAAAATTTCGACAAAATTCAAACAGAAAATGAGAAGAACGCGGAGGTCTGGCCTTCCTAAAACAGGGATAGATTAGGCAATGGATATGTTAGTCAGTTTGGAGGAGAATCCCCATCTTTTCACAAGACAAATTGGCTTAAACCGAAACGGATTCCACATGTCCGTGCATGGACTACTATGATGATGATGATGATTACGACTGGTGTTTAGAATTTTGTGAGACGATGATAGAACATCTCGAGAATATTCTTTTTAAATCTAAGCCGTTAAACCTGGAGTATCTGAGACGACGAATCGTAAACAAATGTAGAAATCTCGAAAAAACTAACGGCCTTCTTAACGCTTTGAATGCCTTTTCTCAATATTTAGCTCACTGTCAAGAAGTAAATGGACAACAATTTAAGCACTTGATATGAATTTTTTAGATATTAAGTATTTCTATTAGGTATTTAAAAAATCATCCTTTACTTAAAAACCGTTGAATTTAGGAATTTAATGTAGAATCGGAAAATGTAATTGCATTGAATTTTGTTGAAATTTTACACATAGTAGACTTTGCTATTGGATTTCGATTAGGATATTTGTCATTAAATATTTCACAAGCTTGCTTCAACATTCTTCTTCGGTTCCATAACCCAGCATCATTAGAACTTCACTTAACGAATCCACTATTTCAAATTTAACGTTTACAAAACAAGTGGGATTTAAATATTGGTTTCCATACAGCTGAGGAATTAACATTAACATTTTAGAAAAATGATTCTTGACTCAGAAACCGTTGAATTTAGGATTTAAAATGATGCTTTAGGAAACATCTTTAGAATAATCAGTAGAATCGGAAAATTTAATAAAATACAGGATATTCCGTGTAAAAAACAAAAGTTTCTATCAATTAATGAAACACTGTCAACTTGGCAGTGTTTCAAATGTCACCCGCACATTTCGATACTTACTGGTTCAAATTAATTAAAATTGGATGAACGATTCTCGAGATATTCGGGTATTTCTATACTTTTGTTACACACTGCATATAAAACAATATTTGTAAATTATTTTCGTAGATATGCCAATGGACATTGACTTAAAAGTCGGGAATATTTAGCAAACTAATTCAACAAATTGATAAAATAAATTAATGAAAATAGATGGGGAACTATCATTAGTTAGTTTTTATGAAGCGAGTACAAAAATAAAAAAACAGTTTAATTAAAGCATATATGTGACCTTCAAATATGTTCCAATCTCTCTCTGAAATTCCTTCATTGCAATAAGTTTTTAATAATTATAATATAATGACCTCTCCCTTAAATGTTTAGTAGAATGATACAGTAAATCAAAGTTATGTGTTTCGTTTATTTCTGTGCCTAATTAGTTATTATAAAAAGTTTCAATAAATCTAATCTAAATCCATTGGAGATACCCAATTATTTATTATATTGAATTAATAAACCTTCTGTGGTGAACTGAGTTACCAGTTACCAGAGTTAGTGCAACAAACATACTGTATTTGAAATTCTTATATGCCCCATTACAATAATCTTATTACCATACTGCAACTTATGCTTTTCTATACAACAGGGTATCTTTTAGCGATAAAACGAAATGTCTTCATATATTTTAAAAGAAAGTCTGTTATATAGGAAAGTATAAGCTGAAATATGGCAGTAAGAGAATGAGGCACATAAGAATTCAAAACACAATGTTTCTTGCACTAACTTAGCTTTTAACTCACCCCAGCACAGAAGCTTTATTAATTCAGCAAAAACAATTGGGTATTTCGAATGAATTTAGTCAGATTTTAATATAGCCAGATTAAGGTACTTTTTGTAGGCTCCTGATTTTGGTGGTTATGCGTAATATGAAAATCACTTATCTATAATTTTTTTCGGATTAATACATTACAAAATGGCATGTTTTAATTTGGCATATAAAACACTAGTTTTTCAAGCATATAATAAAAGCTATTTTTTTGCATTTTATTAACACTGATTTGGAAATACAAACTTTGACTTCACTAATATAAGTAAACTATTTAGGCTAACATTTTTACAATATTCTCGCCTTATTTTTTTTCTAACAGCCTATGGTATTGCAGAAAATAATTTAATTACAACTGCTATCTAACGCCTCTGTTTCTATACACGTGGAAAGAAGCACCACCTACGGATTTACGTATTTTAAAATCTGTTGCTTTTTATTATACATATAAATATCATGTTATGTGTTTTATTGGTGATGTTACATTATTCACATTGTAGTTATATCACAGTGTTATATTTATGTTGTTTAAATGTATACAGAGTGTTTTAGTACTGATCGTGTGATACATATGATTTTCGGATTCATTTAATTATGCTCAAAGAAGGTCTAAGTCAATAGTTACTCCGATTTCAAGACTCCTTATCTACTACTAAGATTGAAATTTATCCTACATCAACAACACTTATTAAGAAATTGTAATATAAATAGCTATTTTTGTACTGAATAAGTAATCTCTTAACATTATTAAAATGTAATGTTTGTTCAAAATTTAACATTTTTCCACTATTTTTACTGGTCGTCATTTCTCGAAATATAGTGAAATTATTTATGACTGTTGAAGTTTAGAGATGACGAGTCATATAGTTCAATTTAATGGATGATTTTGAGAAATTAATTAAATCAATATTTTATTATTATCTTAAGTAGTGCTAAGATTGTGGGTATGGATCTCAGAAACATAGTATAATAGCTAACTAAGCACTAAAACCTACTTATAACTGTACAGGGATTTCATTTATATATTGACGCATTAAAATTTATAACTATAACATTAAATTTCAAAGTTATAGGATTTTTTGTATGATCTTTTAAGATTATCAAGAATGTTTTAAAACATTAAACTAAGATTTTCTAAAACAGTTACCCTATATATTATTATTTCAATAAATGTGTTTTTTTAAAGAAAAAAATGTAGGTTTGCATCTTCTGGCCAGACCGATGTATTTATAATCTGCAACGAATATACAGGGAGTTCCATTTGAAGGTCATCCAATATCACAAAAATAAGAAATATATGTATCATTTGTAAGGTCTATACACATAACACAATGTAGAATTATATGTTTGTTCCTATGCAAGACATGTCATTCTCTGTGCTTCACTGTTGATGTCTGTTCTTGTCCAAAACGAAAGTGTTTTTTCTAAACTTTTCTAGGTATCCGAGGGTTGGCTTTTGGCACTCCTTTACCGCTAGCAGGTAACATTCAAAATTCACGCGCTATTAACTAACACTGTACCCATAAACGAGTAATGTCAGTTTTTGCATTTATATGCGGTAGTATCACATGAAAAATTTACTGAGCATTTAATATTTCATCAAGCGTAATATTGTTTTAAAGTTGTAAAGCAAAAACGGACATTATTTTCAGTTGATTGTGAGTTTTCCCAGTCATTTAGAATTAACAACTCTTGGATAGAATCCATTGCTCAAACGCAGTTGTAATTAGATGCCTTGAGCTTGATTTTTTTATTGTTTTGTGTTTTTTGTGAGGTGAGAGTATTTTTGGTAGTAATGGTGTATTTTGAGGTAGAAATAATTTGGTAGAAATTACATATTTACAAACCGTCATAGGACAACATCTTGATATTAAGCAAAATTGTTTAATTTTATAATATACAATAAGGCATAGATTATGTAACAAAGACAAAGCAGTTATCTATAGATTTATTTTTTAAGTCATCTGTCATTTGGCAAGTCAACATTCAGTTTGATTTGAATTGCCTAATTATCGGTAATAGAGCAGAATAATTAGACAGTGTGTAATTAAAAGAAAACTTCCAGTTCCATTCAGTAACTTTCCACTTAATTCACTTCTAAACTAGATAAAAAAAAAATTTATGAGTTTTTGTAAGAGAACAAATATGGTTTCGGGTAGTTTTAATATGAAAGTGGCACAAAAGTTTGGCTATTATTATAATTTAATGTAGTTCTTTTGCTGCATGCATTTTGAGATGATTGGTAACTTTTGATTAATTTATTAATGAAGTAAATTGTTTTTATCTGTACTTTTTATCCTTCAAAAACTTGTTGAAAAAAATTTGTTTGTGGGCCTTCGCCGATTTCGTTTTGCTTCTCTAGACCTTTTAGGTTATAAGTTTCACTAATAACTTTTCGCAAATGAAAATGTATGAACTTATTTAGGTATAATTTTTTCAAATTGCATATTATCTGGCATACTCGTAAAAACACCACACTCTTCCTATTAAAAAAAAATCTAACAAATATAGCAACTAAAAACTCATTATTTTTTATTGATTACTACATAACGTTTCGATTGGTGTGCATCACGTTATCAGCGTAAAACAATTATAAACTTGATAAAGTTTATTAGAGCATA
Organism: Kuschelorhynchus macadamiae; assembly: GCA_030620095.1. Classification (NCBI taxonomy): domain Eukaryota; kingdom Metazoa; phylum Arthropoda; class Insecta; order Coleoptera; family Curculionidae; genus Kuschelorhynchus; species Kuschelorhynchus macadamiae. The sequence continues at coordinate 2,125,761 of JAUTXW010000668.1, read as the reverse complement.
ATAGTTAATCGAACTATTATGCTATTATGCAATAATGAATATGGAAGAATAGCCCTAACTCGCGCTCTCGGCAATTCCGCCTTATCTTCGCGCGAGGTATACTTCGATTAAACGGTAACACAAACGATTAAAAGTTGTGAATTTATTGTGTATACTATGCGAAATCTAATCGGAGTTTGATAATATTTAATTGAAGTAAATATACTGGTCAACACATATTAGGGGTGCAGAAAATGTTAAAGATACACCAAATTCCAGGTTTTTGAGACACATGTACGTCTGTTTCGCTCAATAGACTGGATACTATCTGCCACAGTATCCCTTTTTTTAGACATATTTAAGCAACAGCAAATGTTATGGTACGAGCGGGAATCGTAGCCTATCGCTCTAACCAATTGTGCTATCGTACCACTGATAAGCAATTTGTTAGAACTTGTACATTTTCAAACCTACCAGTATCATAACCATTGTTGATCCTGTCAAATATTCTAACCTTATGGTATTCCCTTACCACATATATGAAGAAATACAGGGTTGAAGTTGAAGCTGCGATAAGGTAGATATTGTCAATTTAAGAGCTTAGAGCCTTGGATATTTCGGGTGTGTCTCTCCGGACTCAGGTATAGTAACATGTAGATGAGATTAGGTTTTAGCAGCATTCTTATAAAATTTGTTCATAGTTAAAAAGTTTAAAAATAAAAAAGTAATCTTTTTTAAATTTCAGTTTTTAAGGCCTATCACCTGCAATTACCATCATCTATTTCTTTATTTACTGTGGATATTATAGCGGCATTGTCTAGACTAATGAGTAAAAAAACATGTATGTGAAACACGGAAGATATTTTTAAAAGTCCTACTTTTTCAAATTTGATACATACCAGTATCCAGCCTATTGAATACAACAGACGTAAATGTATCTCAAACATTTCGAAAAGAAAATCTTCAAGGTCCAGTTTTTTAAATTTGATTTAATCATAACATTTTCTGCACATCTTATTGTATCTGGCGTTCTTACCCACTGTGTGCAACAGAAGTACACGAAAGCACTCAAGCACTTCGAAAAGAAAAACTTCAAGGTCCAGTTTGTTAAAATTTGATTTTATCAAAATAATTTCTAAATACACCCTATATTGCATACCTAAGTATCCCACAAAGTAATTGTAAACATTGGACTTAAGGCCGTTTTACATGATGCGATTCTTTCTTGCAAGTTGCAATAGTCTTGAACAAAAGCATGCGCAGTAGCAAGGTATTTGTACCTTTTGTCAAACTGCGCGTGCCTTTGTTCAAGACTATTGCATAATGCAGAATGTAAAACGGCCTTTAAGAGTATCCAAAACATCCAAAAATTAAAAAAACTTTATATGTATTGTGGTTCTTGTTTCGCGGTCATATAAATGAATGATGAATGTGCATAGTTAGATAGTTTTTATTTTTCCTCACATGATAAATCAAGATGAGTAATTTAATACAGAGTCCCATGAAGAGGTAAAAACGATCTCTCCGCCGAAAAAAAGATTTTTGAAATAGGTTTGTTAATAACGTATAACGTATTAGAAATTGATGCAATATAAATGTTGATTCTGTATGTATTGTTAAATAATGAATTTAATTTTCTTAGTAAACGTATTGAAGTTTATATATTTTTCACCCTGTTATTGAAAAAACAAATGTAGGTGTTGAACTAAGCAAATATTAAATGATTTGTTAAGCATAAATTTAGCAATATGAAACTGTAAATTTTAACACACCGTACACTATTTTGCACATAGCACAATTATGTTCTCCATTTCTTATTAAGCACTGTTGTATATATTAAATATTTATGCACATATTGAACACCTTGCAAGTAAAATGTATCTCAATTTCTTTTCTACCATTCGTGCTCTCACCCGTTTATTTTATTTTTTGCGAGTTCAGTGTGCTGAATGACTTTTTAACTGTTGTTTTTCTTCTCCCCCTTTAGGTGGCACCATAGGTAAGTATAGGTGTGCAGCTTGATGTTCAAACTCGCTCGTGCGAGTTTTATAGGAGTGCTAACCAATCGGAGGCCAGTCCCAGAATTAACATTAAACGAAAATATTTTTGAATATGTTATTAACTATTTACTGAGCCAGTCCAGCGCTGAAGTAGAAGCTGTTAAAACGTCCATGAAGAAATTAAAAAAAAATCTTATTTTTGGTTATTATTTTAACTTAAAATCGCGGGGTTTTGGTCTCCAAAATAAGTATTTTTATACAGGTTCTAAGCAAATTCTTGCAGTAAAGAAGTTTTTCAAAAAAATATGTAGTCTGATATATTATATGAAAATTGTGTATGTTTAAAAAAAATTGAATTTGCAGCATGCATGAAAAAAGTAGTGACTATTTTTTTTTTAGTCTATGTGAATTTAATTGGTTAAAAGTTCATCGTTTGGTTTTAATTATCTATCTGAGAAAAAAGAGCATAAAAATATATGCCAGCAAATTCAGGCTATTAATCTATTATATCTAACTTTAAAATGTTGGTATTTATTAAAATATAACGCATTATATACATCCTTTTTATTTTAACCCTAAGTTTTTTTTTAAATGTGCTCGGTATCTACCGGGCTTGAAGAGTTAGGAAATTATTTCTTCTGTATAATAGTTATTAAACAAGCAATAATGTACATCTTGTCAAAATGTAGCATGGCGTCTTGTGTATTTATTATGACATGTTCACCATACATCTAGTACTGTTTCTTTGTTCACATTATTTTTTATATACTTTTTGCATGATTACATGGCAACTTCTAATTATTTGCCGGGGAAGTTTGAAGAAATTTACAATAACTGGTTTCAAGTTTCGGTGGTTTTTCTGCGATTAACTCCGGGGAGGCCCAAGCGAGTTCAATGAGATTTAGATCTAGATGATAAAGTGGCAAGTAGTCTCAAAGCATTTTGTCGTTTATTTCTAAGAATTTTATCAATTTCATATGTTTTACATCTAGGTTGATTCCTCTGTACAAATCAATTTTAAACATATCAGTGAGAGATATTTTTCCATAACTTTATTACCTCTTTTTCATTTCGCTACAGTAATCCCCGGATTTTGTTTGGGTTTTGAAATCAGTGTATTTTCCTCACAACCTTCCGACAACTCTCATGAAGGCTTGTATAAATGTCATCTTTAAATTTTCAGTGGATCTACGTAAAGTCTAAATAAAGTTGGCATTTTATTATTAGTCATTTTAAAGTCGATGATATATCGCCTAAGCAGACCTTCGTCATAATTATCTAAGTCTGTTTTATGACAGAATATTTTTCTTTTCTTATTTGGGGTTAATCATGACACAGACTAGCCAGTGCTTTTTTTGGAAAGTTCAACATGCTTTTGAACTTTCTGCAGGACTTTTACCGGCGTATTTTCTTTGGCATCTCGATTTTTGCCAAAATTTTGACCACTCACTTTGAAATGGTAAACATCTTAAAACACTTTTGTTACTAACTGTATTTATATCCAGATAGTATAGCCTGTTCTTTGTGCACTGAGAGACGGAGCTTGAGCTCCATGCTATATTTGACAAGCTGTACCACGCCGATATGGGAAGTATCTTCTGTGTGTGTTTTAACACCCGTAGCCTAAGTATATTGACGAAAATACCATTGAACTTGCATAAGAATGATTTTAGACGCCAAGGCTTAAGACTCAGCCTTTCACATTGTACATATCTGCAGATGTTCGCTGTTACATGCCAGTAAACATCTAAGAGTTACTGTAACGTAAAAATGTATTTGTCCATAAATAGTTATATAAAGTAATTTTGGGACAGGTCTCTGGTTTACCGTTTACAATTAAAATGGTTTTTTAAGCGCCTTTGTTGACATGTTTATAGGAGAGACCTTAAGAACGGGGCCTCAACCGCAGGCGCCAACTGCTCAGAGCAACAACCACCAGAGCGGCTTTAAAAGACAGAACACAGTAGACAGCGCGACGATCAAAGAAAACAGCGCCAGGCTGAATTCGAGGCCCGCCAGTGCTCAACCAAAGACTATTACGGAAAATAGTAAGTTGTTGTTACGCCTAGGTAAATCACAGAGGTATTCGAAATACGCGTTTTAAATATAATTACATACATTTTTTATAGCAATGAAGTCAATGAAAAATTGCAAAAAAATTTTTTTTTCGGTCCAAATATCATAGAGCATTTATGTAAATGTAAAAACTGAAAGTCAGGATATTTTGTACAAAAATGGTCTTGATTCACATATTTTCCCTAAATATGAGAGTTTCTGAAATTCGATCGAGTTTCTGAGATAAATCTCGGAATCTATAGTTAATTTTTTACCATTGGCATCGCCTGACAAGTTAAAAATCTTAAAATTGTCAACGCGTACATGGTCCAAATAAGTAATAATTCCACCAAAAATCTTTATTTGAAAAGGAAAATTTTCATTTAATTTAGAAGTTGCTTTTTTTCCACGTACCTACACAAAAGACGATACATAGTACAATGAATAGAAAGATCGCGAATTCCTTTTATTGATTTCAAGTATACAACACCGGAAAAAAAACTCAAAAAAAAGCTGTTTTAAGAAGAAAGTCCTATTTTGACAGTCTAAGAAAGAAATAATGAAAGTACCACATAAACAAGGCGAAGTTGTCAATGCAATTCTAATATTCTAGGTCCTCTAGGGAATGTAATACCATAGGGACGAAGTGAATAAACAATTATTTATAATGAAACGATTAATTCTGTAAAATTGTAAAATAATAGACGAAAAAAATTGAAACATTTTTTTTTCATAGGTCTATGGAAAAAAATTACTTATTACCTATTGCAGGTACGGATTTTCTCTTTCACATTAATTTTTTTAAACATAAAAAGTGCCTTTTTGTAGAGTTATTGTACATTTAGTTCCCGACGAGTTCACATTTTTCAGGGAGGACCATTTTTTCAGGGTATTCTCATCTTCATTTTTTACAGTTATATAATTGCTTTCTCTTCAATATTTTAGAAGGATATTGACAAAAAAAATGAATTTTTGCAACTTACATTTTTTATTCTCGCGGAAGATTTAACAGTGTAAATTGTGGCTAGTTTGAGAAGATTCTCAAGCAACTACAATTTAAAAAGTTGACCTGCTTCGTAATTTTTCCGAGGTTTGATCTTCTAGATATTCGACCATTATGCAATTGTTTAATTATAATTTAAGCAAAAAAGTACTATTCTACTTTAGTACATTGATACAATAAGTTGTTATGAGTATTAAATATTTCGAATAATTTTGTGTTTAAATAATTACAATTTGTGTGCAGGTTTGTCAATTTCATAATTATTAAGATTATTATATATTATCTTCTGTAAATATTAAAATAATTTCTTAGGTACTTAAAATTGCGTAATTGAATAACGGCATTCTTTGCCGTCTGCTTACGTAAAAATTTGATTTGTGCATTTTTCGAAAATATATATAAAAAATCGATAGTAATTTTAAAAAACTCCAAAATAATTCCCAAATACTTGAAAACAAAAACAGTTTTTCTTAAGAAGCTTTAAATGGTTGCTAAATTTAAATAGATTGATTGTATGTTGCAGAATCATTTATAGCCAATATTTTGTTCAATTTTTTTATGGCACAACAGTGTTAGCCTTATAGTCCAAGCAACGGTGACATTATACAAAAAGGTATAAAAAGTTGCTTTTTAAGGAGATCAACAAAATGGCTATAATAAAAATTGTTACGAGTCCAAATATTTGATATTTACCTGTCTGGTAACAACATTAACATGGGTAATAAGATACACAAAAAATCATCCAAGTAGCGTTATTTTAGAAACATAGGCTATATGAAATGAAATGTAATTTTATAAGTTTTCTACATGTCTACAATAAAGTATGCACTATGAAATCGAAGGTAATTGTGTAACTTTTCAGTTAATTTTTGATTTATTAAAATTTCATTGCCAGGAGCCGAGAAATCGAAATTTTTACTGAAATAACTGAGTTAAAAGGCTATATTTTTTATATATATGACAGGGGGATCATTATATACACGAATGATTTTTTTTAAGTGGTAGCTTGTACTGACAATAATAAAAACCCAAGTTGCACAAGAGATTTACGATAATTGAAAAACAATCAATTTTTCCATGTCGCCTGCATGTGATAATACATCAAAACAATTCGGAATCTTGTGGCGCGCATTTAAGTAGCACCATTTTAAGAACATACAATTTATGCAATATGAAAGGTTTGGTAATTGTGTAACTTCTTACAAAATGTTTGTTCTTTGTCCAGATTTTAAGTTTCGTGTTGGCAACTCCTTTTTGAAGTCGGTTAAAAAGATGTCAAATTTTTGTGAAACTAGAGGTTAGCCTTAACTCGACATTTAAATTTAAAATTATTGTTTTGTTTAGGTCGTATAATTTACTAAATCTTCTTTATTTCGTTTACCCTAAACTTAAACCGCTTGTTCTTTGTCCGGCAATTTTTCACTGAAATATGCGATTAAAACTCATAAACAAACATCGACACTGTCGATCAAATATGTATAAGTAGTTGTTTGTTTTGTTGTACTTTAGTGTTTTATTCTATTTGTCTGATGATGTTCGAAAGGGCGAAACACGTGTCATGTTAATAATTATAATTTACTGAGACCGAGACTTGGAGTCTTTTTCTGGGCTTGTTATTAAAACTAGGCCACTTTGAGAATTGTGGACAGTTTCTTTGATTTTGTAATTTTTAAAAAGTTTCCTGTGCAGTCGTAGAAAAAGTAAGAAAGGCGAGCAAAAAGCACATTTCATATCAGTGTGTTTGCTGGACATTCCACACTCGTATAAAATGTGCGTGTTTCGGCTATTTCATTATAATTTTGTTTTGGTTTTATAATACCAATTGAAGTGAATTCAAGTTCTGACGATTATTTTCATATTTTGTTGTGAATAATAAAATTCAGTATTATTATGATGAAAAGGGGGTGATATCTTAAAATGATGAAATCTATAATTTTGTCTTTACAGACGAAAGTTTCTAAACCAGAATTCATGTTTTCGTCAAATTATGCTGCCGGGAGAAATAATATATTTTTATGTGTTCGTAGAAAAATATTTATTAAATTAGTTATTACCAATAAGAAGCGTTTAGCGGAATCTGTTTGAAATTAACTCTCTCTTATTAAGTAACGAAAGTTCGCATGTTATTAAAACGATAATGTCTATTACCCTTAAATTAGTTTAGATTAGATAATTGATCTTGATAATTAAAAATTTTGCGAATTCTATTTAAAAATGTCTAGGAAGTTTTGTGAGAGTTTCTGTGTTGTAAAGTGCTAATAGTATAGTTATCGTGCCTTTTTGTTTTTATGTTTGTAGTGTCTTTCTCTATCACTCACCGTATACGTATATTTTTGTTTTTATTATTTCGGTTCTATCAGTCCAATCTGTTTGATGCTTTTTGCAATTTAAATAACATGTTTGCCTATAATAGTATTCTCTTACCTGATCTACCTGTAAATTTCATGTAGTCTTAAAGCGATTTATATTGTATATGATACGTGTTCATCTTTATTATTGTAATATTTTAATGCATTCGTAACACCCCACTAAAATTGTGCTTCAGGTCTTTAAATATTTGCTTATAACGTCACCAACCATTTTTTGAAACATGGATGCTACATTCCTCGTAAACTGCATAAGTGCAAAGAAACGCAAAAACTGAATACTAATCTTGTTATAGAAAAGGTTTCGTCGGCAATGGATGACCTGCGATTCGCAAAAATAAGATTCAAACGGAGCCAAGCCTTTAATAACTTTGCACGTTTCTTCATCAATTTTAATTATATATGATCTCCGCATCAAGAATAAAATAAAAGCTATAAAATAAATGATTCGTAAGCGTTGATGATTCGGTTTTGAGAGCCCACGACACACTTAAGTCGACATCTTGGTCTATATAAGTCCTTAAAGATAATTAGAAAAAATATCCACTCTTTCATCTGAGGCTTTTGTGAAAATAGATCTGTTTTGAGTTCTAAATGCAGATCTTGAATTATGTGATAATAAACCCACCCTGGTTAAGTGTCCCTTCTGACCTCCCATCTAAAGGTATGCTCACGGAAGCGGTTACTACAATCTGCACTAACTAAAGCGTTTAGTGAGAGCTGTATGCTTATCTTGATTGCTTCGACTCATATATTCATATTATTCATCTTCATCTTCAAAACCACGCAATCGTAGTCAATCAATTAACTTAAATGTATGCAATATGTTCGTTTCGTCAAAAAAAAATTTGTGCTGTGTAATATATGTGCAAAATACTTGTATTTTAAAAATATTGTGAATATACGGGGTGCGTGAAAAAAGAAGGTGATCGAAACTTTTTTCAATCGAATCGTACTCAACTTTATTATATAACTCTTCGATGAGCTCCAGAGACTTGCCGAACTGTTAACTAGTCTACACTTAATTGTGTAGGAAAAAATTAAATATAATTTTCAAATGAAATTAAGTTTTAACAATTTATTTCTGAAAACTTTATAATATATATTTTATTAAAATTTGTCGATACAAGCTTTTCACATGTTACATGCAGCGGAATTTAAGAACACATTGAAAACATTACTTTCAATTTTTACGAATGTGAGGGGTTTGAACGAAAACCTATCTGTCACAACTGTACCGACCAATTACATTACAATAAATTACAGTGGCTATATAGATTCAACTTAAATATCTCTTCAGCAGATATTATTTCGTATGAGTGATCATCGAGTAATAAAATAACGCTAATACATGAAATTGCAAGTAGGTCGAACGGACATTAAACGCTCATGTACAAAAAGCTGAATACAGATTTTGGGCATCATTCTACTACGTTTTTCTCACACATTTCTTCCTTGTTTGTCTTTTTCTGTTTCCATGTTTAGTGTTGTAGCACTTGTTTTATTTTTGTCATATTAGGAGTACAAGCTTCGGCTAGGGCTCGAACTGTATCTAAGAATACGACGTTATCTTTAGGAACCACGGTCGGCCGAAGGTCGACGATTAGCTACGATGGCAAGTCGGATAGCACAGAGAAGACCAATTTGACTGCGGAGTTGCCTAGGTAAGTCGGTATCAGTTCTACACTTTGGATGCATAATACATTTTATCACCTATAAATATTTTATTATATCAGTTGTCAACTGATTTTCTAACCACTCTTTTTCTTTGTAATATATTTTAAAATTTGGGACCGTTATATGGTAAGCATTTGACTGCTGAATCAGGTTTAACTGCTATCAGTTAATGTTAAATATTTAACAAACTTGCAAAGTTGGTTTGGAATAAAACAGAATAAATATTTAAAACATTTTTTAATGTGCCTCTTACGGTTCTTAAGATATTTAACTCAAATTTTCCACACGGTAAACCGCAATTAATGTCTATAAAATGGCCGTAATATATTTTAAAAAATTAACCTGGTGTAACTTTTTTTGGGTCCCGATTTTTTTGACCCCTCCAAAAAATTTGCTTTAGCGACGTTGGCCTAGTTTGGTATTACTATCGACTTTCATGCTTGATTTCACATATTTTAAATCCCTTGGACTTTTTTAATATCTTGCACCATTTTGAAGTGATTTAGATAAGTATCTTTAAAAACGGACATTTTTAATGGTTTTTAGTTGTAGCTTGGATAATAAAAAGCTAAAAAAAAAAATTAAAAAAGTGTAAAGGCTACAAAGTTTGTAAAATAAAGAAGGAAATCCGATAGTAGTATCAAACTATGTCAGGGTCGCTACAGCAAACTTTTTGGGGCGGCCAAAAGGGTCATCATCCCAAAAAAATTTACGCTCTGTATAATTTTCTAAAATGTATCCTGGTCATTTTGTAGAATTAATTACGGTTTGTCGTGTGTTAAATTTGAATTGAATATCTTTAGAAATTCACGAGGCACACCATGAAAACTAAAAAAATTTTAAAATTTTAACACCCTGTATTTTAAAAAGGAAGCGTTCCTAGACTCCTGTTCATAGGAACTTCTTTTTTTTTAATTTTTTTTGTGTGTTGAATAGCCTCTCGAAACATGGAAGCAGATTTTCCAGCGACCCTGTATTTATCTTTAAATTCTACAGAAAAAAAAAAATGTATCATATCCTATATCTCTCTTTGACAGTTATCGAGGAAATGTCATATCGAACATAAATTGTTAGCATTCTCATAAGGAAGCTTTCCTTTTATCATAAAAGGTTTAAGCATATAATAAATGTTAATAAAAAATTAATATCTAATATGTATCTACAACGTGCTGCAAGCGATGTACGGGCTAATTAAAAAAAAATGTAAGAGCTCCAGAAATTTGGCATTTCGAAATAACATCGCCATTTAATTCCAGCTCAGTCAAATTAATTACAAAAGAGGGAAAAATGCAGACCAAGCTGGATTTTTGTGGAGACCATTATTTCGATATACTAAGCATAAAAGTACTCTAAATTTGAGCCGTGTTTTTTTTTTTGTTTTAGGGGAAAAGCAAAATAGTTATGTAGTTTATACAATTCTGTATAAAAAATGTTCGTAAGTTTTTTCGCAGATTTAATTTTCCATATCCTATTTTTCTTTGTCTAAAAATGTGCTTGATTTTTCACACTACCGCGTCAAGCTGATAGAAGTATGTTCAATTAAGAAAAATTAGTAACAAGCTTAGCAAATGTACATATAATAAATAAAATACTTTTTTGTTTTTTTGGTAACAGCAATTTTTATAAAAACCCAATAACTCTCATCATTTTAATAACATAAATAAATATATCTTGTTCTAAATAACGTATTTTTAGACAAAACAGCGGATATTGCAAAAACGGTTGACACAACAAAAAAATAACCGAAGAATCTTTTTTTACAGGTAAGTTTATAGATTACAAATAATTATTTTGCTCATCACTATGTTCGTTAAAAAATTGATATTTTTCGAGATAATTGTCAAAAACCAGAATTTACACCCTAAAATCAAAATCCATGGCTCAAATTTAGGTTGTTTTTAGGATATACTTAAGACATTAAAATAATGGTCTTTCCTTTCTTTGCCTAAACTTAATAGTTTTTGATATATTGTCAATTAAGTAGTCAATTGTCATTAAAAAATTACAGATGCTGCAGCAATTATCGATAATAATTAAATGATGGTATTATGCATTTCTTTTACAACTTCATTTGTTTTATGACACTATCCCCGATTTAGTTTTTGGCATTATAGAGCTGTATGGCTAGTGCCAACTACGTAGTTTAAGTAGGATAGCAGGTCATCAAAGTGTTTATCATTTTCTTCCCGCAATGTTCCTGTTGGGATATATATATATATATATATATATATATATATATATATATATATATATATATATATATATATATATATGTATTAAAAATGTTCACAACTCATTTTGCAGGAAGATATTAAACTTGTTACCTTTGAACAATTTCACTCCAACAGGGATCATTCATTAGAGAAGAAAATTATTTAATGTCATCGATATTGTTTAGCCATTCCGAGATGCGCTGTAGAATACGCTATTTTAAGGTGTTTAGGGGTTCGTTGTCTTGTGGGGCACACTTTCATTTTGTATATAAATGCACAATATTGTCTGTTTATTATATAGTAGACTTTATCTGTACTAACAAGTAGAACAACCTTATTTGAACTAACGAATTCATGTTTCAAAAAGAACCTAAACTTATTGAAGGATGTTTTTCGAGCTAGTAATTAGTGTACTTCTAGCATTCTAAAATTTCCTTTACATGGGGTTTGTGTATTATGTAAATATATCAACTGTAAAAAAACATAATTCACTCCCCAAATCTTCTAACATTGAAGTCACTGCAAGTATATGTTTAAAAGGATAAATGGGTAGCTCGATACATGTTTAGAATCAGCTTTATCATGGCGAGTCACCATTAGGGATGGGCGATAATGGAATTTACTTGTCGCTTATCGATAGGTGAAAACTGGTCGATAATTACCTATCAATATTTGGCACAAAGGCAGTTTGGGAACCAAAAATATTAAAGAGCAAAAAAAATCCATATTATCTGCTACTTATCGATGGAATATACGTTTAAAATACAAGTGTTTGTCTCGGATCGCCTGGATTAGTTTATCAGATTAAAAAAGAATTAACATCGCAAAGTAAAAAAAACACCAATATTTTTTACGGAAAAAAAAATCTGGCAGTATGTTTCAATTATCCCGGGTTCCATGAAACAATTGCGTACCACTATGAAATTTTTCTTTGCCAATATGTTAGAGTAAAATTTTGATTGGTTAAATAGAACATAATGTTCTACTTTGTCCCCGAATTTCTACTACGCACTTTTGTTATGAAGCACCACGGTTGCTTGTATTGATTTTTCTTGGTATTCCAAATTAAGCATTAGTTAAAATGGGGCGTTTTATATGCCAGTTTTTTTTAACTTTATTTTATATCTGTGGTATCAAATTGTCCGCCAAAATATCGTCCCATTAAAAAGAAATCTTGACTTTTTCTAAAGAAAATATGTAACTAGTATTTAAGTGGCTATAAAAGAAGTTAGTGAATAAAAAAAGTAGATATCTTATTTTTTCTAAGCTAGGTTAGGTTAGGTAGGTAAATCATATCACTGATTGACTAAAATGACATGATTATTTTTAAAAATAAGAGAAAATATATGGTCCATTTAACAAAACAAACCATAGTATCCCTAATTCTGAAATAAAAGTGGTATCAACTAACACTTAATTACAATATTTTGGAAAAGTCATTATTCTGTGACATCCGTACTTTTTACTGTTTAGCAAGTTTTAAGTTTTCTTTGCACTTGAAATTTTTAAAAATCTAGCAAGGTAACACTATAGATGATTAGACGTTATGATAGGTAATGAATTAATATAAACTGAAATGAACATTGATTTTTACCGTGTTTTCCGAACAGCTGAGAAATGAAAAAGAAGTAAAAAAACATGGTGACAAAAGATTGAAAGTCGTCTGTTGTCATTTTTATTGATAAAAAATTGTTTCTAAAAATATAGATTTATTGATGCAAATGCAACTATCAAATTTGAACTTTTCCGATTTGCTAGTTTTCCTGCAGGGTATATGCATTTTCCACAAACCAATTTATAATATTTTTTTTAAAACAACATAGTAAATGATGATTTTAGACCGAAACCAGCAACCTCTAGTTTATAATATTATAGTTTTGATTTGTTAGCTTTTCAGATTTTATGTTTAATGCTCTTGAGAATGAAAATAGTGGACATAAAAACAACTTTAACTAATTGATTTAAATAATTTTAGGAGTGTAGAAATAATTTTAAAAAAATCATATTCAGAACATGTTTATGGATATTAACCTAATTGAGTTACATATATTATGTATTTAAATATCGCCATGGTAAATATTTGGGTACATATTTTGAGGCTAACAATAAATTTTAACAAACTGTATCGGTAAATGCCTTGGAACCACTAGAACATTGGAGTAGATGTATTGTTTTATTAAGAATTTAAATGTAAATTACGTATGTTTAAAAGTCGTTAGCAGATCTGGGTAAACTTTGAAAAAAATATTTAAAACTATAAACAGAAAATAATCCAATTTATACACAACCCTAAAAATCTTAATTAAGTATTTCAAAAATGTTTAAAAAATATACTGGCAGTGACGTCAGAGTTGTAATTTGTCGTTCAAATATCTCATTTTTTGTGTAATAAATCATTCGTCGCATTCCCTACATATTTCAAATATATTGCTTTTTGGGTTTAGGGCAAGGAAAAAAGTTCCTTTTGGTATAAAGTTGCCTACGTTTCGACTTTCTATTGAGTCTTTTTCAAGCCTGAAAAAAGTGTATTTTTTTCCTCATTGAAATGTTACGCAGGGACGATCACTTATTTATACTATATCAAAATATTACATTGGTACTGTCCAGTATTTTTTTTATTATTTTCTAAAAAATAAAAAAACAAAATCAATTCGTTAAATTACATACATCTTATATACTTTATAAAATGGCAATCATTTATTAAACCACATATTGAACATTGTAAAACAACAAGGTAATATAATATTTAAAAAAAAAATTAAAGGGCAAGGAACATTTTTTTTATAAATAAAGTAAAATCAAGATAAAAAAAACAACTCCAATAGATGACACATAATAAGCAGAACAGTTTTCTTTGTATTCGTGAAGCACTTAAAACAATGGTAAAATTCATATGTAAGTAACCTTTAATGATTTTAATTTATTTATAAAAACAGCCCGTTTTCTGCCCTTTGATGTTTTTCTAGTAATATATTCTCTCGTGTTTTTTACAAAGTTCTATATGTTGTGTAATAATTGATTGTCGTTTTATAATGTATATAAAATGTGCAAAATTAGTGTATTGTTTTATTTTTCTATTTTTCAAAAAATAATAAAAAAGCGACAGTATCAATGTAATACTTTGATATAGTATAAATAAGCAGATGTAACTATGTAACATTTAATGAGGAAAAAGAAAACAATTACATTTCTGAATTTTTTTTCAACCTTCAAAAAGCCTTAAGGGAGAACTGCACGCAGAAAGTGAGAAACCAGCGACAAGGTCTAGTCCAGTTGAAAGTAAGATGAAAAGGTACCTACGCATTAAAAAAAACTTCCTGCACGTCCGACCTCAAAAAAATGTGTTATGTATAGGTAATTTAAATTACATTTCGGTCAAAAATGGGTTCAAAAGGGTTTACGCGCTGCAGAAATACAAAGACTTGAGTACGATTTACCATTTCAAATTTTGCAGTTACGTAGAAAAAGGATCAATGTAAGTCGGTAAAGAGCCATTTTGTGGAAAAAAAAAATATATGCAAAGGCATGTGCGTCAAAAAGTGGTCAAAAAATGGTCGAAAATGGACAAATCTACTTTTATTTTATTAACTCTAGATTTGATTTTTTCACAAAAATTCGCATTTAGCGCCCAACTATACATATTTCCTTATTAAAATCACATTGAATATATTGCAGCGGCGGAAGGCTTGCAAATGATCCATATTACTGCGTGCAGTTCCCTCTTAATAAAAAGTTGAGGCGTCGAGAACTTCATATCAATAGGAACTTTTATTTCTTGCCCTAAACCCGAAAATCAATAAATATGACAAAGGACCCCCAGAATCCTTATGGGAAGTGGATTTCTAACAATTTTCCTGAAAATTTGCTTTGTTGCAGTTCTCGACATCCTGATCAAAAGCTTTCATACGTACAACTCAATCCTGCGGCTAGTTTTCGATATACAGGGCATCAAAGTTGGAGTTTTGCCTGTTCTTCATTTTGTGAGTTTTTTTTTGTTTTTAAATACTTAATATGCGGTCAAATAAGTCAGTTGCTTAGAATATCTAAGATTAGCAGTTACTAAATGTATTAGTAAAGAAAAATCATACAAGGTATAACTGCTTTTTACATTGCAGTGATTTCTGTTACATATTCAACCGCACCTGAAATACTAAAATTCCAATTTTTACAAAAAGTACAATTAAGCTAAAACAAACAGTCAGTTTGGCTAATTTTTTAATATATTTATTAAAATTAAATAAGCATTAAAAAATCGTATCGAATAGATTTGTGAATAGCTGATATTACCATGGCCATGAATTATAATATACATGTTTTGTATTAGCAGGATATTGTAAAGATGTTTATGTAGCCTGTCAAGTAATACAAATTAATTATAGAACGAACCTTGTCAGTAAATATATGTTATATTTTACTTTTCCATGGTTTTATTTATTTATTCATTTTTTGTTAACTAAAATGTGACGCTTTTACCGGTTACTTGCTTAAATATCCTTGCAGTAAGCTTAAGAGGTTTAGATTTTCAGGTGCTGAATGGGTTACTAAACGTGTATTACAATTCATGGCCATCGTAATGTCAGCTATTTACAAAATATTTTCGATACAATTCTCTAATTTTTATTTTAATAGACATATTAAAAAATTAACCAAATCTGACTGATTATTTAAGCTTAATTAAGCTTTTTGTAAAAATTGGAATTTTAGTGTTTCAAGTAAAATATGAAACAAAAATGACCGCATTGAGGAAAACAGTTACACGCTGAATGAATTTATTTTTACTAATAGATACAGTAACTTCTAATGTCAAATGTTCTAAGTTACTGAGTTATTTGAACGCGTATTAAGTATTTAAAAACAAAAAAGTAAAAGAAATGCATAAAATAAGGAACAGGCAAAATTCATACTGTGATGACTTGCATATTGCAAACTAGCCGCAGGATTGAGTTGATCTTACAAATGCTTTTGATCAGAGGATTGAAAACTATAACATATCAAATTTTCAGGAAAATTGACTGAAAGCCATTTCCCGTATGAATTGTGCGGGGTCCTCTAAATGTAGGATACTGTATTTTTACTATTCCCTTCATAATAATCCTGTACTGTCCTTCCCACTGACCGCACCACTACCGAAGTAACAACAGTTGTTCTTTCTTTTGCTAACCGCATGCAGCTCCGAGCCCAGCGGGGACGGCAGCACTCCCAGGCCCGCTACCGGGGTGACGTCTGCCGCCGCCGCCGCCACCAAGGGCCACGTCAAGTCGGCGTCGGTCAGCAGTAGCGCGCCCCCCGAAAACCCCAATGCCAATGCTAACGATCCCTTGCGTTCTAGGTAGGTGTAGGCTTGTGCTCGCTGTTGATCAGCTCTGCTTGACTAGAGGACTTTAATTGCACACGTTTAAATACCGTCCTCCAGTCTTCGCAGCGGGTATTAAAACCTATATTTCACCATTCAGTTGAAAAATTAATTTGATAGGTATCTTTCATATTGTTATGGTGGGTTCATGATTTTAATATATATTTTTTAATTAGTCACATTAAATACAAAATGAGAAAACTTTCATTGAATGTTAATACTATTGACAAGTAAAAATATTACAAATTACACATATTTAGGTATATTTTGAAAATCTATATCTTTTGAACGGTTTAGCATATTTTGTTGCGCTATGCATCAATTGAAAGGAAATTTCATAGGCAGTACATGCATGTTTTGGTTAATTGGTTCCGTTCTTTTTATATCCAAGGAGTAATAAAAAATATGTTTAATTTTAAAACACTTTGTATATCATAACTGCAGAAAAATAATAAATCAATTCATGTATTTGACATATCATTGACGTATATTTGGTTTTTTTGGTTCATTTCTTTATCTTCTTTTTTAAAGAAGATACATCGGTTAACGTAAAATATTGCATTTTTACCGTATTATCCTTAAAATTTCACAAGACCTTAAATAAATCTAGTAGCCTTGGAAATTAGAACTGTCAGACAGCTACTTAGGTTTTTTTTTCATAGTAGAAATAAACTAGTAGCGCCACTCTCCCAAGTATTTTCCGCCTGCCCATAGATTGTTGGCAGCGTAGAATGCTCTTCAGTTGAGATCAGTCGTTCGAGCTGCGATGTTCGAGCGTTGCGTCCCAGAACAGAGTCGGATTGGCGAAAATGAGTACGTTACTGTGTGCTGCTGTTGGTGTCACGTTGAAAAATTGTCTATATTTTCTTTTATAAAGTATAGTTTAGATCGTCTAATCAGTACATTTCAAATAAAATATACAATATATTTGTTTAATATTTTAAAAAAACTGTTTTGAAGTCACGTAAATATAAAACAGTGAAGCTGAATATTCTTGACCATATGGGTTATGAAATGAAAATAGGTAGTATTTTAAAATCTGTATATCTAAAAATAATAAATAGTTGTTGAGGAAATCTTGAATTTTTGTTACCTTCAGCTTTTAGCCTCAATTCTAATTTTCTAACTATAATGTCGATTATGCAATGGAATTTATACATCAAAAATTCAACTGATGTATTATTAAAACACATAAAAATGGATGTGAAAATTAAAATTGATATAGGTAGTAGAAAATCTTGAAAAATAACATAATAATACTTGATTTTTAGGAGACTCTAAAGTTTTATTCCTCCCCTTTTTAAACCATTACCAATTTCTGAATTGAAATGTTAAGTAAATTGTACAACCCATTTTTTATTTAAATGGAGTTTAACGTGTCAATTTTTAAATCTGTTTTTGGGTGCCCAAAATTCGTAATTTAATTAATTTTATATGCTTATTTAAGTCAGAATTAACGCATCTCTGTGATATCTGCAAATATAATTGTATGTTCGCCGGAAGCATTTAAAAACCTAACACGCTAAATTGTTTCCATAAAAAAAACACTAACATTAGAATTAAAAGTGTGTATACCCAAAAATCCGTAATAAGGAAATACTTTTTTTTTGTCATTTCGTGTCCTTTTTAAATCCTCCATCTCAATTGATTATGCCCAAAATCTCTTCGGTTGACTCGTGAACTAATAGAAATACCGAGATATTCTTTGATAACAATATTGCCTTGAAATGTCAAATAGATAATAGATAGCATCAAATACATTGTTTAAGAAAATTAAATGTAAAGTTTCATTTAATAGTAAGCATATATGAATCAATTATAAATCACAGCTAAGAGCTAAAAATAAATGACTAAATTTTATATTACACGAGGTCGTTTTCTGAAACATTATCCCATTTGGTCCCATAAATGATCTATTGGGTTTAAGTCGGGGTTTCTCGCAGGCTATGGCAAACGTTCTATAACAATATTATCTAAATACTTTATTACAACACGTGCAACGTGGGATCGCGCATTGTAATGCATACAAATAAATTCTTCGTCTAGTAGGTGAATAAGCGCACAACATACTGCTTGCTCGACGTACTACGTCGAAGTTTTTCTGAGCATTTACAGAAATTCTCGTTAGCACACAAAGTTCGGCACGATGATCTAAAGAAACCCCTGCCCATACCATTACAGAACCACCACCAAATTTGTCTTTTTTGATAAACGTTTCTTGTTCATCTATTTCCCCAGTACTTCTCCAATCTTTCTGTCTTCCATCATGTTTTTAAACATAAGCGTGACTTGTCCGATAACAGAACTCTATAGCATTGCTCCTCATTCCACTGTGGTCGCCAATACCAAAATTCATGCTAGTTCTTTAATGCTCGCGAAGTAATTTTGGACCAGTCGCTGCAACCCTTGCTTTTAGCTACTTCTTGTAGCACGCTGTTAGTCATTGTCGCACTCTGAACTCAATATCTGGTTGCCTGGGGGATATTAAACGTGTCATCAGTATTTGTTATCTATCTGGGACGACCCGATCCAACTCTCCTCGTATAGTTTCCAGTCTCAAGAAACCTTCGTCTCGTTCTTCTGGCTGACACTTCTGGAATACCTAATCTTCTGGCAGCATATCTAATACTATTGCCTTCGTCTACTAAAGCCATAATTTTGGCTCCATTTTCTGGAGTAGTTTTCTTGCCATTATCACTACGGAATGACCCGAATTTTATTAAGACTTAATATATGATGGTTATGTAGCATTTCATGGCACGCTAAGATTTGTAAGACTATGGATAATTAATAATAATGGTAAAAATGCAATCTTTTACGTTAACCAATGTATCTCCTTTAAAAAAAAAGATGAGGCAATGAATCAACAAGCAAAATATTCCTCAAAGATGTCTAAACTATGAATTACAATTTACTATTTTCCTGCAGTTATGGTGTTCTGTAGGGTGTTTTAAAAACTAAACATAAAAATATACTTTTATATTACCCCCTGTATATAAATAGAACGAGTCAAATGGTAAAAATATTCATGTATAATTACTGCCTATGAAATGTTCTTTCCACTGATACAACCGTTTAAAAGATACAGTCGTCACTTTTTTGCGGGTAATAATAGTAATAAATAAGTAATTGTCAAAAATGTTCTTTTGAATTAGTGAGATATAAAACTTAGTATTATGTATTAAGAAAATTTTAATACTTAACCTGCCTTCCGGATGATCTAATGCAATAATAAAAATGTTGACGTGTCTTTATTGTTTGCATACTCCATACCATATAACAAAGGAACATTATTTAAAAATCAACTTTGTTGTTTCCTTTTTCTGTAGTAAATCCAATATTTTTTTTGCATTTAAGGGATTTAGAAAGTAATTTAAATGGTTTTCACATTATTAAATGATGAAGTATTACAATTTTACTCACATAATTTGTAGGTTTCAATTTACGAAGAAAGTATCTTGGTGATCTCTTCACTCCAACAATGTTGTATGTGAAAAACGAAAGTTTAAATGCTTATTTGTGGATACATTTGTATTAAGAGGAGTATTCAGTTGGGGAAATCGCCAGTTGACGTTTTGTATATTGATATGACAGTGTGTATCACGCCATGCTTCTAAAGATACTCAAAACACTTGAAGTTTTTGACACTTATAGATTGAGACGTACCCCAACCGAACCCAAAGACTGACGCTAAATAATCGCTTAATTTAGTCAAATCTGGATAGTTTTGGTAGATGATGTTACCGAAACTTTTTAAAAGCGAATATTAAGAAAAAATAAATTCATGAGATTTTAGCGTCAAAACGGTCTTTTCTGTTTGAATTTGTGTTCTTTGTATCCATTCCTTATCGGAACCAACAACTTTTATTATTTAATGTTCATATTAAGTTTCACCAAGAGTTCAGTGCATATGCAGATAATGTGTTTTAAAGAGCTTTCAAATATTATCTTTTAATAGAATAAACTGTGGTAATATTAACGACACCAACCATAAAGAATCTGCTCAGTTGTTTGATTTACTTCGTTTTAGAATACAGTTGTGTAGTGTGGTCACCATATGCGTATCACAATAAATATTTCGAAAACATAAAAAATAAATTTTGCAAAATTTCTTCTTTATAGTATAGACACAGATTAACACGTAGTATAGATCCCATCTCCCAGTAGTACGCTTCTATCTAACATTCAATTTAAAATATCTATATGAACTACTCGCTACAAATACTGATTTTATTAAAGACCACTCTTCAAAAAATATATATAATCAATATTTTAAAAGCATTAACATATTTTCTTCTTCTTTAAATAAATGCCTACTTACGAAATCTTAAAGAATAACAATAACAAATGGCAGAAAAAACTAAATTTTTGGTATAACAAAGCACCCCCAATATGATCAAAAAAATGAAATGACGAATCCGCGACTGAATACTTTTCTTATATTAAAAAATAATTAATTTAATATTGCTCTTAATTTGGTAGTGAAATGAGTTTAATGGGAAAATAATTTTATGTTTTAACGCAAAATCAAATATTAAGTAGTTGTGATGGTGAAATATAGATAGGTTTGGTGGTGGCTCCAATTTATTGGTTTTTTAACTATCTAATTATGTATTTTCAAAAAAATTGTACATATGCGATAAATGGTAAATAATGACGTGTTAGTTTATACGCTTATTAAAAATTAAGCTAGTGTGTTCTAATTATTTGTTCATTGATGTCACTTAATCACCGCTTAATACATTCGAATAATTTTGAATCGTTTTTAAAAGAACAAAATGTATTGCCAGTTTTCGAGATTTATAATTAGTATCCATTAAATTTTAAAAGAAGCTTAAGTAGGTTCTGGGTTTGTTTTTATTGCGTCGGCTTCCCACAACTGATATATGTACTTGACAAATAGACCGGCTTCAATATATTTAGCAAATAATGTCCAAACTTGTTCTCTTATGATTGGTCGAAAGTACTTGACAACCAGAGATCAGATATGTTTAGCTCCCCATTGTAAAAGTACTCTCACAATTTGTGCGAGCTTTGGTATGAGGTGTTATAGCTTGCTAAAAAGATCTTCGCTTATTTCTTTCCTTGCATATTTTCATTTATTTAATTGGTTAGTCATAATCGTACTGAACTATATTCTTTCTACGTTAATAATAAATAGAATGAATGACATTTCACATCCCTAAGAGACTTCATTTAGTATATCGTTTAACTATTGCGAATTTTTGGCCCATTCATGTAAATGTAGTTCTTTAATTACTCATATTGTTATTTGACGACACTTCCATGTATAAAGTTTCCTGTATGGCCTGTATAGATCTTGATAGTTAATGACAGTCAGTCCAATATGAACAATACTGGCGTATTTGTCTATTGGTCACTTAATGACATTGAATTCACAGGCTGAATATTCAACGTATCTTGCTTCCTATTACTCAAATATATCAGTTGTGGAATAGCTGTTTTATGTTTGAGGTAGGACTAATAACGATCATATAATTAATTAACACATAATGCAAGGTGGATGGGAAGCTTGACTGATAATTCTATAATTGAAAATTAATTATTAATTACAGTATAGGAATAAGGAGCATCTACTTTTGGTATTCTTTGTGAAAAACCACATATTACTAATTTTCGTTTTTTAGTCGTACCAACGCATCGCCAGCCGCCATCAGGCAACAGGCCTTCCCCCGGAACGCCACGTCGAGGAGCACGTTCCACTCAGGACAGACGCGCCCCAGAGCACAATACGCGCAGGGGACGCCGGGGGACTCAACACACGCCCGCCAGTCGTTTTTCGCCAAGTTCAGCCTCAAGAGCTTCACGAAAAGGTAAGCGCTGTAGGGGAGAGGGTGAAATGCACGGAACGTATAGAGCTTTCTTATATTAATTTGGCACTCAGGATATTTCTTAGATTGCCATCACCTAACTAGTATGTTGGTTGGGTTCAAAAATACTATTCATGAACATAACATTGAAATGACACAGGGGCAGGAGTTTTTACGCATTTTTTGTTTAGCATTCTAATTATAATTTTATAATTTTTCATAAAAAAATCCGTTACGTGGCTGTTTTTTATATTAACATGTTTGTTTAATAAATTTTTTTGCCGTACTAATAACTTTTTTTGACAACCAGACTTCTAGAAAATGTTTGATGTATACTGAGTGTCCCAGCTCTATTTACCCATGAAATTTCTTCGCCCATATAAATCACATAAAAAGCTTATGGGATAACACCAAGAACTAGTTTTAGTAGTAGTGTCTTTCATTATATGTAAGACTGTCGCAAAAGGATGCTTTATAATAACGTTATTTCGATAAAAGCATCTCTTCTTGATGATTATAAATATACCAGGTTTACCACCTTTATCATTAAAAACAACCATTACATTTGCCATGAACCCTGTTGTAAGAAGCAGTGTCTTAGAAAGAGAAAGAATACTTTATGGTATATTTACAAGCCGCAAGAATAACCAATTTAATAAAACAATAATATAAAGGGGTCCCATTTAAAAAAATTAAATTGCTGTTAGAGGTACATTTTGAGACGGAAAGATACTGCTAGTGAAAGTAGTTCTTGCAACCATGAACTTTTATCTTAAAAGTTTTTTTTATATCATGTACATCATGTTGCTGAAATCTCTATAGCAAATAACCCTCACGGACTAAATATGATGCTGTCTCATCTCCTTGTTCACAAGCTCTGTAAGTATGTGTTATTATGACCATGTCAAGTCAGAATTCCTGTTGCAAATCGTAGATTTCTCATCGACATTTTCAAGTTGTTCACTGCCTTTTCCTTGCTAAAATCTAGGTAGCAAATAACCCGCACGGAGTGAATGTAATACTGTCTCATCTTCTTGTTTGCAGCCTCTGCAAAGATGTTTTATTAACTGACTGTTTCAAGTCAGAGTTCGTGTTGCAAATTGCAGGTTCTTTCTCCATTTTGCCAAATGGGTCATTGCCTTCTTGCTGAAACTGCCTAATGAGCTGGCAGCAAACGATTTTGTGGTAACATTGACACAAGAAAAAGTTATTTCTCCTTGCGCATTTTTGGCAAAAATTAGTGACGCTGTCTCCGTAGCTACAACAAAAAGAAACATTGTTTAAGAACCAGTTCTAATGTCACATCCCATGTTTTATATGTCTTCAGAGCTAGCAACGGTTGGTTGCTATCTATGTAGAGTCTCATAGATTTGTACATTGTTTTTCTATGGTCAGTCTTGCAGCTGTAGTGATACCAGTTGGTTCAGCAATACCATATTTATCTTCTGTTCAGATTTCAAACCAAGTAATTACAAAAAAGTTGTTTCTCAATATTTTGGCTTAACACTGTCCTTCAGAAGGGTCCGAAACTTAAAATAACTACGGTCGTGATGCTATCCGTATATGCCATTTTGATGAATAAAAGGGTATTTAAAAAGTGTTATTTAAACTATGTTTTGTACACATAATTGTTAAAAAAAAATTATTTCATGCGGCTATTTTACAAGGTGGCGACTGGAACAATTTTTTTATCTAATTTTTAACACAGTTACACTACTAGGGAGGGTATTGGGAGTACACTAAAATCTGGACTTTTATTTGCTCTTGTACTCTCTATATAAAATTTACGAACCTCTATACGTTCTTTCTTTGTAAACATAAAAGACTTGATATCGGCGTTGTACTAAATAAAACTGTAAAAATACATTTTTATTAAATTTTTTTCTTAATATTAATAATTTGTTTCAAGGGTCTTTTATTTTTACATCTATCTGTAGAATATTTATACAGTAGCGAGTCAAGAAAAAAAAATGATAGGTAGCTTTTTGATCTTGAAGGTAAAGGTGTTGTAAAACCGTTTATAGATTAAATAAGACTAAATGAAAGGCAATAATTTTGTACGTACTGTCATAAACCGCGAATCTAAAATTTAAATCAAACATTATCAGCTTTGAGTCTGTATGTTCCAGTCAAATGTCGTATTCATTCCATATCGTCATTGATTTGTAAATGGTGGATGAAATTATTAAATAATCAAAAAAATTAATTGTGAGTAAGCAGTTTTTTCTTGCTCTTACTTGCTTTTGGAATATAAAGACTATATGCTGGGCATACAATTGCATTGTGTTAAGCAAGCATTTACTTTTTACTCTCAAATAGATATTGAAGTTTTGAAATTTCTTCCGAACCGCAATACCTACTGAAAACATATAAAAGGTAAATAAATATAATTTCTTTGTTTTTCGAAGGTTTATTGTTATTTGAAAAAAATAATTATAATTCGGGATAATTTATTAGCTGGTCATAGTTTATTAGACAGCCAAATATAATGAAGCAAGTTTGAAGAGGTATGATTATGTACGATAACATTTTATTTATTTTATAAAGCTAGGGGGTTAAATTTAGGAATTGAATGTTTGTTTTATTTTAAAGATATTTAAAATAAATTAATAGAAACAGTTAGTCGGAGGGTTCTGCTGTCCGAAAAATGTCGATTGAACGGCATCCAAACCGCAACATTTATCTTACCCTCATTTACCAATCGGAGTATTTCATATTTTTGTCCTCGCATTGTGTGACCAAAGTATTGTGTTCTAATTTTTATGGTTGTACAAAGTTCTTTTTGTTTATTCATTCATAATAGTACTTTTGCATTGGTTACTACCTAGGAGATGCTTAGAACACGTCGGTAAATGTACATTTCATATGCCTCCAGTCGTTTTTCCATAAAAGGGTCAATGTTCTAGCTCTCACTGCTATACATGAATATCAAGAAAACATAACATCCCACCAGTCTCATTCTTAGGTCAAGACGTATTTGATCTACGGAAGAATTTAACCAGTGATGTAAAAGCTTTTCAGGATTGTTCTATTCTTGATAATATTTCTCTTCATGGATTCCATCCGTTTTCTATGGTCATTCCCAGGTACTTGAAAGGGGCTACTCTTTCTATTTCGTTGTTAATTCTCAGTGTTCCTAGTGGTCTATCTGTTTTTGAATCACCATCAATTTGGTTTTCTTTATATTCATAGCCAAACAATTGTGTTCATTATTACCTAAAGATCTGTTATATTGTTTGCAAGGTTAATTATATCGTCAACACATCGTATATTGTTTATTGGAATTCTATTAATTGTAATTCTAAGGCCTGAGTCATCTAGAAATTTTTTAAAGAGAGTTTCCAAATACAGATTGAACAACAAGGGTGAAAGTATACATCCTAGTCTAACACCCTACTTTATATTGACTGCTTTCAGTGTTTGTTTAACCCTAACTTCAGCTGTTTGATTTCAATATAAATTTTTGATAATGTTTTAATCTCTTATATCTATACTCGTTGTTTCTAAGACTCGTATTAATTTTTCTTATTTTACACAGTCGAACGCTTTCTGATAGTCTATGTCTCTGTACCAGAACATTTAGACAGAATAAAGCTTCTCTTGTTCCCAAGCCGTTCAGGAATACAAATTATTTGTCGTTGATCTGTTCGTGTTTTTATGGGTACTTGTATGGATGATTCTTAAGAATATTTTGGAAACATGCGACATAAGGCTCATCGGTAACCATCACAGGTCGTCGATTTTGCCTCCTTCGTTAGTGGTATGAAGATTGACATAATTCATTGTGGTTTTGCAGGAATATTTTTTTCAGGTCGATCGTCTCTGAAAATCTTTCTCCATGTAGTGTCCGCATGTCTTTTTTTTCATTTTTATCTATTATGATCTTATAGTTCTCATTCCTTAATAACATTCCCCCGTTTTGCCTAGTCCTGCCTGAGAACTTATCAGCATATGCTTACCTTCCTTGTATATTATATTTTGCTTTTTAGTGATTCTCAAGTAGCACGTTTACAAAATAAAAGCTTCTTGTGTAGGTGGAACGTATCGTGCCTTTCCTGCAGTATTTCTATTTCTTTGCTCTTATTGTTTTGCCATTCTCCCTGCACTTTTCTACATTTACGACGGATTGATCTGTTTACTTCGTCATATTTGTTCTTGTCTTTTTACTTGTGTTGTCTTCGTCTATCCATGAGGTCCAGTATTTCTTGTGTCATCCACTCCTGTTCTGTCATTCAATTTTAAAATTTCGGGATTTTTAATTTTATCCACGTTTATTTGATTTGCCTGTTGTTGTTTGTTTCTTACTTTAAACCCTGCGCATATGATATTCCATGACTACAGGACTACCTGCGTCTGAGCCAGGGTATATTTTTACAGATATTATGAATTTGTTTAACCAGCAGAGTCTGCCTGGTTTCTTTTTCTATCTCCATGCTACTTTCAGGTGTATAACCTTGGTGGAAATTTGGAGAACGTGTTGCGGATTAACATAATGTGTTCGGCCAAGAATTGGGCAAGTCTATATCCGTGCTCATTCCTCGTACTTAGGCCAAACTTCCCAGTAACATCACAGCCTATTGTGGAGCCCACCTTTGAGTTGAATGAAGTCTCCTATAATCATAGTTATTTCACCCTTTTTTAAATTTTCCTTTGGCTTTCTGTACCACAGTGCGGAAACCGTTCAAGATGTTTCAACTATGCTATCCCCTGTCCAAAACGATGCAATTTCGAGATCAACTGCTGTCTTCCATCATGTTAGGGATATAAAAGAGAGAAGTTATTGAGTAGATGGAGCTAGGGGTTAGGACATGCTTGATGATAAAGTTAGAGTGAATGCACGTGCTCGCGTGGATAGGGGGACGCTATGTTCCTGAAGCAGATCTATCCTTCACCAGAATCCTAAAAGAGTACCTACTCACCATCGCTTTGACGGTCATAAATACATTAAACATTCTACAATTCTTCCCATGCCTTGATGCTCTTAAAATTAGCAATATATGAATGGACAGTTTACTAAGACACTAGAAAGTCATAGTTGTAAAAACTTCGTTGTAGTTAAAAGTTTGAGAGGGTTAAAGAGGACCGGAAAAAATATCAACCTATACATTTCTTTTAAACTTATTTAGCCACTTTATTGACATTAGTTTAGTATACCAAATATTAAAATTGATTTACAATATGCAAATGCAAATGTATATAAAAAAAACGTAAAAAAAAGTTATCATTTTAACACCCTGTGTATATGATGTGTTTTCTTATTCTTTTGAGGTAAATGAGCTCCCAGAGTTTTGAACATTAATTAACCCCCTCAATATACGCTTGGAAAAACATCAATCATTTATATGTGAAAATACCCTGTATATCAATCACTGATATAAATTAGAAAAATGAATAGACGTTTTTTTTATATCTTATCTAGAAAATAAGTTGAAATATTATTTATATAATAAGTATTGTGTAACGAAAAATTGACAAGGTCTTAAATTACTTCTTAAACAATTTTTGGGCCACTTCTCCTACAGTGATAGTAGGTACTTTTGCGGTTCGGTTGAAGCCTTCCAAGTTCTGTATTTATGGCTATATCTGGATAGAGCTACAATCTGTAGATGCAATATGTATGCCTCATTTAGTTTTGGGTAGTATTGTGTGTTTTGCTTGGGATCTTGCACCATTGCACCCTCTAAAAACGCTTTAAATGTTCAGCCTTTTAAACTAACCCCATAGTTTGATAACACAATGATTTAAATACAATTTAATGATTAAATCATTTATAAAAATGTTTTTGCCACTGAATATAGGAACTCTTTGTTTTTTACAGGTCCATCCAAACGTGTTTAAATAATTATTCTAAAACTGTTATTAATATTATCTTTTGTTTTATCTTATTTAAGCATTTCTTCTATAAAAAAAGCAAATAACTCGAAAAAAAACTTATTATGTTTTTGTGCGCAATTTCAATTGTTATTACATTTTGCTCCTGTTTAATGTCTAATAGAAAACATCGTTTTGGATGAAGTTTCAAGTTTTATCACACCTAATCCTTCAGTGATATGATTCTAAAACTTTTAATTAACTTAATAGCATATCTTATTCCTATATCACAGTCGCAAACACATTTTGTAGAATGATACAAATACTAGATCATCCATTCCCTTCATTACATTTACATCGGTGTAATGGGTTATTATTAAGCGTTACATTGTTAATACTTCTGAAGTGCCGTGTTTTTTGAACGCAATACCTACATAATACCTGTCTATTAAAATTATTTTTTGTTTAATACACTAATATTCCTTAAAACCGTTTTCAGTTTAAGAACATCGCTTATTAAAACAGCATCATTATTGCTTCCTATTTAAATCTTTCCTATTAAAACCAGAATATTATTTGCATTTGTCTGATTTAAGTTGTTTGCCAAATCTAAAACTATGTAATTAAAGTGTACATACGTTGCTTTTGTATAAAAAGCATTCTCGTTAATGTATTGCCTGCAGTATTTGACTCCGTAGGCCTGGCTTTTGTGCATAAAATGTGTAGTTTGGGTAGAGTTTTAGTAGTTTAATATATTAAAAAGAAAGACCTTGTGTCTTTTTCTCAATACATTTTTTTAACTAAATTAAAATTTGCTTAGTCAAAAATTGTTACGTTCTAAAACGAACTTATAATAAAACAGTATCTATCTATTTTTATAAGATGTTTTAAGGTTTTTACACTTCAAACAATGTGATTATCTGTTATAGATATATAGTTCATATTTAAACCCATAAAATATACAAATTCTTAATACAGTACGTTGGAAAAACAATGTGTTTATGGTACAAAATGTTTGTAAAACTATAGGATTTATCTAAAGCCACAATTAGATCAAAGGAAGACGAAGAGACTCCCGGCTTTAGATATTAAAATGTATTGATTTCTGTATCAGTTTGTAATGATTATTTTAACAGCTTTCTAAATAACCACTACCTTTATTCTATGAATTTCAAGTTTATTTTTAATTTAAGTCTAGCATTTAATTTCTGACTCCCTTTTTAAGTGCAAATTTTGCAAACAACAGAAAAACTATTGCTTGTTACTTATAAAAAGTGCATAAACAACATCTGTAAATATAAATGAGAATGAAAATGAAGAAGATTTGAAGAACGTGTTTTAAGCAAACAACCACGTAAATTTTTTACTTAAAAGCCCATTTTAAACCTTTTGGCAACTGAAATCATTTAATTTAAAGCATCCAGGTCTTCTTATAATATTAAATAATATAATATCTACACAAATCTTAATTCTTGCCTACAAACTGGTAGTGTAAAACAAAAGTGATTACTGTAGTCGTAGAATTAAAAAAAAAGTTGTTATTAATTTAGCTGGCAAGCGAATTAGATTTGGGATTAAGGATAATAAAATATTAACATTTCTTTTTGTATAACTCGATATATATACTATGAAAAAAAAAACCTTTCAGCGGATAAAAATGATTTAAACATGATAGAGAAGTAGTAGTGGTTGGGGGGAGGTCTAGAGACCTTACTGGTAGGCCTATAAGACCCTTTCAGTCTACCCCAGACCCTCCCTCAACCACCACCCGCCGCCAGGTTTCCATCCTTATATCTACTTGTCCTGCCTGTATAGGTCTGGATATCTTTATAGGATAGTTCCTTGACTGCATCCCTATGCAAGACCGTAGTGCCGAAAATAACCTGGCATAGTCTTGTCCGTGCTTCACACCTGCACAGGAAGAGGAGTAGAGTTTCCTCCTCCTGACACTCCGTGCAGGTAGAGTCCTCCTCAATACCTAAAATAGACAGGTGCTTCTTTAATCGACAGTGCCGCGTTACTACTCCTACGATGGATTTCTGCTTTTATCGGGCTTCACAATGAAACTTTAACTTGCCTACAACTTCCAAATTGGCACCACTCACGTCGCAGTTCTTGGTGTGCCCAATCGTCAAATGCAGTCCTTATCTGCTGCCTAGTAATACCTAAAGCCGGTTCTGGTCTCACACATGTGCTGGCGGCTCCGAGTCTAGCAAGCTGATCTGCCTTCTCGTTACCCTCAATTCCACAATGTCCCGGCACCCAAACCAACCTCACCCTCTTATTCCGTGCCAACTGCTCCAGCCTGTCACCACATTCCTGAACCAATTATAGACGTATAATGCGTTAAAATGTAAAATGATGCCTAGAGATATGGTTAGTCTTCTTTTATTGTGGTTATTGTTAATGTTTTTTAGAGTAATTTGCATAATTTTCTTTAGTTTCGTAGTTTTACAAAATATTCTAACTTACCGAAGATTATAAAAATTCTAAATATGGACTATATATCTATACACAACGAATGCTTCCAACATGTATAATTCTCGAAACGTGCGTGTTGCAATCTTGTCGATTTTTTACTTACAACAAGACACATTTAAATAGAATATTTACATGTCATTTTCTTGCTTGTTTAATTTGTATGACCGCTTCAAAAAAATCGGCATGATTTTGCTGCACCCAAACTCTGGTTGCGCTGAGGAACAGCAAGAAACATTTATGCTTAAAAAAAATCTTCGCTACCTAAGACCGTCACTTAAAGTATATCCCTTCTGACATGCTTTCTATGTCACTGTTTGTTTGGTGTTCCTAGGTGCGCCCTCTATGTTCTTTATATGTAACGCTTTTTAATGACCGTGTCACTTGACCTTGGGGATGTTTTTTGTGTGTGCGCGCGAGTGGTTAGTCCCTTCTTTTTATAAACGATGTCGCAATGACAGCTGGATTATCTATTATGGATTGTGGTGCCTAAGTGCGTCGTTCACCATTCGCAGACACTATTTGGTTTAGTGATTTATTTTTATTGGTTGAGGTATGAAGTGTAAGCAAAATTGGGAAGATAAATGATTATCTAAATTTATCATAATGATGTTTTTGAATGTTTTTTTGTTTAAAATCCTCGGTTAATTAGTATCTAACACGATCAAACATTTTAGAAACGAAATAAAAGAAAACGTTTCTGCTGGCAGATGGTAACAAAACGTTAAAGTACACAATTTAGGAAATCCAGCACCGAGTTCCTTCATAAAGTTAATTGAATAACCTATGTGCCAGAAACGCCGTCATGGAAATATCGATACTATCATTTTAAAACTTTAAAATTGTACCAAATTTTACTGACTATCGACACTAATATTAAAAAAAAAAATAACAAATACGACAGAAGTCTGTCTTTTTTTGTTAAGTATATTTTAAGATTTCGTCATAATGGCCGTCATATGGCCATATCCAAAGTTAATCGATTATTTAATAATGATAAATATGTTATTTTGACCTAATATAACCGGATTTAACTGTTGTTAAAACTGAATTGATTTCTTCGACTACAGTTCTTTTGGTAATACCGGTTTGATGTCATAACTCATACACATTTTTTTTAACGTAATAGGTACCCCATATATTAATTGGTTTTTAGGATCAGTGGAATATTCTCAACATACTTTATGTTACAAGTCCTTTACCAAAATTCAGCTGTTTTCGAGAAAATGGCGTCCGAAAAATTGTTTCTCTCTGGACCACTTCAGAGTCATCTATTGGTCAAATAGTTAAACATAAAAGGAAATGACTTAGATTTTTCAATAGCTAAATCCCGTGAGCCAGATCAACGTTGCCAAATGCACCCTTGCGCATAGAATTTACATATCTTATCGGTATTCTCCAACGTATACACAAGAAAGTTGTTTGGGAATTAATATGTGTGGGTGACGAAAAGCGTAACAGTGATTCAGCGGATGTTTTTTGTTAGCCGTAAGGTAGATTTTTTTATCAAACAGTATTTTTATATGTAATTTTGTTTTAATTATCAGACGGCGTTTTTTTGGTAGCCTAGTGGTTTTTTGTTTTGTCGCAAAATACGAGTTATATCACACATAAGGCGTGTGACCCCGGTTTGACTATAACCAGGCACCCTGTGTAATTAGTACTCAGGAGTAGAATATTTTATAATAAAGTATCGGTTGAATTCAGATATAGGATATGTAGCATAAAAATAGGTTTATAGATGGCGTATTGCGTTTAAAAACAATGTATATTGTGTCATATTTCTTAAACAGGTCACGTCAGGATCAAATAGGTATTACCAAAAAATCCGGAGTAACAGAAACGTACTCGACTAGTAAACAATTTTTTAATTTACGAATAGTTTAAAATTATATAATTTTTTTACCATTCTACATATAAATATATTGCAGCGAAAGGTGGAAATCAGAAACTTTTAACGATTTTAAATGTTTTTAAAAATTGACGACTTCAAGTTTAATAAGATAATAAAAAAAAAATATGGAATAAGCGAGCGTAAATATAGTATCCAGATAATGTGATTTATTTAAAAAGCTCTTTTTTAATCCTTTACAAATTATTCTGAGTATTCTGAGGTATATTGAGGATGAAAGCATAATTAGTTTTTTTTTACTTTATTAAAAACATTGGACAAGAAGTCAAAATTCAATAAAACTAATTAGAGAAATAAAATCTTATTGAATAAATACTCGTAAGTTATTAATTGTACTACTTTATGCAGGAAAAATAAAAAAATAATAAAAAACTTCTTTTTAAATTCGAGACTGTTGAATTGTTGATACTACTTTTAATAATATACACAAAAAAATGTTGGACTTTATTCGACTAATAAAATGGCAAGACAACAGTATTACCTAGAATCAACAAAAAAAAGTATTAAAATAAAAAAACAACTTTTTGCCTGAAATAAAATTATCTTAGGAATGTTAACTCTTAAAGTATGAAATATTTAGCAACAGTTGATTGTCGATTTACCAGTAGGTAAATTACATTGGTAAAAAAAGTTTTCTTATTCTGCCAACAAAAATATTAAGGGGGAACTGCACGCAGTAATATGGATCATTTGCGAGTTTTCCGGCGCTGCAATATTATGTTAAAACTATAAGAGATATGTATTAGCTTCAATGTGATTTTAATAGGGAAATATGTATAGTTGGGCGCTAAAGGCGAATTTTTATGAAAAAGTCAAATCTAGAGTTTTAAAATAAAAGTAGATTTGTCCATTTTCAACCATTTTTTGACCAATTTTTGACGCACATACCTTTGCATATAGTTTTTTTTCCACAAAATGGCTCTTTACCGCCTTACATTGATCCTTTGTCTATGTAACTTCAAAATTTGAAATGCTAAATCGTATTCATGTCTTTGTATTTCTGCAGCGCGTGAACCCTTTTGAATCAACCCATTTTTAACCGAAATGTAATTTAAATTACATATGCGTAACACATTTTTTTCGAGATCAGACGTGCAGGAAGTTTTTTTTAATGCGTAGGTACCTTTTCATCTTACTTTCAACTGGACTAGACCTTGTCGCTGGTTTTTCACTTTTTCCGTGCAGTTCTCCCATAAGGGAAGTTTCACGGAATTCATATCTTTGTTGCTTATTAGTGCCATAGCAAATGGAGTTTTAATCAATAACATAATAGTTTTAAGAACGGGCAACGTCAGATATGCGCAATATTTTAATTTGACGCTAACCCAACCTAATAAATCTATCAGGTTATTAATTTTTTTTATCCATTTTTTACAAATATGCGTTACAGAAATAACTATACCTAAAACATTTATAAATAAATACGATTTTTTTGCTGCACCTAGGTGTAAAACACCCGAATGTGCAAGTGGCGATGGTGTGTGGTGTAATAAAAGCATCGTAGAGCCATAGATAAGTAACTTAAAAATATAAGTGAAATAATATACACTAGCAAAAACTTAATACTAAGAACATAGGTACTCTCAAAACAGTTTCAGGAATCTATCACTTTTTGCATCCATAAATAAGTATTTTTTGAACAGAGAATTGAATTGTTTTGTTTTTACTGCATTCCTTATACCAACGGGAATCATGTTAAATATATTTGGCATAAGATACACAACCGAACGCAATTGAATGTCCCTTCTTGATAAGGGAATGTTCAACATATTTGTAGCATTTGACCTAGTCTTATAACTATGAGAATCACAATCAAATTTGTGCTTCTCATGAGAATGCACAAAACCACCAATTGCAAGAACATATAGAGTTCTTAAATTGCACATCTTCTAAATATAGTATTTTGGATGCATATAGTTTTGGTTTCTTAAGTATCACCTTTATAATGTAGTTATGTACGATTCTCAGTGGCTCAAGATTATTGCTATACATCCCTCCGCACACAACAATCTCAGCAAGTGCCCTATATATCATTAATTTATGGTTTAGTATTTCACGAAGCATATAAAATTTGTGTATTAAATATCGGATTTTCTTGGACAGTAAAATACATGCTGATCTCATTTCAAATGGTTATCTATCATTATTCCTAAATGCTTAATACAGCTGGTCTCTTTAAGTGGCTCATCAATATTATCAAAGATTTCGCTAAAGTCAGGTCTTTTTGCTGACGTTATAGAAAACGCAATATAATTCGATTTTTTTATATTTATATTTTAAAATAGTCTAGAAAATATTTAATTTTAATAAAACTAGATCTCAGTATATCCCTTACTAACTGCCAAATTTCATCATAGAAAACTATCACAGTATCATCTGCATAAGCAAATATTTTCTCTCCTACATCTAGATTACATAGGGAGTTAATGTAGATATAAAAAAGAGTTGGTCCAAGTACCTTGAGGAATACCATGCTGAACAGTGATAGGGTCACTGGTAACATCTCCATTCTTGGTGTGCTGTATACGATTTAAAAGGTAATTCCAAAAGTCATCCAACACCAGGCCCCTAACCCCACACTCCCCCAACACTTGCAACAGTATGGGGTGGGACACCGTGTCAAAAGCTTTTGCAAGATCCAAGAACTATTCAATGCATTTATTTCCATCAGCCAGACAATGTGTTATTTCTGAAATTAAAGTATACGTGGCATCTGTTGTACTACGACCATGAACAAACCCGAACTGGTTCTTGGATAAAACATCGTTCGAATAAAGGGAAAACAAGGAAGTTCATTAGCCTATCTCGGAGACACTTTTCGAATATTTCTGCAAGATTGGAGATAACACTTAATGGTCTATAATTCCCAATATCGTCCTGATCGCCCGCTTTATGTACTGGGGTAACAATCGATGTCTTAAAAGCTGCAGGAAACCAGTTTTAAAGATAAGATTTATAATATGTACAAGCATTTATTTTTTAGACTACCAATATGACATAATTTCATTTTTATTAGCTCCATTTTTCTGGTTAACTAATGGATTTTTCTGCCGTAATTAGCTGAATCGCTCTCGCACTGCGTTGGGGTCGATGAAGAGACATTGGTTTTCACTTATTATCCAATATTATTATAAAAATAAAAAAATATGCGCTAATTATACTATTACCCTGTATAAATTTTCAAGATACTTTAAAATATGAATTTAGGTATTAGTATTAAATATTGACATAATACAGTTAGTTAAATATGTTTACAAAGACAACTTACGAGGCCTGAAATATGTCTATGCAAAAATTAATGAATTGGAAATGTACATCTTTTGGATTTTTGACTCATCCTGTAGTTTACGAGGTATGATGGAATTGTAAGTTTTCTTATAGGGATGACAAATATATATTTCTATATCAAAGGAAGTTTCACGGAAACCAAAGTACGTTTAATTTATTCCATGTCCTTTGGATTTGGAACTATTGACCACCTATATTGCCTACAAACTTTAATAGAAAAATGGCTTGAGTATAACAGATCTCTAGTGAATCTACATTCTCCCCGAAAGAAGATAGTAATAGATAATAGGAGTGTTAGACAAAGAGACACAATGTCACCAAAGCTGTTTATAACTATTCTAGAACAGGCATTTAAAATGTTAAATTGGGAGAACAAGGGAATAAGTATCGATGTTTTTTATATCTAAAAACTTCGGAGAGGGCACAAATATGCTGAAATAGTTGAAAAACATTACGCAAAAGATCGGTCTGAAAAGGAACTATAAAAAACAAAGATGAAGACAAACTTAGTTTCTAATCAACAAGTAGATCTGGGAGGTGTAGAGACTGAGATCACCGAGAGTTACACATATGTGGGCCACGAAGTAAAAATTTGCATAGAACCATACATCCGAACTCCTTAGAAGCACGACCTTAGGATGGGTAGCGTTTGCCAGACTCCTAGATATATTTAGAGATAAAGTGCCTATTGCTTTGAAAAGAAGAACATTTGATGTGTGTGTGCTACCGGTCCTCACCTACGAGGAACAGACCCTAACTCTCACCAAAAAATATATACCTAAAAAAGGAAAGAAATGAGGTTATACGCAGAAGAATAGACGTAACAGACACGATAAAACACGACACTACTCAGACTGATGTGGAGATGGGCAGGACATGCGGCTAGGGTGAAAAATAACAGATGGACAAAGAAAATCTTATAGCGGAGACTGAGAACAAATGAACGAAGTAGGTGAAGACCATCCATAAGATGAACCGATGAAATCAATATTACCTACTACTGTACTGATTGGTGATATTAATTTCAAGAATAGTTAGTTTTTCAATTTTGGTTGAATATAAGTCAAATAAGAAATTGATTTAAGTCTTGAATATATAGTAAAGTCATTTTTTCTTTTTAAGATATAAATAAAAAATCGATATTTTGTGTTAATTCAAAAGTGGTTAATTTTTTGCTAGTTTTCGAAGACCTTATAACGTTTTGCCTGTCATTGCACTACGCATCTTCAGGGATCTTTAGTGCTTCATTGTCACACACGAGGCCTCTCTCATATGCAAATGTGAAAAGAAATTCGACTTTTTATAAAAACAAGGTAGTTTATTTATTGAAAATATTTATATTACTTTTAAAATAGGCTTTGCGTACTATTCTTACTTTGAGATATTTCGAGTAATCAGTATTAACCGAGGGTGCAAGTTACTTGGGGAAATTGACAACTTAAAGATATGCTCAAGAAGGGTTCTCCAGAGTGCTTTTCCGATAAAGGAGTCTCTTGTAGGAGCTAGGGAATGGATTTTGTTATCCGGAGGACGTTTCCCGATTGAAGTACTTTGCGTAGGCTAAAGTTGCCCTAGTTGTAATGCAATTATGCTTGCTAACTAAATGTAGCGAACCATGAGCTCGTTTTCGGGTTTGTTAATAGCCGGGAAAAAATACAGTTGGAAAAACTTTAGTGTGGAGAGTATTTGACAGTATTATTATTAATTATGCTTAATCTAATATTTCTTTACACTCGCCAAAAAGTGTAACAAATAACTGACAATTCAACAGGTGCGAGGTTCATAGACACTAGAAGTCGCTATGCGAAAGACAAAACAAACGCCTTTCCACCGTGTCACACTGCCATTTGTTCTAAAGAAAATAGGCTGCACAGGGCACCTGAAAAGAGAGTCGTATTTATTATACGTAGCATTTTGACCTAATTCATTTTAAAAGACTTAAGTCATTATCTTGAGTTAATTTATTAATCCGAATTAAGTTTTTGTCTATTCTGACTTAAGTCTTTAAGTAGTGTGTCTTAAAACAGTATAAGTAATTTTTAAACTGGCGAATTTTAAGTCAATAAATGACTTAAATATTGTTAAGTCTGAC
The DNA here is from genome assembly GCA_030620095.1 of Kuschelorhynchus macadamiae. Taxonomy (NCBI): domain Eukaryota; kingdom Metazoa; phylum Arthropoda; class Insecta; order Coleoptera; family Curculionidae; genus Kuschelorhynchus; species Kuschelorhynchus macadamiae. The sequence continues at coordinate 2,087,703 of JAUTXW010000668.1, read as the reverse complement.
AGCTCTGCTCGAGTTATATTCAGTATAACCCACATAATTATAAATACCTATTTATATCGTTATTAGCATTTTGATTTCCCCGTAGGAAGAAAACGAAAACACAGTTTAACTTAACCCAATCCAGGCACCATTTGTACAGGGTGCATCAAACTAAGTGGCCTCTTAGAAGTATCTGGGCAATATACAGAAAATTCCGTTTAAAAACAGATATTGCCACTGGTTCAAAATTAAAATGATTTTAGGATTAAATTGTTTGTTCACTTGTATATATATATATATATATATATATATATATATATATATATATATATATATATATATATATATATATATATATATATATATATATATATATATATATATATATATATATATATATATATATATATATATATATATATATATATATATATATATATATATATATATATATATATATATATATATATATATATATATATATATATACATATATATACATATACGTATATTACATTTTTGGGTAATATATACTGTGTAACGTATATATTATCCAAAAATAAATTTGTCTTTAAAATATGTTTGATCATTACGGCTGCAATCACATTTAACGACCGTGGACAAGTTTCTTCGATCGTCAATCGTAAAATTAAAACAAGTTGTAATCTACTTTCACATTGTATCAATCACGTCCGATCGAGCACCACGGCCAACCGTCAGCGACCGGTTTTGAAATTGAACCAAGTTTGTTTTTTAGTCGCAACCGTGGGCGCTCGATGGTATTTATCAGTTTGTCAGTTTTTAACGTTAATATTTTAAATATCAGAGGAAAATTGAAAAATAAATTTTTGAACATCCTGTTCCGTGGTATTTATTTAGAGTGGAGTATCGAAGAGATTTACTATATCCCTTGTACAGAACGAAAAAATATTGACTTGTATTAAAGGACTTACCATTTGCTGTGTGCTAATTCCGGTCTAAGCACCTTTGCCATTTTTTTAACATATAATATTACTTAAAAGATAAGGAAGTTATTTATGGAGCATTGAATTGAAGCATATTTTTGTACATTAATACCACGCTACTAATTCCCAATTTTGCCTACGCTTCTACACCACACATACAATTTCACTGCGAATAGCGGACGATACAGGGCGACGTCTATAATAGCCCCGTATTTTCTGGTCCAGGCATTAGTCGAGGAGGGACGGGCCACTCAGCGCACCATGGTTCGAGTTACCCCCCGCTCCGGCTGCGTCGTTCATCCGTCCCCCCGGACCGATGGGAGTCCCCCCACGACCTACGAAATGGCCGCCGTTCAGTGATACGTCATATCACGCGACACTGTGTGATTTGTGATCAAAAAAGGATAAAGTATAATTTAGAGACTTTAACTAATTGATTTTTTTTCTTTAGTAATTTTTTTCGTAGAGAAGATGGTATAGTTTTGCAGTGCAAACAATGACTAGTTAATAATGCTAGTAGTTAAGATTTGCATCGTGGTAAGTCTTGAACAGTAGTAATATAGAGGTCTAGACAAAGCATAGTTGTCTAGGGTTGCTGTATTTTGAGAGTTGTTACGCTGAAATAGCTATTTTCGGAGCTACAAAAATTGTCAAATATATCATCTTGGGAAAACCGATAATATTTTTTTTATCTAAGGCAAATATCACTTATTCGTAAAATACTTATTAAATAATAAGATTCAAAGCTGTACAAAATAATATACGAAACAAATAATAAAAGAGGTATTCGTTAGAATGTTATTTTCCTAGAGCAGTTTATCTTGAAATTATAGAAGTGTTTCTATAATCTGTTCAATTTATAATTCGTTTCAACACGGAGGAAGTGCACATTTTTATAGGCAGAAATGACTTGCTGGATGAACTTGGAAAAAAGCTGAATGTATTGCTTTCGTGGCAATGTTTTTTGCGCTTTAATTTAGAAAAACTCCTGATTCTGTACAAATAAAACGATTTATTTTAGTAGTCAACTTAAAAAATGTATTTCATTTAAAAAAATAGTTCAACTTTTATGAATAAACTAAATGATTTTCCTTATGCAAATTTAAGTTACCTTGGTTTATACTCTTTAAACAAACTTATAGGGAACAATCTGTCATGAATGATCTACCCGCTAATTTGAGTAATAATTGAAAACATTAACATGTCATAATTTTCTTCCGTATTCAAGCAACAATCAACTGTCAACTGCAAACATAGTACTTATATAATTGCAGATGATTTTCTAAATGAAATGGTATAGAAAAGTATGTCAGGTAAATTATTTAACTGTTAATAGTGGTTGATAAGGATAGTATAACCCTACGAATATACCTTAAGGCACCTGGAAGGCATTCTGATATACATATTACTTTTTAGATTAATATATTTTACTTCATATTAATTAAAAAATAATAATAAAATTGTGCGCCACTGACCCCTTGTCCGATTTTATTTTTTCTTCACGTCATCGGTCCAACTTTATCGAATTATCAAATTTTATTTGATACACAGGCCTTCTGTATATAAACTCTCCAAATACAGGAAGTCTATTATAGTATTCGATTACCCCTCTTTTATAATTTAATCGACTGACTAAATATTGTGCGTTGTGGTGAAACTCTATAAGGGATAAAATCACGTAGCCAATATAATCAATTTGAATATGTAAGAAATCACAACAGTCAGTTTAAAGTAGGTAGAAGAAAATTTTGTATCAATTGCTTATTGTTTATATTTGTCTCTTACCATACTTTCCTTTCTCCTTTAACTAATTTGATCCGCGGTGCTGTTATCCATTATTCATATAATACTTCCAATATAATCTGCTATAATATATACTTGTGAGCCATCCTATTGACCGGTCAATATGCAGGAGCATTAAAATTAGACTAACTTACAGAATGTCATTTTGTGACGTTTATTAGACTTCTCAACTAATTTTCCTCTTCCAAAGGAACTTCCAAGACGTAAATGGATGTACGTGTAATAGTAAATACTAGAAACATGCTTCAAGTATGCTCTAATTTGGTATCCAGCTGATTGTTTATGATTGTTGCCGCAAATAAATGCATTTTCGTATTACAAGCGTTTTGAAATCCCCATTATAATGTTATGAAGTTAAAATTTTGATTCCTATTTAAACATAATAGCAATTCAAATTTATAAAAAATAAATAATCCTTTTTTTGTAAATTTTATATTTTCTTTTCTTTACCCATCTAGTGAATTATGGCACCAAATTTTAAATAAAAAGCTATGACAATCTTTCAGGTCCATTACCCAATAATTAAATTTCTCTAGTAATTATTACCTGATACAAAAAAACCTTACACATCTTAGAGATTAGTTAAATACTGCGCATTAATCACACAGTGTTGACTATTGACTGAAAATCTTGATTATTACAGAAGTTAGAGTTTTTTCCATACAATTGAAAGGGAAGGTAAGTAAGGAAGTAAGCGTAAGATTTTAAATCCAGGCTTCATAAGTGGTATTTGTATAGTGGATAATAGAATAAATAACATTGCAGACCACAAGACTAGTTTGGATATGTTCAAAGACTTTACCATAAAATGCTAGACTATACCATTAAACCTATAATTTTACTATGATATTTTAGTATAATTTAGAACTTTAAATCTGACAGGTCTGTTAGAAAAGTGAGAAAGAAATTGACTAGTGCTTTCTTGTATTATAAGTCAGCGTTAACAATCATGTGAAATTTAACAAAAAAAAAACTGAATATTCAAAAGAATGGGAGAAAAGAATTCAGGTTTTGATTATATTACTAAACAAAAATAAAAAAACGTTAAAAAATAGTTTGTTTATAGGGCACTGTGTTTAAACAAGGATTAGTATAACTGACTGGGTATTTTGACTTTTTTTTCTGGAAAAAAAATGTTTGGAAAGATTTTCGATTCGCAATTCAGTAATATGGATGAGTTAAGATTAAAAAAAAAGTTTGGTACAAAAAGCAATGATTTTTATAAATGCACTAAAATAAAAAATATTCATTAAATAAAAATTAATGAAATAAAAATAAATAATCATATCAGAATTATTAGATTATAATTTACTTGTTAACTATATGGAAAATTCCAAAATGTATTTTTTCATGTAAAACATGAGAAAGCACTATGTCGGTTATTGGCAGCGATTTAATGAAAGTTTTAGCCCGATTTTAACAAAGATTGTATGAGGAATTGGGAGTAATAAGTATGATATATAAGACTGACTGTCAGTCGTTTTTATTTAGTTCAAAATTGTTTTAACGATAATATGTATTGTTTGAAGTGTATTATTTCTGTTATTTCATTTTAGAGAAAATATCTAAGCACAAAAAAAATCAAGTTTTTACTGTAAACTCATTAGCTGTTATTAAATAGAGGAGAAATGCCATTTATTGTAAAAAGTTAATATAATTTTTAATAATTCGTGCACTTTTTATTGATCCTTCACATATACTGGGTGTCAAAATAGTGGCTCACCGTAGGACTTTTTTCATTTAGAAGATATTGAAATGTTGGTAGTTTAATTATAGCAGAATTTCTCATTTTTTTACGTTTTGGGCGTTGCTATTAATTTTTGATTTTTAAATGGGACACCCTATATATTATTACATTTTTAGATTCTGCTCTAAATTACGAGGTTTAGAACAGTTTAGATAAGAAAGGTTTGATCTAAGTTAATCCGTTTGGCCGATAGAGGGTTCTAAATGACCCACAATGTCAATTTCGAGAGGCCATTTTAACAATAATAGTTGGATTTAGCGCAGAATCTAAAAACATATAATGTATATAATATACTTAATAACTAAGTTATTTAGAAAAAAACTAATATTTTACTTTATAAAATTATTTTCTATGAATTATTTAACAGCTTTTGTTCTTTATGCCTTTTTAGAAGAGTAGTTTCGGAGCGAGAGGCGATTTTTTAGTTTCTTACAGATAATAACCAGAGTGGGAGTAATTTTGCTTTGCTAACGTATAATTTTCTTTTAATTTAAATTTCTGGGGATTTTTTTAAATAAAACTGGGGATAATTACGTATGTTTTTTTTTTCTTATATCATTAAGATATCGAGTGTATAAAAAACACATAATTATTGTAAAATAAAATTTGTATACAAGGTGTTGCAAATTCGACGCTCACTATTGGGATCTAAGGAACGGTAATACTATATAGAGAATACCATTTAAAATTCAAGTAAGTAGCAAAAAATGTGAAATTATGTCACAAAAATGAAAAAAGTTATAATGGAAAGCCACTACCGGTAAAATATTTCATTTGGAAGGTATAACGTCTTTCGCTTTGTTTTCGTTAAGACTACAGGTATAGGTGTGTGTTTACGTTTTATCTTTGTTCGTGTTTGTCACTTTAGAAGATCCATCATATTAAGATCTGACACAAGGATAATTATACTGGCGATTTGATTTTTAATAATGGTGATAGCGTTTTATAGAGAAAGTTTTGTTAGGCTACAAAAATTAGCTGCTCGAGCAATATAAGATTTTTTTAAATATAATTAATATAGTCTGATGTTTGAATAAGTATCAAATTTAAGGGTATTTTTAATGCTAGGAATATGAAAAAAAATGGTAAAAATATAGCTTCTCTCATACTTCGTGCTCCAGATAGAAATAAAATCAAAACAAATACAATTTAAATAATATTTCTTTATTATAAATAAGTTTTTGACAGACTATTCAGAATGTCATATTATTGATCTAGATATAGGGGTAATAATTATTATTAAACAAACTTTATCTATATTTGTGTTTTGGACAAGTTTGAATCGTACCATAGTAATGCAGTAGCTTGCATAATACTTCTTTTTGAACTGTTCTTCAAATCAATTTTAATCCATAGACATCTTTCATCTTTCGTCTTTAACAATTTAAAAAATAATTGCAAATTATGAAAATTACTCTGTATATCTGCTGAAAAAATATAAAGTGTTTAATAGATTACATGTACCTACATTTTTCGGTAAATGGCATTGTTTTATTAATAGTATATATAGCAAAGTATGCTTAAAAAGTTTTTCTAATTTTTTTTCAAGCTTTGTTTAATAGCTACATATTTATCTATATAGGTACATGAGAAATAGGATAGGTGAGCGTTAGATAGTGCTCTGGGCTTTGCTTGTAGGAATTTATATATTGGCCAGAGCGATAGAAAGCAAATTACGCCGTGGCGGTAGAGGCAAGTTGATAAAAACCACATTTGTTACTGTATTCAATAGATTTTGTATTCTTTCAAACACGATTCTTTTCAACGCGGAGTAGTTTGTTCTGTATCGTACTGGCATTTGTCTGGCCTATATAGAAACAGCCATAAACAAAATGCAGAGCACCTTAGAGCGTTCTACATACAGGGGTTGGGCTTTAGGTATCCCGGCACAGAATTTGTCGGAAAATGCCCACCGAGGGTCGAAATCTTCGAATACATCAAGCAACCATCTAATATTCATTTTAGAATTCGAGGGAATTGTTACAAGGATGCTCTATACTCCAGGTGATAGGTAGTTTTTGAATAGAAAAAAATTAATTAAAAAAATTGCCAGTGAATAAGAACTCTTAAGACATCAGTTGTTAAAGTTTGGCACACGAATCTGGGTCTATCAAAAGAATGTGAGTAACTATGGAAACCGTCCAATCATCATTCGCGGTTGGCTACAACTCTGTATATCCATAGAAACGGCCTGCTTTTGACCCCCTTTCGCCGATTTTTTAGATCTGTGTGGTGTACTTTAGCTTAAAGTGGCTGCTACGGCGTTAGTGATGGTCTTACCTAAAAAGTGTTTTTTTGTAGATAATTTTATAAGCTTATGTTTTATATACCACCATATTTATCGTATGGCAAAAAAGAGAAATCGAGTTATTGCACAAAAACCAACTTAACTTACATATTTGTGGTATCGAGGTTTCATCGAAGGTGGTGGAATTTTTTATGTTTTTCGTGACCCTCAAATCCAACTATCCAACAAAAAAAAATACTGTTTATTTTTTCCGTTTTTTGATCCACGGCCTTGAGTATTATAATAAACCGTGATAAATAATTCATTCGTGCAACCATATTGTTGAAACTTTTGTCGATAAAAACTATGGAAATGCGTCGACCAATATTTTAAATAAAGCCGGTCTCCCAGGTGTAAGGTACACACAGATCAATGTATTTCACAATATCTGAAAAAAGACGGAATATGAGGCGGTAAGTGAATTCTTATTATGTAGATATTAAAAGAAAATGGCAGCACAGTGTAATAATTGCCGTCAGAAAAGAAATGACCGATTACAGAGGATAGTCAATATAATTAACGCAATACTCTTATAAGATCTTGGCATATTAAAAAAAAAATAAGACAAAGACTGGACGTGTTCAAATACAAGCGAACAGCTACTTGGTTGAATTGGTAAGCAAATAAAAAAAAACTTAAAACTGAAGAATTTGTACTGCATTTCCCTATGTTAAAGCTCTTTTGAAGACAGTTAATTAGAGAACCGAACACATTTATTTTTTAAGGCAACAGCTTTACATAATAGATGCTTTCCTCCAAATCATCCAGTTGAAAATTAGTCCTACCAGAGTAGTAAACTAGGAATCCAAAGTGTCAGATCTCAATATATTCGCAATGAAATATTGAAACCTAATGTTATATTAAACGGGTATTATTATAGTGAAAGTATAGCTAGCTGTTACACTCACATAACTAACACGTCCATAGCCGCTGCTTCATGATCACTGACAGGTGAGGTCTGTTTTCTTTCCTTTTCTTTTATCTTCTCGTTTTAATTTGCATTGTTCCTTTCTGTTTCTATTAGCCACTGCCCGTTACTAAATTTCATTTTGTATTTCTTACGTTTCAACTTTGTTATTTTCAGAGCATTAGAACCCGGCCAACAAGTTAAACACAGCAATTCACCTTTACCTTCAGTAGGGTAAGTTTAAAATCCAAAATTCGCTGCTGACCGCGAACCCAAACTGCGAAAATGCGAGTGGTGCTTTTTGACTTTTTATTTTTGTCCTTCTAGGGGAGTCACTCTACCAGTAATGTTTGTGGAAAACGAACTGCTCTTTTCGTTTTTTTTTTACAAACATGGTGGGACCTCAAGAAGGTAGGGAATCTTGAGTTTTTGCATTGCACAATATATATATATATATATATATATATATATATATATATATATATATATATATATATACAGCAGAGCACAAATATTACGTACACGGTCTGTATAAGGGCTAGTTAAAAGAAGAATCTTCTACTATGCCGAACTTTCTGAAATCTTTATTTACTTCATCACAGCTGCAATATAGAGTTGATGGAAAATAAAAAAAAATAAAAATCTATGAGCTAAACTTACTTGCTTCTAAAGTGAGTGCAGTTGAAATTGGTACATTTTTTAAAACTCTAAATTATTTAAAATACATATATATGCTAAATTGATTATTATTATTATTATTATTATTAGCAAATAACAAAAAATGTCTTGTTATTGACAGTTAAATGAGGTGATGGGACTTAGAAGGCAATGAAAATCGTATCTTTCATTCTTCAAATACAATATTTTACAAGTAAGTTTAGTTCATAGATTTTATATATTTTTATAAATTTTCCATCAACTCTATATTGTAGCCTTGAAGAAGTAAATAAAAATTTCCGAAAGCTCGACATAGTAGTAAATAGTCTTCTTTTAAACAGCCAGTATGTGTATATATTTAGATATATAGATATATATATATATATATATATATATATATATATAATAAATATATATATATATATATATATATTAAAATTATATTAAAATTAAATGTTTAATATTTTAAATGTAGGTTTTTTTATTCTCTCCAAATTGCAATAAAAAAATTGTTTTAAATAATACATTCTATTTAATTTCTTAATTAAAAAAAAATAGAAAATTGTCGAAATTTGATTTTTTTGTCTTATTTATTTTTATTATGAAGTTTAGAGAAAAAGGTATTATACTTTAAAAAAAAGCCAAATATTAACAAACAAATTTTTAAAAAGATATTTAATTTATTTTACAATTTTTACAATAAAGAGGATTACTGTTAGTTTTTTTGGTATGAAATAAAATGTATTTCATTAAAAAATAAACTGATGTTATAATTCATTTTTTTTTCGAATAAGCCTTTGTTACAATCTGGTTTTCTTTTTAAGTGAACTCACTTTTTTCTTTATATTTAATTATAAAAATAGATATTTAAAACATAAGAAACAAAGTAACTTAAGAAATTAAATAGAATTTCTATTTAAAAATAAACTTTTTATTGCCACTAGAAGAATCTTTTCACAAGTTTTTATCAAAATTTATTAAACGCCAGTAAAATTATGAAGAAAATTTTTAAAAAAATTATGTATTGGATATAGTTTTTTTTTGTTCCGATCGGACGAATAGAAGCCGCTGGCTTAACAAAGACGAGAGTCTTGTTAAAAAATTGTCGAAAACATTGGCCGTTGTGCAATGCAAAACTCAGGATTCTCTTTCTTTGTAATCCCACCAAGATGTGTATACAAAAAAAATTCAAAAGAAATTGCAGTTATTTTTTCACAAAAATTTACTATACATTGGTTCCACTATTGGTATAATGGTATGTAGTCAGCTGTTGGCAAATTGAAAATTGCTATCAGCTGAGGGGCATACGTTTAAGCAGTGACTAAATTAAGAAATATTAAATATTTATGTCTGAAAAATTTGATTTAACCTTAAGCTTTTATCTACCAATATTAACTACTTTTTAATAACTAAATAGCACTATTGTCCTTAATAGAAGTGTTTAACGTCATAATTTCCATTTTTTTAATAGTGTTTTTGATTAGGTTTTTTTTAGTTTTGCAGTTTGCTTTTTATACATTTATTTTTGGATTATTTTTCTATTGGTATATTTTAGGTGTTTAAATGTAATATATTTAGGAACTTTCTATAGACAATATTCTTAAATTTAATGTATTTCTTAATTTAGGTTGATTTCCTAACCTAATTTAAGTAGCTAACGTGTAACTCCAGTTGTGAAGACGCTAATTTGTGTTTTTGTTTCCGAGTTAAGGTAAACCATTGTTTTTTCTTTTTTTTAGGTATAAAGGTACAAAAAATGCTAAATGGTTTACAAAGCTGAGAAATTAAAATCTGTTCTTTTTGTAATGCGGCAATTTATATAGTACATATGGTAGAATCATTTTTAATTTATTTTCTTGGTTGCGTTTAAACAAATATTGTGTCATATCTAGAATATTTGTAATCAGCCAGAAGATTCATCTGATCAACTGATAATATTATGTCAGGTGGTCTGTAAAGAAGTATGAATTATTGTTTGATGTGGTTTTTCAAAACACCTCTTTATAATATAAGTCTTAAAAAGTACATGGTAAATCCTATAAATTTTATATTTACCATTTTGTTCTGTTTCATTAAACAAAACAGTTGAATAGGAGGTTCATATATAATAAATCGCTCTGTACAGAAAATTTATTTCTTTTGTTTTAAATAATTGTTCTAAGATCGGTGACCTAAAAAACAAAAGCTGGTAAGACCTAGTTATAGCGGTTTTAGAGTTGTGTTCAAAAAAAGATTTATTTCATGCTGACGTTTCGGATATATATTTTAACTGTTTTCATGCCTCGAATTGTTTGTTTCTTGAAATCAATTTAAAATACATGCAAGAAGTATCCCAGATACCCTTTGTTTAGAGCAGTAACACCAACAGTTAGGCTACTAGGTACACATACGGTCTAAGTCTAATGGCATGAGTTACTGTTTTAAACAAAGTTTATCAATGTCCCCTCTATATTTTAAATTGACAACAAGAGACAAACAAATAATTTGAATCCTGAAGATGGTTTAAAATATATTCTAAAATAAAACTTGTTTCTTTGACCCTAAACCCACTATATTCAGGTCACAGCAGTGTTAAATAATGTTATGAAATATTTACAATTTACCCCAGGAAATTAAGCGATGATATATGAATATCAAATCGAAAATGTGATGCCTGCTTTAATAAATAAAAGAGTTCTAAACAATACCAATATAAAATAAATCTGTGATATGCTAGTCAAAAGAAATTACCTATGGAATATCTCGATACAGTAGGACAGCTGTCCGAAACAAGAATTACCTATGGAATATCTCAGTACTGTAGGACAGCTGTCCGAACCAACACCGGTGTACAACATATCGAAATGGGTGGCTTTTAGCGATATCACTAAGGCTTTCGACAAGGTGATGCTCTACGCAATATTAAGATCTGAAAGGATCGCCAGATTGACAGTAGTACTTCAATTTACTGCAAAACATATGTCAAGAAGCAACTGTGACAATAAATGTACACGACGCTACGAATAAACTAAAAATGAAGACAACATTGCATTGCATCAGCATCACCAGCAAAGGGTTAAAACCATTGGTTTTTGGTTATAAATGTACCTCCTATTAACGTTCGCATTTCTATAGATAAAAAAAATACGTTTTATTTTCTATTACCTATTTCTGGCTGGCTGTTGTTTTTGGTATTCAGAAAATAATCCAAACGGTATCTGAATTCGATAAAGCTCAAATTTCAGATATGTGTGCTTTACAATTTTGTATAATTAATATAGACATTTACTACGTATTCTAAATACATACGCATCGTACTTAGTGTTCTGTGATGTATGTTGTTTAGGAAAATTATAGTTGCATGAAACTATTAGAGTATTTACGTTAATATTAAAACTATAGCTGAACGTCTGTCTTTGCTAAGCTAAAAACTGTATTAGTAAGATTACTGCCTGCAAGTACCCTGATACTAATGCCATATTTTTTTCATATTGTTTATCAATGTGTGTCGGTATGATTCGTTTACAGTTTATATAATTATATGGACGGTTTGAAACTCTTGCATTCAATTATTAACTTGATTTGTTTTACCGTTTACAGGGTTGGCGGTGGAGGTACCCAAACCGATGAACACGTAAAACCCAGGTCGCTACGCTTTACGTGGTCGATGAAGACTACCTCGAGCAGAGATCCAGCTGAAATTATGGCTGAAATCAGAAAGGTAACCATTTTTTTCGTAGAATGGTTGTTACCTAACTTGTATAACCAGTCAGCAACATTATACCGCGTGTCACAAATAAGTTTTTATTTTTATTGGCAACATTTTAAAATGAAATTTTGGTTTGTTAGACAGGACATCATTTCTTAACTTTTTTTAAGCCGCAAATTGTTATGTGGTATCGAGTTATTAGCAAAAAAATATCTTTTTAGCCAATCCGATGTGTTACCTTCTTCCGATTTGAAAAGAATGAATATATGAGTAAAAAATATTGAATGAATATTTAAAAGGGTATAAAAGATGTTTAGTGAATAAGAGGGAGAAAATCAAATTTTTCCCAAGTTCGTTCGACGTGAATTAATGCTATTTTCTAAATCACAGCACTTTGTATTGCAGAATAAAAAATAGCTTTGCATGTCAGAATGACATACCTGATATAGAGTTGTACATAGAATGTCCCAACGAATCAAAAAATGTGAACATATATAAAAATAAAAAATTAGTAGCAGAAATTCGGATATAAAAGAAGATATAGCTGTTCTCAAGATAAAAATTGTAAAACTAAGCTTTAACCAACCAATTTTTTATTTTAATAACTTGGTAAAGAAAAAGTTATAGGGTTGAATCACTTATTTGTGGTATTTAGTATACTCGGGCATGCAGAAAGTCGGTAAAAGCGATGCAGAGATCATTAGACTGTCTGGTGGCTATAAGTAAATTATATCATATTCAAAACTTGCCTCGTGAATTGTGAATATCGTTGGTCATCGGTCAGGTATATCAGATGATCAAATAAATCGATACAAAATGCTTCGATGGTAATTATTCGGTAGTTATTGCACTACAAAATTTTGATGCGCCGCCGTTTGACTTAGCAGTCAGCATACTACTAGCAGCATATTATATTCTATAAGTAGTTATATCTTGTTTTTTTTATCATGGGGACTAAGTAGCTTTAACAAAAAGTTTGAAATTAATAGGCAATAGTTTATTTTAGAGTTACATTTTTTAATTTACCTTTCATGGTCTTATATTGTTTTTATGATTTGTCATATATATATATATTTTTTTTTTCTATCAGGAAAATATAGGAACTAAATATAGCTTTACCTAAAAGTTTGAAATTGATAGAAAATGGTTTATTTTCGAATTTTATCAGTCTTATGAAAACTTTAAAAATTATGCACACAAGGTGTGAAAATTCGGGTCAATAAAATCATTAAGAGTTTTTTCTTCTAATTATAAAATATTAACAAAAAACTATAAAATATATCGAAGAGTGCCACGGAAATAAAATAAACACATATTACTGATTGTTTTTACGTTGACATATAGTAACTTAGTATGTATGTATCTTATTGTTTTTTTTTATGTTTCTCTTGACAACAACTAGGATTTTGTAATTTCCATGACACATTTTACCAACCAATATATTATTTTACATATTTGTGAATAAATCGAAAACGGCTGGAAGCTAGAAAACATAACGTGTAATATGCAAATGAAATCAGAACCGAATATTAATCAAATACTAAAAAATATATTGGGCGACACTTTTAAAAAATTACGACTTATAGTGATATGTTGTAAAACCGAAATTATTAGAAAGAACTTGTTAAGCAACCTTAAAATTTGTTTTTGGGTAATATGGCTGGTTTTAAAACTAAAGGCACTATTAAAATGGTATCAAGATAAATTGATCGCACTGTACATTTTAAAAATTGGATATATAATGTTTTGCCATCGTTTTAAATATGAAAACCTGTGTGTGTCTATCTATAACAACGTACGTCAAAATATAAAAAAGCACCCTATACAATGAAAAGAAATCGTTCTGCGGCAGTAAAATTTGCCAGACTGCGGCTCAATTCAACTCGATTTTGTTGGTTGACAAACAAACAAACAAAAGTATGTTTTATTGTCGCAGGAAAATTGTTACAATTTTATGGACAATGCGAAATTTGCCTTAAAACAAAAACAATGAAAAATCGAAATATTGATCGAAAAAAAAATCATTTTTCGATACGTCAATGCAAATACATAACTTGTAAATATAACATTCGTTATATTCGTAACATTGCCGTAAAGCGGTTAATGAATCCAGGTGACCTAGCAAAAAGAAATAAACAATACATATGCCAGGTGAATAATTGCGATGACATTGAAATTAAAATTATGCGACCTTAAAATCTATTTTTTTATCGTTATACATGCAAAATAAGTGAAGTTAAAGAAAAAGTGTACTGTACTAATATAGTAATTAAAGTGTATTAGAAAAAAAAGAAAATGTATAATTTTAATCTAATATGTAAAAAAAATAATTAATGTTAACGGACTATCAGACACTTCATTCCTTATAAAATATTTTCAAATGCTTTGCAGCAACATGATTTAAGTAAACATCATGTCAATATGTTTAGACCATTTTAGGTTGTTATTTATATTCATCCCCAGGAATTTAACCGACTCGACGTATTTAATATTGCTGTTAAGTAGCTGAAGTGGTTGTAAAGTCCCCTTATAAGATAAGGCCACCGTTTTATCCACATTGAAGCAAAGCAGATTGGAATCGGACCAAGCCTTAATCATAACAAGGTTGTTGGAAATATTAGAATGTAAAGACGTTGTATCAAAATCGCTCCATGTTATGCTCGTATCAAAGAGAGAGATTTTTCTATTAATATTTAGGTTGGTGATATCATTAATGTATAACAAAAAAAGAATAGGTCCCAAGACCGAACCTTGAGGGACTCCACTTGTAATCAATTTACACTTAGAATCAGAACTATTTACCCTTCCCTACAAATTGTTGCCTATTCTCTAGATAAGATTTAAACCAATTTAAAGAAATACCCCGGATTCCATAAAAATTAATCTTGCTTATCAAAATTTCATGACTAATACAGTCAAAGGCTTTTGCATAGTCACAAAAAACTGAGGCGGTGGGTGGTTGTTATTAAGGGATAAGTAGACGTCGCTAAGCAACGAGAACATGGTCTCACTGGTGCACTTGTTGGGTAAAAATTTAAACTGATCCGGGGATATTATCTAATGTTTAAGGAGAAATGGCATATTTCTTGAGTAACCTTTCAATGATTTTTGATAGGACTGGTAGTAGAGCAATTGGGCGATAATTGCAAGATTTAGATTTTGGGCATATACGGTCAAATGATTACAATTTTATCGTAAACAACGAAATTCGACAAAATTGTACGACTTCGATGAATCTTGACTGTTGGGCTAGGGCTACTGCAGTCGAATGCAACTCGATTTTGTTTGTTGTGGGTACAGTTTTTAAATAAGAAAGTTTGGGTCCCTTCAAATTTCTTTTGTTAATATGGGTGATTTATTGATATCGTCTCGTAACGGTATACATGGTAAAAAAGAAATGACTACAAATATTGTAGCAGGTAAAAGTACAAGTTATTTTAAGGGAAAAACCGTTCTTGAAAAAGAAATTTATAATTGAACTTATTTTGTTATAATTTACCATTGATGATCTCCGAAACTATTAGTTACATCATTGTTAATTTAGTAATTAAGGCTTTTGTTTAAAAAGTCGCAAATTTGTAAGAGATTTAATCCGCTAACGAATCTCACCTGCAGTTGCAGTTTCTAAATTGTTACTTTAATCAGATAAGAACTTCCCATTATTGAGAGAAAAATTCAATGATATTCGTGTATGTAAGAAAATATATGCAAGAATTGACTATGCTGATATATAAATGAAGATTCACAAATCGCACATTTAGCTCCAACAATTTATCTGAAAATATTTCCAGGCGAAAGTACGAGAAACAGGAAACGTAATTCCAGAAAAGAAATACTTGACGAAAAGATGTTCAAATAGTGATGGTACGAATTTTCAACACTTGCTTTAAAAATATTTCGTTAATGTTGTGTGAGGTGCAAAATTACTAACAAATTTTAGATTTAATATTTTTATTTATTCAAAAATATTGGTATCGTGATTTAAAAACGTACTAGATTTAAGTTCGATAAAACAATTATTCTTAGGTTTTTTAGATTAAACGACGAACGTTTCTAAATAGAATACATTATTATAACTCCAAAAATGTTGAGTGTTACGTAAGACTAAATTACCTGTAGGTCTACCTGTTAAAATATTTGTCAGTATTCTGGTTTGCCTTTCACCCTGTGTACCAGTCTCTGCATAACTAGGACCAGGTGGTCTACATATGCTTCTAGATCCATATTTGATAGGTGGCTTTATGTTGTTTAGGGATTTATTGAAGATGCCTCTCTCTTCACCAATATGGCTCGGATTGACGCCTCGCAATTATGACTAAGTTATCACTTTCAACCGTAATACGTTCTCGACCCATCCGCAAATGTTACTACTACCTTACCTTATTAATATCTTGTTTGGGCATTACGGAAAATACTTCAAGAGTCTTTGACAGGTTCCCTGAAATCACGTTTGGCCAGTATCATGAAATTATGCGGTTGCTTTCATGTTATTTTAAATAAAATTACTTGAAACTAGATTTCTTTATATGCGACCTGACACATGCAATTTGCGTACAAGCGGTACTTAGCAACTGATAGATGCAAATTACAAAATTTGTTCAAAAACCTTGAGTTGTGTAAGTTTTAAATTTATGTCGATCATATTTCTACAGGTGCTAGACGCAAACAATTGCGACTATGAACAGCGCGAGAGGTTCTTACTGCTCTGCGTGCATGGAGACCCCAACACAGACAGTCTGGTTCAGTGGGAAATAGAAGTGTGCAAGTTGCCCAGACTTTCGTTAAATGGTGTTCGATTTAAGAGGATTTCAGGTAACCACATCCCGTTATTTGTTGTTTTATTATGACTCACTTCTATTATTTTCATATACGAGTATAATTGAGTCTCGAATGAGTAGGTTGTTTCGTATGATTTTATAAAGGGACAAAGAATTTTGTCCAGTCACTAAGCATGTCAATGTATTGTAATTTTAATCTGACCCGCAAAAAGAGTACTGCTTAGATGTCCACATTAATTTGCCAGAAAAAGTTTGGAAGAAATACTTATTATCTACTAGACATTGCCCAAATTCTATGAGTCTTTACTAAAAAAATTTCTTTAGAATTTAGTTACATTACATCCTGGATTTCATCATTAAATTTACTTACACAATAGTATCACAACGAATAACTATTTCTAAAAGTCATTAAACATAAAGTTATGAAACATTATTCCATTTTATTGTATAATCCTTTGCCTTAGCATATAAATTTAAGTATTTACTTGGCAGTAACACATCTCCAGAAAATGGTCATGCACTTCGTATATGTGTAACTTATAGTTGCTTTTTATATCTGTGTTTGTATTAAATCTACAGTCTAAGGTTAATTATAATACAAAGTAGTACACTTGGCTTTTAGCCAGGCTTATCCCCAATTGCACAAAACTTAATTGTTGTTTAGAATATTTAACCGAGCTTTCGGATTTGACAAGATGCTTACAGAAATCTAGGAAGTCGCTGTCAAATTTGACATTCCGTGAAACATTCTAAACTTTAATTGAAGCTAACCGGCCGTTAGAATATGAAAGATTTGTAAATGTAGCTACAAAATTATAAAATACAAGCATTTCCAAAATGACAAGACATTAGAATAGAAGTATAATAAAAAATGGAGGGTCTATTATGGTATTAATGCCGATTCAAGAAATCGAAACGGATTCCTATCAAGAATGTTAAGACTTATAGTATGCAACTATAGTTTTCTCTCAGGTCATTTAGACTTGATAGATAATAATAATTAGTGTTAACTATGTTGCCCTCATAGCCGAATCAAATTAGACCAAAAAGGACCGTGCCCTCCATCGATTCATAAAAAACAATATGTTTTTTTCACTCGCATCCCAAACAAGAGTTCCATTTCGGCTGAAATAGGAAGCTTTAATTTTTTACCAAAAGCGGTACGAAAAGCAGTCGTACCGCTACATGGCTCTTCTGCAGTAATTTGAAACCAAAATAAATCATCCACGTTCGTCTGGGGAATTGAATTTCTATGCAAGTTGATCGTTCAGTTTAGTTCTGTACGTTTTATCTAGGAGGCTTGTGGTGGTCTGGGGTTGTTTCGTGTAGTTATATCGTGAGAGTGCTCCTATACAGAAATTGAATTTATTTTAATTAGAAGCTCCCTGACCGCATGCCCTAGGGGGGGTCACAGGCGTTTAAAAGTTAGTGTAACGCACTTTTTGAAATAGTATTGTAAGTAAGGAAAAATTTGCTCATCTTTGACTGTCAATTATGACCAAACCGCTGAACCAAATGTAATGTTTAAGGAGGTGATTCACGCATAATTGAATGCTCATTAATTTTGGTATGAATGAAAAGTACCGAAATTTCACGGGTTTTTGGCTCCCAAAAGTTTAGCTTACCTAAGAATTCGTCGCAGTCTTAGGATGCCCAAAGTGAAATAAAATAATTGAAAGCTTAATAAAATGCTATGCTTTTCTACGTCTATGTAAACTAGATATTTCAGTTTTGACACTATTATTAAAGGCTAAAGTAGCTGAGGTGTTTACATTTAAGTATTGAATAATGTGTCCATAATGAAATGTTCATAATTTTCTCTGCTAGATCTCCAGAATAAACGAGAAACTTTTGTATGCCATTTCATACTTTGTTCTAGAGTTTGTGTAATATACGTAGCCGTGCCAGTCAACTTAAATGTTTGCCTCTTCCATGTTCTTTAGTTAAAATTTTCTTCTAAGTATGGGATCTAAATATTGTACAGGGCTTCTAATTATATTTTGCGACCCCCCCCCATACAGCTTTTATTGTTAGAGATAGAAAAATGCCAGTATGTTTTTTTCAGAATAAACAAATGAACATTGCAAATCTGTTAAAAAATACCTACATATTTTTTCAATGGAATACTCTTAATGTCCGGATTTCAACATACTATACATGTTGTAAGAAAAAAAATAACCTTACTTTGAAAACTGGTGCGACCTGCAGGTAATGATGATTGATTAGCTCATTATTAAAACTAAACTTTTATTCTCTCTATATTATGGGATATTCAATTTAAGAAAGACTTAACATGGTGTACAAAATGGAATCACGGAAACCGCTACTCCGCTGGCTAATACTACGACCGCTATTGAATTACACTGTTACCCTTGACTTACGTTGGGAGCAAAACGTTAATATATTTTATTTTACGTTACACCAACGTCATAACAAGGACACTGCGATCCTTATCGTGAACATGTCCTGCAATGCCGCAAATGGATCATTGCGTCTGCGGCATTGCAGGACATGTTTTTTTAACCCTCCCCCCGTAGTTGTGCCACTGGCTTCTACAGCGTGTCCGAAAAGTCTTATTAAGGGCTAATATCTAGTAAAGATAAAAAGATCAAAATTTAGAAGTTGCACTCGTACGAGCAAATCAGCTTTTTTAGCTGTTCAATCTTTTTTTTCTTCACCTCTGTTGAGGGTGGCGAGAGGTGTTGAACATTTATAATTTAAAAGTAACCCTATATCGAACGCTTAAAAGACAAACATTTATGCACCAACCGGAGGTTTCTATCTCTACTGGTTTTCGAATGGCAAGTTATTGAAGTAAGAATTATAGAGTTAAAATTATTAACTTGTTTAAAGGCAAATGTTTATAATTTTTTGTTGTAGTTCTTGTAAATTATACATACAAACACATTCGTACAGACACCAAATTCTTTTCTCTAGAAATATGTTCTTCCTATTCTAAGGACTCTAAAACGTAGATTAAAATCAACTTATTATTTTTTATTTTATTTTTTTAATAATTATTTATTTAAATTTTCGCGACTACAACATTTTTCCCGCATAGGTTATATATTAATAACATAATATACAAGCTATTAGCTATACGGAGAAGTACTTGTGTTCATGTTCTTACTACTCCAAATTTGATTTTGATCTAATAATTCCTTTTGAACATACAGGGAAAAACCATTTAACCACCTGCATCTTAAAAGTTAGGCATTTTGATACCCTTTCCAACATTTTCATTTTATGGCAAGGAATCGCCCATCAAAGGATGGCCATATTTTTTGAAACACCCTGTACGTGTTTTCAAGGATAAGAATCCTTAAATCTGGAATTCACACCCTGATCCCCTCCACCGCCCCCTCCGCGCTAACCATTCTTAGCCGCAATGTGCTCTACTTTCCGAAAAAAGTAACAAAATTATCTTTCCCGACATTTTCAATTATCACCCCAAACCACTCTCAAAAAGCAATACAAATATTTTTCTGCTAGACGTCGATACAATTCTATACGATATTTTCAGTTAAGTCTTCGTAGACCCTTTATATCTGATTTCGATCTTTTTCTTTAAAAATTAGTAAAAATGTGTTCTGATTGAGATTTTTTTTAATATAACCCCCACCCCCCAAACTATCCCGCTCTATTTGGGAAGTTAATACAAATCATTTTCAGCTAACCCTCTTCCAACTCCTCGGTCCCATCTTGTCCTTGATATGATCTGCGTTTAAGCTATATTTTCTGTGATGTCACCCAGAAACAAAACAAATGATAATGTGCATCTATAATTAAAAAAAAATAAAAAACCAAAGTGCCTAAGTGTTCGTACACACCAAACAACTAAAGCTGGATACAGATAAATAACATAAAATAAAATAAGAAATAATATAGAATAAGAAGTGGTGATTTTAGTCTTTTATACAGCAAATAGAAATAAAATAACTCTGGCCAATAAGACATCTTTTTAAACGCGTGCTTGCTGTCAGTTTTGCCAATCAAACAGGCCGCGTGCGTATGACTACTTGCGCAGTTCGATTTTCAGATAAAATATAATATGTAATTTTATCTTATTTGCCTGAATAAATGATCTAATGGGATTCTTATTATTTAACTCTTTTGTTTTGCTATTTGGCTGTATAATTCCAGCAATAAGCTATCCATAGCTGGCCGAGCAGACCCTTGTTCTGCTTTTCCGTTAGATGGCGCGATGAGTTCAGTGGAATTATAAGAATATGGGGCGTTTTCACCACATCGTCCAGAAATGTTATTGGAGAAAAACATATTGGTTTTATAGAACAAATACGCAATAAAATAATTTAAAAAATAGTGTTGAAAGGTCTCCGTAACCAAACGATCATTTCAAAAAAGTCATGTAAATTGGTGCAGTACAACTCTGCTGAAAAATATGGCTTAGTGTTTTAAATCTTAAATATATAGATAAAGTGTTGTGTTGAATTTCTTCCAAAACCCAGTAACGACATGTTAAAAACAATGTTTTATCAATAACAATGATGATGGACGACATTTCTCTTTGTCTTTTAAAGGTCTCCAAAATAGAGCCAAATTCGATATCACGCCACCCCCAAACGGGATGAAATAAGCTTAAATACCCAAAAAAATTGATAGATAGATAGATAGATAGATAGATCTTTATTGATGTCAATACACAATAAAATTGCATTTACACAAGTCAAAATACAAATAAAGGATAAAGTATTATAAAAGAAACATATTGATTTAAACACAGTACTATATAAAATTTATCTAAAACATCCTTAAAAATAATATAGTAAAATAAAAGAAAAAAAAAATAAAAATAAAAAAAACAAACAACACAAAAACAATTTTTTCTAAAGGCAAAATGCAATAACAATTAACAAAAAAAGTAGAAAACTGATGTACAGCAGTCAGTAGTTAAAAAGTTATAAATGTACCTATCTTAATAAATTACAATTAGAAACAGACATTTATAAAAAAAAGTAATAAGAATACAAAAACTAAAAACTAAAAGTGGAAGCCACTATTGAAATACTCCTCAAAAGTATAAAAAGCGTTCACCAGTAGATATTTTTTCAAGGTGTACTTAAAGGTGTTCACCTCTAAGGCTCTTATATGAGAGGGTAAGCAATTGAAAAACCTTGGACCATAATAGTTAGTGCCCACCCTGGCCCTAGTGAGGCGGAGATGGCTAATTACGAGATTAGTGCCATGCCGTGTCGGATAGTCATGAACATCGTGATGTGAGGCGAAAAACTGGAGGTTTTGTCTGACATGCAAAAGACACTGCAAGATGTAAATGCAAGGAAGAGTCATTAACCTATATGTAATAAAACTCTGCCGACAGTCATCCCGGTACTTCAGCCCTGCTACAAGCCTTACACATCTTCTTTGTTGTTTAAAAATTAACTTAGCATGTGGAGAATGACCCCACTCTAGTAATGCATAAGACATGAGAGAGCCAAAGTAGCCATGGTAGGCTGCCAGAAGAGTCCCAGTAGATACACACTTACTCAGGTTCCTGATCAAGTATGTGGACCTTGATAGTTTCCCACCAAGGTGCATCACATGGTTTTTCCATGACAGAACAGTATCTAGAGTTACCCCCAGAAAATTCACCTCCTTAGAGCAATCTCCCAAAAGTCCATGATCATTTCTCCCTTTACCCAAAGTGAAATTAATTGACTGGGTTTTGCCAGCATTCATACACAGTCTATTAGTGACAAACCAATCTTCAATGTGTGATGCAGTTTCAGAGATGCATGAGTTTTCAATCTGCGAAGGAAGATAAGAGGTGAAAGTGGTGGTATCATCAGCAAACAAAATTAGGTTTCCCCTGATTGGAAATTGGCAAGGTCGTTAATGTAAATCAAAAAGAGCACAGGACCAAGCACAGAGCCCTGGGGCACACCGCACTTGACTGCACTACCCATGGATGTGACTTGATTGTAAGAGACAAACTGGCTTCGATCATATAAATATGATTTTAGGAGAGCTATGCTCTTTGGCTGAAAACCATAATAAGGAAGTTTCTTCAGCAGGATGTTGTGAGAAACACAATCAAATGCCTTTGTAAGATCTAAGCAGCAGGCATAAGTATCGCGGCCATTCTCAAAACCCTCAATTACATGCCTTACAAGGCAGTCAATAGCATGAGCAGTGGTCCTTTTGTTACGGAAACCAAACTGCTGTTGGAAAAAGAGGTTATTTGACTCGAAGTGTTTTGTAATCTGTGTTTTCAAGATGGACTCAAACACCTTGGATAGAATGGGTAGTAATGAGATGGGGCGATAATTAGTGAGATCGTCTGGAGAGCCCTTATTTTTAAAGATAGGGACAACTTTTGCTTTTTTAAGTACTTTGGGAAAACCTGAAGTGTTATGGCTTGGTTTATAAGCCTGGTAAAGGGATATATTATCACATTTTTTAAGGTTTTTATTATTCCAGTATTTATGTTGTAGCAATCCGTAGCTCTAGTATTTCTTAAGTCACCAATTACCTGTCTAACTTCATTATAGGTAATTTGATTGAAATTAAAAGAACAATTTTCTCTACATTGTTGAAGGTATTGTGAGAAATGGTTATTGGAGGCTGGTAAAGACTGAACAAGCAAATTAGCAACATCAGAAAAATAGTTGTTGATTGCTTGAGCATTCAAGCTTTCTGAAGAAGTAAAAGGGATGGATGGCTGATTGTTTTTAATAACCTGCCACATGGCAGACTGAGGATTTGCTGCGGTAGTAATGAAGTTATCGTGAGCAGTTACTTTGGATCTTGAAATCTCATTGCGGTATGTCTTCTTGTACTTCCTCACTGTTTCCGCGGGAACTAAATTTGGATTTTGCCTGTTCAAATCCACAAGAAGTCGCAATCGCTCACGCATATCTCTTAAGTTATTATTGAACCAAATGACTTTTGGCATCATTGGCATATTAGTGAAAATGTTGTCAAGACAATTTTCCCCTCGTGTGTTAAAAGAGACAACCCCATGCAGATTGAAAGTTCGAAAAAGGTTAGATAACTCAAGAGCTTTGGGATCCTGGGTATTAAAATGAACATTGAAGTCTCCTGTTACAACAATATGTTTGGAGATGTCAAGTTTATTTAAAATTAAGGCCAAAATTGTCATAAACTTATCAAAATCTCCATTGGGAGATCTATAAATTGATATAATCTGTATCTCACATTTATTAAGATACACTCCGGCAGCCTCACAGTGTTGTTCAGAGCACAATTTATCAAAATTTATTGTGTTAGATTGAATGTTTGATTTTAGATAGATGGCAACACCACCATGTATTTTTATGTCCCTACAGAAACAGGCAGCTGCAATATAACCTTCCAAATTTGTTACACTAAACTCTACCGAATTTAACCAGTGCTCGTTTGCACAGAAACAATCTATTGACTTCTCTTTTAGGAGTACTTCAATATCGGAAGTCTTATTGCGAAGACATTGTACGTTAGCATGTAAGATAGAAACAGAATTTCCATTACTTGATTTTTTCATTCGGTTAGGCTCTGGGCGAGCAGATTTCACGAAAAAACGTTGTTTCACTCCGAAGGGGATTCGGTTGATGATTTCTTTGCTCAGATCCTCTACCACCATCCACTTCACTAGCAAGAAGCGACTGTAATCTGCTTCTGTGTTCTGTGTTGATAATCTGCCAATGTCTGGGATGTTTTATGTGATTATCGCAGAGGTGTTTTATAAAACGTTTCTTACAGTTGTACTCAATTTGCCACCCATACTTTTCTCTTATAAATGAAATATAGGAAGGTAACTCAACAATCGTTACTCCAGTTGTTTTTGTTTGAAAATAGTCTTTGAGTTTTCTATTCTGGTCTTTAATCAACTTATTCAGTGCCCTCTTCCATGGTGGTGCTAATGGTGATTCAACAATCACAATGTTTGTTATATGTGATAGTCTGTATAATCTGTCTAAAGTGTTATTTTTAAGGAGATTCTTTAGGAGGTCTTCTGGGCCCATAAAGATGACTATATAGTCGTTAATTCCACTATGCCTGCGATAAGTGTCTACAATTTCAACCAGGTTTTCTGGTGATAGATTTTTTCCTTGTTGACAATTTATATCAAACTCAGAATTTGTGTATTTCTTTATCATAAGACCAGATCCTTGTGTGATACAACAGTCACCCACTATCAATATTTGAGGTTTAGTGCTGGGGACAGGTATGGAGGGAGCAACATCATTATTTTGACCAGACTCTATACTACATTCCAAGTGCTCAGTTTGTGTTTCTTTTGTTACATAGATGTTCTTAATTGCCTCACACAGTAATGCCTCATAGTATATGTCAACGTCATAATCTGTCATAGTGCCTGTTGTTCTAGAGATAGAGGTTGTTTGGGTATATGTCGAACTCCTGGGTATGTCATTAATTGGTGGAGAAAGAGATCGCCCATTATATTTTTCTGTGGTTTGTTGAAACGCATTGTAGTACGCATGCAACTGACAAATTCTAAACTATACCAGTACATGAGATATTATGACTTTTAGGACATCCTTTGTAGTTATTTACAATACAATAATATGGGCTTTTATACGGGGGAAAATATCCTAAATGAGATTTCCTTCGTTTTTTACTTCGTTCTATAAATATTCATTGTGGATTTACCCAATAAATATTCAATTATTATTTGTAACAAATAAGCTTCACTATATAATATACACTATTATTTGCAGGAACAAGTATTGGATTCAAAAATATTGCTAGCAAAATAGCGAACGAACTAAAGCTGTGACTGGTCGTCAAGGAGACGGACCTTCCTGCCAGCGAAGAAAACCCGACGACATAGTACGGACGACACAACAGGATGATTCACGCGACGACGAGACGCGTTCCTTTTTGCTTTCGATGACTTATTTTGGCAATCATCTGAATTTCAAAGACCATTTGCCTGGCATTTTTATTTGTATTCAAACCATAGAACAGGAAACATACGAAGCAAATTTGTTGCTCTGATTAGCTTAATCACATGATTTCTTATGTCAGTGTTGTTTCTTCAATGTATTAAGCATTTAAATAAATTATTTGGACCAAAACTATTTACATTTTGCTGTCCGGATATAAAATATATAATGGAAACATATGTTAATTTAAAAACATTTAGGGTTTTAAGAGTTGCGCGCCCAATAAGGCCCGTCGAAAGCAGAAAGCTGTCGCAGGTTCGACATTTTAGTGAAAACATAGCAAGAACACTATATGGTTCAGTGGTAATAAACAAAAGAAAGTTTCTGTCTCCCAAAACAACCACACAAATTTTCGAATAATGTTCTAAAGGTTAGTTGTTAAGGTTAAAAAAATCAACTCTGACTCTTATTCAAGCTTGTGATACATGGAATTGAAAGAATGTGTGTAGGAAATCTTGGCGTTATGCGACAGAGAGATCTCCTTATTCGACATCTTTCGATCGAAATTTAATTTAAAGTGAAATAGTATTAATTATGTAAACGAAGAGCTAGCAGCTGTGTTGCTTTCATAATTTTTATAATTAGAATTCGATTTTCTGTTTAACACCAACATATTGAGAATTAGCTTCAAACATAAAGAAAAGTTTATGTGCTAAACTGATTTGCTCATTCTTATACCCTTCGGTTCATAGCTCTTTAAAATCTCACTCTATTGAGAGTGGATTTGTTTTTAATAAAAATGTTCACATAAAAACAAATTATGAAAGTTAATAACATCATATTATGTAACAATCAATTCATGTTAATAATTACTTTAGATTCTTAATGTTGGACTTTGAATGAATTCTCTAATGTTCGCTAAACGGTTAATAAAATTCCGTTAGCAACATTGCTGCCAGCTCTTAAATTAATAAATAGATCAATTATTAAAAGTTTATATAATACCCTAATATTGTTTTTCTAGCCAATGGGTTTCTGTTGTATGGTAAATATTTATTGTATTTAGTTATCTATGCCCATTTTATTTTTCTTTTTATATAATGTATAATCCCACGAAATATTAATAAACTTTTTTTTTAAGAAATTAAAAGTCAATTTCTTCTGGTTAATATTGCATCAGGTATAGTGCTGTTTGCAGATGATGTGACTTCGATACAAGAACAATTATTTATTTCAGATTTTTGGAAGTTTGAGCTACTTTGTTACTCTAAATCGGGAATACATTATTTTTTATAGAGAGATCTATTTCTTATTAAGTTCTATAAGAACATAATTTATTTATTTTTCAGTTTTGTGTGTGTGTATACAATGGAAAATGAAAATTGGATTAGGTGGTGTATACTAGCAGAATACAGAATATTATACAAACATTATATATAATTACAATTAATTTCAGGAATGATTATCTAAGGTGAAATAATTTAACATATTTTTTGAATTTATTATTATTTTGAAATGAAGACCCCCAAAAGGATTCACTAGTATTTTGTGAATTTTATTCAGTAAAATTGCAAACAAAAAGCAATTGCAGAAATGTAGTAGATGATAGACAAAATTCAGGTCTTGAAAATAATAAGTCCAATCGAATTTGACAATTTTTAATATAAAATAGAAAGTTTACATTCAATATTTTCTTTTCTTTTTAATGCGAAAACTCCTTATTATGACAGTTTTAACAACTTACCCTGTATTTTTTTACGTTAAACTTGCCCCTCAGTAGCAAATAAAGTAGATAATTTTAAATGTTCATTTTAAAAAAGTCCCTAATGTTTATTTTTAAATGTGTATAGTAAATGTTACTCTTGAAATAAAAAAAAAAACATTAAACCATCTGTTTTCGTCCACGGACCCCAAAGATAGCCATTTTGGTGCAGATACCGCATTAACAATAAACATAATAAATATTCCGCTTATTGTACACTTTTTAATAAACAAATTTTAATTAATTTGCTTGTTTATTATTACTCTCGAGTTGAAATTTAGAGGTTAATTAAATGTCCATAGTGAAAAACAAAAAATACACTACTAAACCAGCGCCAAATTTAAAACAAAAGTATAACGTCTGGGGGAATTTTGGGGAATATTCCCAAAAATGTCCTTGTCATGACTCAAAAGGAAAGTTTCCCCAGCACATCACTAGAAAAATATTTAACGACTGGTTTTCTGTATTCCATGTAATGCTAATTTTAATTAGAAGTTAGTGGATAAGCTCTGCAGGCGTGCATTAAAATAAGATTATCTACAATAACTGGATTTAAGCCAATTTGCTGATACTAACTTGGAGTTTTACTTATCAAACTGAATTCCAAAATGGGAAGCAATAAGTTAACGCAACGCTGTCCGCAGGGTTAACACAAAACATGTTTAAAATGCATATTTTCTTATTAGAGTTGGTTGATTTTTTTTATTTGCATGTTACTACATGACAAAGGAACTGTTTCTATCAGTAATTACTTCGAAGGTAGTTAAAATCTTTCTTAGAGCATTACCTTACATACGTTACTTTGTGCTTGAAAACCTGTTATATTATTAACTACCTTGTTCTAAACTAGGGGATAGTAACCCCCAATCAATTAAATAATGTTTTATTAGCCATCGTTTGCCTAGTTGGACACATTGAAATATAGTATGTAGACCAGGCAAAAAAATCGTGT
This sequence comes from Kuschelorhynchus macadamiae, assembly GCA_030620095.1. Taxonomy (NCBI): domain Eukaryota; kingdom Metazoa; phylum Arthropoda; class Insecta; order Coleoptera; family Curculionidae; genus Kuschelorhynchus; species Kuschelorhynchus macadamiae. Next base: position 2,059,308 of record JAUTXW010000668.1, on the reverse strand, counting down.
GAAGTACGGAAAAAATTGTAATGTATATTTTTTTATTTAATGGTTTGATTTGGAGGTCACGAAAAACAAACAAATCCTGCCATCTCCGATGAAAGTGCGATCCCTTTAAATATGCAAATTACGTACAAAAATTGGTTTTGTTCAATAACTCGTTTTCTCTTTGTTAGACGATAAATATGGTTGGTATATTAAATAAATGCTTACGAAAAAAGGTTCCACACACTTTTTATTAACTGATCCGCCTCCCTCAAGCAAATTAACCCATATATTGCATACTTAGCAATATGCCATTGAATAAAAACTGTAGACACGCATCAGTCAGTCCAAAGTGGCTTCTACGGCGATAGTACTGGTGTTAGGTAAAAAGTGTATAGACCCTTTTTTTGTAGACAATTTTCGAATGTCTTACCATATGACAAAGAAAAAACTAGATATTGCACGGAAACCAACTTCTTGAACCTAATTTGCATATTTAGGAGACCGCGCTTTCAACGGAAGAATTTTAAATGTGTTTTTCATGACCCCTAAAGCTAACTGCTAGAATAAAAACACTGTTTAATTTTTTTCTATACAAAACTACCTACCGCCTGAAGTAATCAGTAATATGGCTACAATTTTAAAAGCTTATGTGTTATTTTTATAGCTTAGTTTCAATCATAAAATGAAATCGTAGATATTGCAATGTAAAATGATTGATATAATGATCCTGGGACACTTTCGAAATATCGATTTGAAACCTGCTAATTTTTGACTATAATTTAAGTTTTTTTTAGTAAATTGTCACCAAATCTTCATTTATTGGTTTATAGTACCGGCAGTCTGCATAGAATATAGAAGGTGTCCAGAAATTCATTTAAGATTATTTGAAAAGAAAAAATTTTGAGATACTGTTAAAATTTTTTTGTGAATCTTTGGAGCAATTGAAATTTTACAAATTTTGTCTACTCAGGTTCTACACCTGTACATGATTTCTTATTCTAATCAAGATTTTCGCATAAAAACTTTTCCCAATAAGATTTGCAGCAGATTTGCGAAAATATTCACTTTAAAAAATCTACATCAGTTTAGATTGATTTGGGATTTATACTAAATGCTTGATTTGATCAGATCATCTGCATCTATAACAGCAAATTTCGCCTAATAAGTTTAATATAGATAAATTAACAAAATGCTCTTGTTACTCGTACTGCTTCAGCTGTATTAGATTTACCTTTGTCATTAGTAAGGAAAATTTAGATAAATATGTAACACGTACACCGGCTCGTGTAGACCTCGTTGGTTTGTCAACAAAAACATGGTAAGGCGGCTGAAATAAGAGTAAAAAAGGATTTCCCTCTCTCTAATATCCTATATGCTCTTAGCTAACTTTTATCAGTCTAAAAAAATAAATATGAACATTCATATTTAAAATCTAATGGTTTTATAAATAAAATTAGCTTGGTCTGGTTTAGACCTCAATATAAAGTGTATCGTTTTAATTTCAAATCATAAAATATTTGTTCATTTTTGTGAATTCATTAAAAAATTAAGAAATTACGAGAAACGTTAATAAAAATTGTGGCATTTGCTGCATACTATATATCACATCATCAGTAAACACTCTGAGCCTATTTGCTGTCCTATAAAAAATAAAAGGCAATTTGTATAAAATTGAGGCTCTTCATGTAACGAATTCATGTACTATTGCTGGCCCTATTAAAAAATATCGTGACTAGTGAAAAATGTATAAAAATAATTTCTGCCCATGTTTAATTATATCGATTCGACTGGATCCATGGTTGAAGTGCGTTCACCTAGTCGTATGTGTATAATTTTCCATGTGATATATTATAAGTGTATATTGCACAGAGCAAAGACAGGACTTTGATGGTGCACCCAGTTTATTTAGTTTTTTTTTTTTCAATTCGTGTACATATTGCGTGATTGTAGTGCGTGTAAGCTATGAGTGCTAGATAAGGAGGATTTTTCTAAATGCATATCTGATATTTGAAACTCCCAAAGTAAAAATACGGCGACATTTTGTTTTAGCCTACAAAAATGTTTTTTTTTTTCGATATAGCACAACTTTTTTTATTTTGATCATCCACTAAAGGAAGGTAACTAAGCCACTTTATTTTCACTATGTTATCTCCACAGAAAAAGAACAAATTCAGCTTCTATATTTTTAACACTTTGGCTTACAGTATTAATGAAACCATTTGTTATGCGCGATATTTTGACTTTGGAAGTACCTTGTGTCATTACAAGCATGTGGAAAATGTCCTTACATCGAACGGGGTCAAGGCAAAATATTTGATAAAACTTTTCAGCCTACAGCTTGTATTGTGAGCTCGATTATTTGAGCATGATTTTAGTTTAGAAAATTGTTTTAATTATATTTCGCATCAAATAAATATTTTGCTTTTATCTCGTTCCAATAATATTTTTAACGATTTTGTTGTCATTTGCATTTTGAAATCCTATAATTTATTAAGATGGTTTTATGAGTTTTCCGTTTGCAAATCTTGCTTGCAAATTTAATTATTTCTAAAACGTTCTAACAGTTAATTGTTTTTAATACCTTAAATAATGAAATAAAAGCAATGTTTGCAAGCCCAAATATTTTTTAAATTGTGGTTTAGTCATCATTAAGGCCTAACCACCAGAAAATGTAAAAATTAATGCAATGATCTGTAGATACTCCAAAATTTAACGCAGGTTATATTGTAGTTGAAATAATAGATAAGGTAATGCCAATTTTCCATTTATTTTTTAACTGAAACAGTTTCTGGCAACCGCATGGCGAGTATGAAGGTTTTAGATTATAAAACGAATATTTGGCATCAATTTGTCTATTTAATATTGTAGTTGCGTGGGCCCATGCAGATAAAGAAATCGTAAAATATTTTTTTTTTACTTGGGACTGACAACAAGTAACCTATACTAGGTGCAACTATCCAAACAATAATAATATATATACAATTTCACGGCCTTATCCATGTATTGGCAGTTATATTCATGTTGCTACTTGCTGCATAAAACAACATATATGGAATATGTGTCTGCATGGGTCTTTTACTGGTCCTCTGGCATTTTGTACTAATGTGTATTTTTGATCAGGGGCTCGAGAAGCAAATAATAAATACCTTCCCTTAACTAGAAGAAACAATTCTTTTTTGTGACAATTCATGAGCGTACTTATTTTTCACCTGTCATTCTACTATATTACCTAACCTTACTTTTTAAATTTGGTTTTGTTTTTCCTTTTTTTTTTGCGTTTTCTTGTATATATTTTAATTTTTTTATATTAGAGTCGGGAGGTTATGTCAGTTTTTTACTATTTCTACTTTTTTTTTATTTTTGTATACTTTAGCACATTTTTATTTAAAATAAAGTTTTTTTCTGACGAAAATGGTTTTTAAGATGTTCAGTAATATTTTTTGCTCATTTTAAATATTGGTTGAACTATGATCAAAACTCCATTTAAGATCCAAAGAACAAGTTATACTTAGTGTTGTTACATTAGATAGAAATATTTAAACTGTTTGGGAATCTGACAATGTGCTCGACTCGAGATACACAAAAAGTAAGGTTAGTAATGCCTACAGAACGTTTATATACAGTAGGTGATACAATAAAAAGTATATTTAATTGTTAGTACAGCCTTAGATATAGTACTGCTGTAAAGAGCAATGTTGCTTTACATTTAAAAATCAATTCTTTCACTGGGGATGGGCACTTATGTTAGTTAAGCTGATCATTTATAATAAATATAAAACCGAATTTTTGTTTTTTAATTTTAAAAATTAATCTGATCCATTTCCAGCGCTATTTTACGATATACAATTATAGCCTATTGCTAGTGTTGCCAGGTGTTCCAATTTTCATGAATTTACCTTTGATCGGGACCCCAAATGTTCCGATTTTTGACTGAATTGATAAAAAGTATTCAGTCGTCACAAAAAAAAACATCGTGGGGGGGACGGGAACCCCAACGTGCACGGTGTGTCGCTGCTGAAACTCTACTCTATTGAAGAACGTTCATATTTTATTCAGTGTAAAGTGTTTTTTTCTTGCTACTATTTTTCGACCAATTTTTCACATATATGTTTTGTGTTGCGAAATCCTCTGATCTTTTTAATTGTATTTGGTGTTATATTTATAGTTAAACACAGCATACTGACCAATTCTTTATCTATGAGTTAAACTACATTTTTTTAAAGAAGTACCATGCTCTCTTGTTACAACAAGGATGGACTAGTCCCAGGTTAGGGTCGAAGCGCCATAAACCATAACAAAATTGCCTATCACAATAGTCAAATTTGCTTACTATCTTACAAAATTTGCATCCCGCCTTGAATGTCTGTGCATTAGGAGCAACAATTCATAACGTTGTGGATGTCATATTGTTGCTTAAATTCCCTCAATTGCTTCCTTTATTCATCGTTTGTTCACTGGTTGAGTTCAGTTTGGATTCCTGCATTCTAAATCAGCAAAAACAAATAAAAAATAGCTTAAGATTTTTTTTTCAAAATATTTTACTTTTCCTTGTTTTGTTAGTATATAATATTAAACAAATAATTAATAATCACTTCCTATTATTGGAGCCCGAAAAACATTCTATCGTTTCCGCCGGTCTGCCTACGCGCGACGTGGCTCAAAAACTACTTCTCAAATGAAATTCATTAATTAAATGTGATACAGGGATGAACTTGTAAAATTTTGGTGCGACGTAGTTATGGCGGAATAAAATTGCCGGAAGTGTTAAAAAAATTATTAAAAAACTAATCCAATTTATCTCAAATTTTGCAAAAACATCAAGTATTACGTTGGAATCAACTGGTAACATTTTGATACGAATCCAAGACGGCGGCTTAACAAAATGTTTAAAAAAATCAGTCTTTGCTTAATGGTTTAATTTCAAATTGTGTGCCATAGCTAATTGTAGTATAGGGATCAACTAGTAAAATAGTGGTACTAATTCAAGATGGCCGAACAAAATGGAGGCCAAATAAAATGTTTATAATCGTGAAAAAATTACCCTCTCAAGTTTTACGTTTTAGCATCGTTAGAAGCCAAAAAATGTGTTTTATCAATTCCGTCAGTCCGGTTGTCGGTCTGTCTGTCTGGCAGTTCGCGCCATAGCTTAAAGACTACTTACCGGATTGACTTCAAATTTTGGTCAAACATTAAGGGTCATATGGGGATGACCTGGTAATATTTTGATAAAAATCCAGTATGGCAAAACTAAATGGCGGCCTAGTGAAATGTTAAAAAAATTATGATTAAAAAACTACACATAATTTATCTCAAATTTTGCAAAAAAGCATCAAGTATTATGGTATTATGTTGGAATCAACTAGTAACATTTTGGTACGAATCCAAAATGACGGCTTAATAAAACATTTAAAATTTCAGTCTGAAAACCTACTTAATAATTTGATTTCAAATCGTGTCCCATAGGTAACTAATTACGGTATAGAGTTCAACTAGTAAAATTGTGGTACTAATTCAGGATGGCCGAATAAAATGTTTGTAACCATGAAAAAGTCATCCACCTAGGTTTTACATCATCCCCTAGATGCCAAAAAATATGTTTTATCAATTTCGCCGGTCAGTCTATCACTTCGTCGCGGCTTAGCCTACAGACTACTTATCCGATTGCCTTAAAAAAAATTTCAAAAATTAAGGGTCATATGGGGATGATCTGGTAATATTCCGGTAAATATCCAAAATGGCAGCCTAGTGAATTGTTAAAAAAATTTTAATTAAAAACTACTATTCCAATTTATCTCAAATTTTGCACATGTTGCAATCATCTGGTAAAATTTTGGTACGAATCCCGAATTGCTGAACAAAATGGCGCACAGGTTGCTTATATGGGGTTTGTGGACATAAATCAAATTTCCGACTTTTTGCGTCTTTTATAGTTTCTTGTGATTTATTTATTTATTCAGCCAAGTAGGAATCCTAATACCAAAAAAAAGTTAAATCACACAATGCACATTGGATTAAAATTAATAAAATCTTTTAAACATATGCAAAACAACATCAAGAAATTTGATAATATTACAACACAAAATAATATATAGGCAACACTTGTGGACATTATTCCAAAATATAATAGTTTTATCTATCTGAGCTTATAAATCTTTTCAGTCTATTCATAAACACAGCCAGCGAACTTCATTCTCTAATCTCTACAGGAAGGTTATTAAAATCTCTAAGACCTTTAAAAAATAAAGATGCCATACTACTTGTATATTGTACTTTGTTTATGTGAAAATTGTTACGATGTCTCGTATTATAATTATGAATTTCGCTTCGGAAGATAATAAACTCATTAAAGTAGTCTGGCATCATTCCCTTGCTTAATTTAAATATAAACAACAGACAAAAAATACAATCTATTTGATTTTGTGAACCATTTAAGGGTCTGGAGCTTATGGGGGTATACCTATTACATCGCAATATAATTCTCATTGCTGTATTTTGCAGTATTTGTAGAAATTGAATCTGGGTACCACACAACAAATAAACAAGAGAGGAACAATACTAAAAACATGGTTGGATGACAGTTCGGAAGACAGTCAATCTTGTAAAAAAACTTAAGTTTCTTGATATTCTAGTAAAGAAGAGCTTCTTTCGAATTTTTTTCTGCATGTACTCAAAGTGGTTCTTAAAAGAGAGCACATTATCTATCATAACTCCAAGATATTTTATTTCAGTAGTCCACTGAATATACTCATTACCAATATTAAGCCTGTGTTGTACAATGTTAACAGAAGAAACTTTATATTTTGTGCTGATAATCATCGCTTTAGTCTTTTGCAGATTGAGTTTTAATTTATTAATTTTTAAAAATAAATCGATTTTCTTTAAGATAATGTTGGTTTTGTCTATAAGCATCTCCAAACTATCCCCACTACATGCCAACAACATATCGTCCGCAAACAAGTTCAAAAATTCGATATCATCAACAAACTGGATGTCATTAATATATATTATGAACAGTAAAGCACCTAACACACTTCCCTGAGGGACACCGATGTTGTTTACAAGTTTTTTTTTGTTAACATAATAAAGGTTTTGGTCTATTTTTCCATAATAAATCATGGTATTACATTCAAATATTATACAACGATCAGCAAAAAGTTTGCAACAAATGGGAAATTTTTTATTATGGATGTTTTGAAAATTTTATTCTTGATTAAAGTAAGTGTTTAACGAAAGATATTTTTTTCTGTGTAAAATTTTAAGTTAGACATACAGGGTGTTCAATAAATAAACAAATATGGGTTTTAAGTTTTAAGAGAGTGAGAAATTAAAAAAAAACTAGTCTTTATTTGGAATGCTTGCAGTACTCATCTCTTTCGGTGTGGCTTCTCAAACAAAACATTTTATCGTTGCATTTGTTTTAAACAAAACATTACAAGCACTGCCATCAAGCATTGTAAACATTAGTTCAAACTCTACGTTAACACTATGACTATTAGATAGATATTAAATATATATTTTTTTCTTTTTTAATTTCTTCATTTATGTCCTTTTCTTCTTTGAGGCTAGGTCCGAATTTTCTCTTACAAAGACGAATTTTATAGACCTACAAAAAACGTTAAGCCGGGACGAGTATTAACCATAATTCAACTGCAGTATCTACATCAATTAGTTCAGCCTTAGTACCATGGCTATCAAAAATAAATACTCATCGGTACATTGAGGGTAAGTGAACTTTTGCTTACAGAGGCTGTGGCCAGAACCCCCGTCAAATCTCCATTTACAAATTAACTTTCCAGATGTATGTTTGTTTAGAGGCAAATATTTTAAAATACTATAAAATAAACAGTTTTATTTAACAATTCTTCGATATTAACATTTGCAGATATTTCAGTTACTGCAACAGACTTAGGCAAAAATTGTTTTCGTTTTTTATTTATTTATTTACAGTTAACTGTCTTACAGGATGATCCCAATTACAAGACAGTGAAAAACTACATATTCAAGCCTACTAAAAAATTACACTTTACGCATAAAAAGAAGCTTATAACTAATAATAGCAGTAATTATTTTCCAAATTCTGATATTTGAATAAGATTTAAATTAGCAAAACGGTTTAGCGTCGTAAATTTTTCTTATATGATTGTAAACTATCAGAAAAAAAAGATCCAAATTAGTTTTTTTGTTAAAGTTAACACACATTGTATAAATAGGCGATAATTTTAAGATGTTTGTATGAGGAGTCGGCAAGTAAAAAGCACTGCTTGTGCCTGAACTTAAACGAGGCACGTTGAAATTTATTTTAGAAAGTAAACAGGGGCAGTTTATCTTATTATTTAATAGTTTATACAATAATATCATTTGCAGGTTATCTTGTCTGTTTTTTAAATTCGTCAGTGAACATTTATCTAAAAGCTCTTCTTGTGGACATCCTTGAGCGGGATAGCGTCTTGTTTAAAGCTGATATTTTACAAATTTTCGCTGTATACTTTCAATACCAGAAACATGTATATTATATCCCGGAGACCATACAACTGCCACATATTCAAGTTTGGATCGGACATAACTATATAGTACAGCAGCTTTATGGCTTCCACTTGGCTAAACTCTTGAGTAGTACGAACTATAAACCCTAACATTTTAGAAGAATCTGACCTAATAGCGCTGTAATGTGAGGTAAATGATAATTTTTGATCGAATGTAACTCCCAGATCACAGAACTCCTTGGATCGGCCTACAATTTCACCATTGCAGTTATAGTTAAAAATAATCGGTTCTGACTTTGTAGTAAACGACATAACCTTGCGTTTTCCAATATTTAGCTGTAGACAATTTCCCTGGCACCAGTCAATAATATGCTGTAAATTTTGTTGGATTTTTAAGCAGTCCTCCATAGGCTTAATGTTAGCGAACAGTTTGATGTCATCAGCGTAGAGTAAATAACCAATATCCAGATAATCACCAATGTCGTTAATAAAAATGTTAAACAGCAAGGGTCCTAAAACGGAACCCTGCGGTACCCCCGAACATGCTATATTGTTCTCCGATTGAAAACCATTTATAGCCACATATTGTGTGCGATTTGAAAGATAACATGTAAAGAGCCGTAATAGGGAATCCGAGAATCCGATATTTGAAAGTTTATTAATTAACAAGTCATGATTTAATTTGTCAAATGCTTTGGAGAAGTCTAAATATATTACATCAGATTGCAGACCCTCATCAATCGAGTCCCGCAATGTATTGTGTTATAAGGGCCAGATTGGTAGTTATGGAACGATTTTTAAAGAAACCATGCTGTTCAGGAACAATTTCATTTTGCACCAACGGAAAAATGATGTGCAATATGAACTCAAAGACTTTTGAGAAGTTGCATATGATAGAAACAGGCCTATAATTTTGAATGACTGATTTATCACCCTTCTTAAAGACTGGACATACTTTCGACTTTTCCATATATTTGGTAATGTCTGTTGTTCAATGCACATGTTAAACAGGATTTGAAGAGGTTTTATTAACACAAATCGACAGTCACGTATCAAAAATGCTGGAATAAGGTCTGGTCCGGCAGTGAATTTACGTTTAAGTTTTTTAATAGCACAAATAATATCCCGTTCACTAACTCTAGATATGTTTATATTTTGATCACTACACGAGAATGAATTATTTGAAATTTGGATATTGTTAGAAACTGAATAAGATTGCTTAAAAAATGAAGCAAATGAATTCGAAATATCGGGTGGATTATCTAGATTCTGACCATCAAAGTGCATACTGTTTGGAATGCCTGCTATCTCTCTCCGGCCTTTGACAAAATTTCAAAAGCGTTTGGGATCTTTTTTGATATCCGTCTCCACTTTTTGAATATATTTTTTATACGCTATACTTATATCAGTTTTGATTTTTGATCTCAGAGTCTGAAATCTTTCAAAAACCTGTATGCTGCCATATTTTTTGTACTTTTTATGCAATTTATCTTTAGTTTTTATATTTTTAATAATTTCTGAAGTGAAACAAGGATGATATCTTCTATTTGACGAATGGCGATAACGGGGAACTGCTAGGTCAAATATGGAGTATATTAAGTTATAAAAAGTATTACAGGCATTTTCCACCGTTGTCTGATTTTCCAGCAAGGACCAGTCCTGCTGAAGAAATGAGTTATAAAGCAAGTTGAAATCAGCTTTACGAAAATTGTATAGATTATTCATATTTAAGTTTATAGAGTTTTTAAAATTATTTGACTTTGGTCTTTTAAAGGAAATCATTAAAGCAGGATGGTGAATATCTTCTTTGATAAGAATATCAAGTGATCGCTCTACGTTACAATTAGAGTTGCTATTCGTCAGAATAAGATCCAGAATCCTTTGATTGTTATTTTTAATAAAGTTATACTGCTCAAGATTAAAGAATTCCATAAAATTTTTTAACAAATTTATGCAGTTACTATTTCGTTGAGAGTCTCCGCTTAAAAAACCCTCATAATCTGGTAAGTTAAAATCTGCTATAATGTATATATTTTTACCGTAGATATAGTCCAAAGTGACAAAAAATCAAACAGATTTTCGAGATCGTTTTGTAAAACCGGAGGCGGAATATATATGATGAATACAAAAACCGTACAATGGGCAAAAGCCATTTTAATACCTAAAAAGTCTATATTAGGAGAAAAATTTAAATTATAGTTTTGAAAGTCTAAAATAGTGCAATTAAAATTACGATTCACCGCCAACAAAACGCCTCCTCCTTTGGATTTATTCAAAGCCGCAAAATTTCTATCCGCACGAAAGACTTGAAAATTATTTGAAAACAGTTCACTACTGCATACTGAAGAGTCGAGCCAAGTTTCAGTTATCGCAATCAAATCAAAATCACAACTCATGACGCCCTGCAAAAATTCGTGCGTTTTACTACGAAGACCTCTTACGTTCTGATAGTAGACTGAAATATTCTTTCTGGCATCATTCGCATTAGTATTAGAACAGTCAGACACGTGCAACTGTTATAAGGAACTATAGGTGGGAATAGTCGATAATTGCTATTGGCTTAGGATATTCGTTCTTAGTTTAGAGCACGCGGCCTGGTATGCTAAGCATTTACTAACATCCCAAGCATCGTGGTTTGATTTTACAGTGTTGGCGCTATGTTCACGATTCAATTTACAACAGTTAGAGCATTTTAAGATATCTGACGTACATTCATTTAAAGAGTGCTCTTCGCTTCATCTCGGACAAGAAACGTTCTTTGAGCAATTTTTTGAAGAATGATTTAATTCATTGCAGTTATAGCACCTCGAAACTTGGACTCCATCATAAACAGTACACGCATCATAACCTACAAATACATTGCCGACCCTCATAATTCGATCATATGTGAGGCGATCCAACTGTAGTATAGCCTGAAAAATATTTGAATTTTTTTTCGTTTTACTAATTTGTACAATATGACAAGATGAATTATTAAAAAATATATCAGAGTTCAATTTTTTTATAACAGCAAGCAAGTTGTCCTCATCATAAGCATCTGTAAAGCCCACTATGCACACCCTCGGATTCACTCCACGCAGCTCTTTGATGTCATAAGAGTTCTCAAGCTTTTGCTCAGCAAGTTGTCTAAAACGAGCATTTTCCTCTAGACTTTTACACCCAATCACCCACATTGTTAACAGCTTTTACTTTGACAATCCTCAGCTGAGATTCCGTAGGATTAATGTTTTCTGAGATATCATGTTTAGTTTGAGAGATTGACTGCTCTTGGTCTTTTGGTCTTACTAGAATGGCCGGCTGGGTATTGTTCTTAACGATCTTAGAATAACTATCAGGTTCTTCAGAACACGCAGTTATTTGTTTGTCCACATTTTTCAAAAACGATCTTCACTAAATCATTCTTCAAATTTTCGAAGGAAGTTGTTAGGGTTGAAAGAGCAATTTGAATTTGCCCATTTACCATTTTTGTTACACCATCTTTATCCAGAGTAATACACTTCGTAAGACAGTCATTACATCTCCAGGATATTCCCTTAATATCCGTAAGCAAGCTGGCAACGTCGACCGATTTATGAATGCAAGCAGAATGAGATATATTTTTACATTCACAACAGACTTTTTTTCTACTGCTTATAGTTGCACCAGTTGCACCAGCGACGCCATGTTCACGTTGCTTAGAGGCGTCTACTTATCTCTCAATAACAACCACCCAATTGCCTCAGTTTTTTGTGACTATGCGAAAGCCTTTGATTGTGTTAGTCATGAAATTCTGATAAACAAACTAAATTTTTATGGAATTCGTGGTACTTCTTTAAATTGGTTCAAATCTTATTTTGGGAAAAGGCAACAACTTGTAAGGGCTAATGGTTCCGATTCTGATTGTAAGTTGATTACAAGTGGAGTCCCTCAAGGTTCAGTCTTGGGACCTATTCTTTTTTTGTTATACATTAATGATATCACGAGCCTTACTTACAAGCATAACTTGGAGTGATTTTGATACGTCTTTACACTCTAGTATCTCCAAAGACTTGGTTATAATTAAGGCTTGGTCCGATTCCAACATGCTTTGTTTTAATGTCGATAAAACGGTGGCGTTATCTTATAAGGGAACTTTACAACCACTTCAGGTACATAACAGCAATATTGAATACGTAGAGTCGATTAAATTCCTGGGTTTAAATATAAATAACAACCTAAAATGGTCTCATCATATTGACACCTTAACTAAAAAACTTTCTACCGCCTGCTTCGCCATTCGATCAGTTTCAAAAGAACTAGACGTTCCTTCTGCCAGACTTACTTATTTCTCTTTATTTGAATCCCACCTCCGCTATGGCCTTCTCTTTTGGGGCTGCTGTACCACCGAGCAATTTCGTAGTATTTTTATGCTTCAAAAGAGAGCCATTCGTTATTTGTTTGGTCTAAATAATAGAGCTTCCTGCCAATACTATTTCAAAAAACATGAAATATTAACACTTCCTGAATTATTTATTTTGGAAACGGTATGTTTGCTGAGAAAACATATAAACACCCTCCCAGAAAGGCCACAACATGCATACCCTACCAGAAACTCTAGGTATGATATTTATCTTCCCATTCCTTTCTCAGAATTAATAAAAAAATCAATTATTTACAACGCCATAAAACTTTACAACAATCTGCCAGTACATTTAAAATATATCCCTATGCTTGCACAATTTCGAAAAAACACCAAAGCATACCTCATTGAGAGACTATTTTACAGCGTTAATGATTTTTACAGCGAGTAAGTCTCTTTAAATTGTCACTAAATTCGCTTGTTTACTTAAATCTTTTGTGAGTCATGTCCTAACTCGTAGCATAGAATTTTGAAAATCATCATATAGAGAAAAGAACTGTCGAACATTTACTTAAAACTTAATTATTTTTGTTAGGTATTGGATTAAAAACAAAATTTAATTCTTTTTTGTATACTACACTAGTTCATTATACCTTCTGTTTAACATCACAATTATTTGTATAACTATAATAACATGGAGTTTAAGGTCGCATAGTTGCAATTTTGATTTCAATGTCATCGAAATTATTCACCTCGTACATGTGTGTTTGTTTACTTTTATAAGGTTATTAGGATTCATTAACTGTTTTGCGGCAATGTTATGTTATATTCTAACGTGTGTTTTACGATTTGGTAAATTGATAATTTACATTTTTAAAAAGCATTGACCTATCGAAATTCTTTTCGATTAATGTTTTGATATGTCTTATTTTAGGTATATTTTGCTTTGTCTATAAAATTGTAAAATTTTTCTGCGGCAATAAAGCATACTTTTGTTTTGTTTTTGTTTTGTTTCTTTACAGAATACGCAAACGGTCATTATAATGGAATTTATGGTATTTACCTTTTAAAAGAAAGTCTTTAAAAAAAGAACTGACAAACAAAAACACTTGAAGATTACTGTAACCCACTAGTACTCAACAAAAACAATTCACTGCAGTATTTCAGCTTAAAATGTATATAATTCAGGAGCTCGACATTGCTTGTCTACACTAACACATTTTTTTAAGAATGTGAAGGCTAGGGAAACAATCTTTATGTAGAGCATTGACGACAGTTCTGAGAATGTTGTATTTTCTTTAATCTGGGAGAGTAAGCGGTAAATCGAGCCAGATTTTATTTTGAGCTAAGAAATGTTGTCGTGTTCCTTTACATTTTTGCCATTTTCTATTAAGTTCTAAGCAGAAAAGGTCACAATGTTTGTTTAACTTGTTATACATTTCCTAATAATTACTACTTAATACAAATAAACTCGGTATAAAACGTAAAATTTCATATTTTCTTTTACTTGGCTCACAAGAGATCCATTTGTCGAAAATATCTCTATTTGTTTTTGTTGCGTGAAGTTCTAAAAAAAAACAGAATCAGGGGGCAGGATATTTTATTATAAATATGTTGAGGAGAGTTCTAGAAGTAATTTGGTGGAAAACCGTAAGAACGATTTTACCTTTTTTGAGGAAAGTTTAATTAAAATTAGATAAGCATAAAATCTTATAGGTTTTTAAATACGTAATTTTAAAGTTCTAAACTGAAAAACCAACAAATTAAAAAAACAATTTGTCATACATATAAAGAGTACATACCTTTAGTATGATCCATTAAAAATATTAACTGATATATATATATTTCACTAATCTTTCGAAATCACCGACACGAAAACCAAAATTAAAATAAAAATGTAGTATACATAGTATACCCGCAACGTGTTAAGATTGACGAGTCTTATCACGCCTGGGACTATTTTACACATCTTATCTACTAGTGCTTTTTTAGAAATAACCCTAATGGCCTATTGTAATGTAATAAAGCTTAATAAAATATTTTAAAATTCAGCCTAACAAACTATTTAATGGATTGATTCAAATTATGTGCTATAGCGAATTGTGGTATGGGGGTCAACTAGTAAAACTCTGGTACTAATTCAAGATGGCGACCTAATCTAATAGTGTGTCTACAAAAAGTTCGAACTCGTTATTTGCAACGAATTTCTAAAAGGACCAAGTTTGTTTCACATTTACAGCCTTTATAGCATCATTATTTAAAATTATTTCCTCATTCAATGTGGACTGATTTAAGGAATTGGACTTAGTTTTAACGAGCGGTGCATAGAAATCTGATTTGCTTTATCAGCTAATGCCAAAACAGCTATTACATACGTATCTTTCATTAGCAGCAGTTGCAGTTGGATTGAAATAATGAAAACACACAGCAGCCTGATGCTTACAAAGTTTTTCGAGGTTCCCACTGCGACATGTGCAATAATATGATTATGTCGATATAAAATAATTGCTCATACTTGCTACTGGGTGCGTTGAAATCAACTTGCTAATCTGAATTATGTTTTGTTTCGTAAAATAGGATGTTTTTTTGCTGCATATTGTGAGTAATTTTTTTTTTTGTAGGAATACGTCCATGGGCGAACTTGCTGAAACTCGTAATATAATACTGATCAAGAACAGTGCACGTCCGTTTATTATATCATGAGTGCACTTAATGTACTATTGCTACAACATAGTAGGCTTTACAGCGATTTAAAACTGTATCTTTATAAAGTCGGATGCATTTTTAGGGGTTTCACCGTTTAAAGAGACGAGTATATTTTTGAAATGTCTGTATAAAATTTGACGTCATTTTCAAAGCAATGTTTATTTCTCCAATAAGGACCTCTAGATTTACTGTGAAACATGGAAAACGCAGAACTTATTATTGCGCAGGACCAAATAATTTACTTAATATCCAACTCACAGGTAATATAATAAATTTGGAACTACATAGTATATACTTCCATTATTATAATAAAACACAAAACAAACAGAAATTCATGGGAAAATTATTATAGAAAAAAATGTAAGCAACTTTTATATTTGTTTTACTTCATAAGCTTTTCGTGCTTTAGCTGAGGCAAATGTATTAATTAATATCTTGAAATCTAGTTGCCTTGCTAGTCCTGATTCTAAACAGTGTTGCTAGCTCTGTTATGGGCATTTGTGTTGAACAAAAGCGGTCGAAATTTTTAATTCTAGAAAGTAAGCTAAATTCTAAATTTTGAGCTCTAATGGCATTTAGTAATTCCATCGGGGAAATATCAGGTTTAAAATTTGCTGCATAGATAAGCTTGAGATAAATTACCTCGTTATATAACTCGCTTGGTACATCAAGAGCAAATTTTCTCGCAAAATTGTTTGAAGAAATTCGAATGTTTTCTTCGTCCAATGGAATAAATTTCCATAGGAAGGAAAAATGGTTATTTATTTCTTTGATAGCTAAAAACCGATTACCGAATCTATAGTAATAAAACATGTATTTATCTTAACGTCTGTTTCTTCATCCGTGGGGTCTGGGTCTGCTGAGAAGGAAAATCTGTTGTACCTCGGACTTACTTTAGATTTCATTACTTTTATAGTGATTATTATTTAGACATTCGTAATGTTATTTGTCTAATTGTAGTAACTTTTGGGTATATTATATATTTTTTGAAGAACATAAAACAATAATTTTACAGAAAAATATGCTTTTACAAAAAAAATTTATGTGTACAAGGTACAACATTGATGATGTACCTTCGACACTGAGAGGATGTTGTACCTTGGACATGAAATTTAAGAGATAATTTGGAGGTGTTGTGAAATAAAAATCAAGTTTTTCAAGAAATTTTATTGAATGTCATAATAAAACTCAACAACCATATCACCCGCGATTAACAATGGGACAACGTTATTTGCACGCTATTGCTAATAAATGGTAGATTGTACCCATATGCTCCCCGGATAGGATTTTACAAGAGGACAAATCGGGACATTTTGTAGAAATAAAAATATATTTTAATTTAAACCTAATTCAGTTTCCAACATTGCCAACATGCTGAATGGAATTCTATCTTTTTTCACAAGCTATATCATGTATATCGTTTTTTATAACTTTAAGCACTGACACACCCAAAGTAGGAGAAACATTTTGTGCCCTTAAATTAAAAATTAAATTAAACAGATACTAATACGATAGAAGACTCAAAACAGTGTATCCCATTTTCTCAGCAATGCTATCACAAAAATATTCCCTTTTTAATCTATAGTCTTTTGAAAAGAGCACTTTTTGCAAAATAAATGTCATTTTATAACATACATATGATGTAATACAAAGTCAAAACATACTTAATGTTCGTTTCGCATAAAAGTACACCTGTCAGATTAAGTAAAACATCTGTTCAATATGAGTATTAGTTTATACATTTGAAAATAAAATTGGGAGAAGAAATGTTTCATTTATGTCTCTACTATCCATCACCAAGTGGAAATTTAAACGATTTTTTTTTCAAAATCAATGTATATATTTTTGGGATAATGACAATACAGTAATTCACATAGGTGATTTCAATATAAATTTTGTAATGATGATTTTTATGTAAAAAAAATGAAACAAATAATCAACTCATGGACTCATTAAAGAATATAGAATTGAAAAACTTTAATTGACCTTTTAATATCAAATGACTACTCTATTAAAACAGGTGTTAAAAAATTCCCCAAGATAAGTGATCGAACTGGATATATGCAAAAATCTTAAGTGTAAAAGAAAACAAGCCTTTGACAAAAATTATGAAGTTCGTTAATTAGAAAAAATTTTGCAAGAATTAAATAAGTGTATTTGGTCTAGAAATATTCTAAATTTAAATCTAATATTTATGAACATTATAAAGAATGTAAAGAAATGTATTGATAAAGTTACTGAGTGTAAGATGGTTTCCTTAAGAAAAAAATTAACACCCTGGTTTAATAAAACGATTTTAGAAGCTTAACGATCAAGAGATTTGTGTTACAAAAACTTTGCTTTTACTAGAAACAAGATTGGGAGAGATACAGAACATTTAGAAATCAATATGTCAATATTTTAGGAACTGACAAAAAGGTCGTATTATCAGAAACAAATTGAAGAAAATATAAATAATAGAAAAAAAATGTGGAAAACATTAAAAAATTTAGTAAAACCAAAACAGAAATCGGAAATAAAAGAAATTATTTTTGAAAATGATATCAGAGAAACGGATTCATTAGTTATAGCTGAATAATTGAATACTTATTTTGTCAAAGTATTGAAAAAATTGTATACACAATAGATTCTGTAAATGAAGAAATATGTCCAAAATTACCAGAACCTAAACATATTTTGCAAACTTTTTGTTATGTTTCTATGAGTAAACTGAAAAAACTCGTTTGCAAATGAAAACTCGTTTGTAAATTAAAATCTAATAATAATCATTCGGAAATTCTTTCAAAAATTGTCATGAATGAGACATTTGAAGTAGGTACTTGGAAACAGAATAGTAAATTTTATAAATTTATGTATAAAAAATGGGGAAATACCAGATGAACTGAAATATTCGGATATAACTCCAGTTCCAAAAATTAAAAATTCTAATGAATGAATTAAGACCTTTAAATGTGTTATTAGATATTGAAAAACGTTTAGAACGGATAGTTTATGAGCAAAATTTTACAATTCCCTGAAGAAAACAAAATTTTAATACACCTTTAAGCATGTTTTCGAAAAGGACATTCAACTGAAACTGCAATACAGTACGTAATTGAGAGCTGGAAAAGAAGTTTAGATAAAAATGTTGCAGCAGTGTTCGTGGATTTCAAATGAGCATTTGAAACAATAGACAAAAAGATTATTATGTAAACTATATCAATATGGTTTTAGGGGTTCGCTTTTTAAATGGCTAAAAAATTATTTCGAAAGTAGAATACAAAAAACTAAAATTAATAACAATTTTTTCAAAAGATTTCAAACAACATTGGTGTTCCACAAGGAAGTATTTTGGGTCCTTTATTATTTGTTTTGTATATAAATGATATGCCTAATATTTTAAGTTCTTGTAAAGTTCAGCTATTTGCTGATGATACTTTAATATATTTAAACGGAATGGATATTAATAACATTACAAATAAGTTAAATTTTGAATTGAAACTTATGTAATTTGCTTAAAGTAAATAAATAAAATGTATCAAAAACCAATCATACTTGGAAATAATAATTTAAATATTAATAAAAATATTATAATTGATAATGAAAATTTAGAAATGGTTACTTAGGAATTTTAATTGATTCAAATTTAAAGTTTGACATTTATTTTGAAAACAATTTTATATAATGCCAAAGTCAGTGTTTTACAATGGTCTTTAATTAAATTTAAAAAAAGTGTTAAAGAATATTTGTTAAATAACCAAGATTGATATATTTATAAAATCTTATTGTAATATTAATAGAATTTATAAGTTCCGTATTTAAATATAATGTAAGAGTAATGCATTTTTGTTAAATAAACCATATTACTAATACTACTACTACTTGTCTTTTGTTAATTTTTCGGAATGTGAATCCCAATTTTAAAATAATTCTGTGAAGTTTTGATTAGTCACAATTATGTTGTGTATTATACAATGTATATTGGTTCCGTCTTACATCAATCTAGTTTTATTTTGTCTAATATCGGCTACTATTTTTCTCAATGATCTTATTTTGTCTAATGTCGGCTACTATTTTTCTCAATGATCTATTTCTCAAATTCCTACATCTTTCCCTGTGTCAAAATATTTCCGTTTTTTCTTGTTGTGCAGTAATGGTTTTCCTACAACACCTTTAATCGTAGGAATGGGATTTTTTGACAGTTCACTGGTTTCTTGCAAAGCACTTTATTAAAACTTCTTTTTACAAAGGTTTCGTAAACATTTTTCATTATTTGTTTAGTGTCTAGTGATAAATGTTTTCTCTTGCGATAACGACAATGCTCACTGTAGCAACTGTTCCACAAATTTCACGGACGCCCAGTGACGGCTCCTCAGGGGCGGCAGGGACGTACCAAAAAATATACAGGGAAAATTCTCTTTTTCAAAAAGTAGGTAAATATTTTTCAAAAATAATTTTGCAAACATCCTAAAAACGCACAAAACCAAAATGTAGTTTATTTCCTGGGCACATAGCAAAATAGGTAGGTAGCCCTATTATTTGCTTGACTAACATACACATAACGCCATTAACAGCAGTCCGTGGTCCACCGTCCACAGATCTTTTAATCTATTTATTATAGACGGTGGCTTCCATCATCTCGCATGCTAGACTTCAGCTACTAATTCACGCGGTACGCATACATTCCCATGCTATAACGTTGATAACAATTGAATACTACCATTTTTCAGGTATTAATTGTAATTATTATAAAATGATTTATTACTTATTTTTAAATTAATTTGTTAGTTCTTTACATTTTTCATGACTAATGATGGTTAATATATTATATTAGTAATTTCCACTCCATGTTACATGTTTAAATGTGGTGACGAAATGTGAAGTGAATATTTTAAAATATCATTTGCAATTTGTTTTATAAATCGGCCGGCCGCATCGTGGTTCTTGCTGGACAATATACTTTTTTGGTTGTGTATGTAGCTTTCACTTTGGCATCTATTTTATTTTCTAAAATACATTTTTTTTTAGATCTGCTATATATAGATTGGTGCCTACCTAATTATCATTGAAGAAATAAACGAAAAATAATAAGACTTGTATTTGACCATATTTGGACGGGGCACCAATTAGCACCACATTGGCCGCAAAAGCGATTTTAGGAAACCTTTCTGGGGGGAGAGGGTAAAAGCAAATCAATCGTCTATTGAGTGTTCTACGTGCTGTTCTTGGTTGCACAAAGGTTGTTCTGCTTTATCCAAAGTGGAATACGATAATGTGCTTCGTTTCGAAAAACAAAGGCACATACCTGGGAATGCCCGGCTTGCAAAAAGGTTGAAGTTAGGCGAATTTCGTTTGGAGCAAGCGGTGGTATACCCGCCGGATCTGATACAAGATGTAATAAAATTCCGGTAGCCGATTTCCAAACAACGCAAAGACAGCGGAGCACGGACGACGTTGCAGCAAACACTAGCGAAAATGAGATTAAGTCGAAAATTTCCGCCCTGCTTAAGAAAACAAACACTAGCAATAAGGACGTTCTTTCAGTGATCGGAGTTGTGATTTGCTTTTAAGCCAGAAGAATGACCTCCAGGTTGCGCTGGAGGAAATTCTCAGCATGCTAAGGACGAAAAAATCGTGCTGCTGGAGGTCGAAGTTGCTCAATTGAAGAGTAATCTTAATCAGTTGATTAATCAGGATTCAGCAGCGCAAGTTATAGTTACTGATAGAAACCCGGGAGATATGTCTGTCACAGATCAGAGTATGCTACTTGAATTTCAAGAAAGAAATGCTAGGGCCAGAAATATTATGATTTTCAATGTGGCAGAGAGTAAATCTAAGATATCAGAAGAAAGAATTAACCACGACAAGGCACAATTTTTGGAAGTTTTGGCCAAGCTTGAAATAGCGTCAAATCCAGATTTTAGAGCAGTGAGAATGGGAAGGGACAGTACTAAGCCCAGACCCATAAAGGTAATATTTGATAGGGCGAGCACAGCAACTGAGTGCCTCAGAAGAAAGAATAGACTTAAATCTACTGATATCAGTATGAAAGCTGACCTAACTGAAATGCAACGGAAGTATATTAAAGAGCTTTATAAGCAGTTGAATGAGAGGAGGGCTAATGGTGAGGAAAATCTTTTAATACGATATAGAAACGGTACCCCATATTTATTGAAGATTTCCGACCGTGGTGCTGATGATGCTTCCAGAGATAAACCAAAAAACGAACAAGTACAGGGGAACGATGTGTAAATAACTTGGCACTGTACTATCAGAATGTTCGTGGGTTGCGAACGAAACTAAAGAAAGTATTTCTGGCAAGTTCTGCATTGGAATATGATGTTATTTTGATGACTGAAACCTGGCTTACCCCAGGTATCATCGACAATGAAGTGTTCTGTGAATCCTATAATGTTTATCGTAGAGATAGGGATATTGTTTCGAGCGATAAAAAACGTGGAGGTGGGGTCCTCATAGCTGTAAGTAGCGCTTTTGACTCGTGTGTTGTACCTTTAGAAAATTCAGTTGTTGAGCATCTTTTTGTTAAAGTCAGGATTAATCATATAAAATTTATATTTGGCTGTGTGTATTTGCCTCCTCGTTCAAATTTGGAGCTTTACAGTAATCATGTTCAGGCAGTTAAGGATGTGATAATAGAATATGGTAAAGACCATAAGATTATAGTAATGGGTGATTATAACCTCCCAGATCTAATCTGGGACTGTGATAACTTGACTGTTAAGAATATAAGTAATGATATTGAAATATTACTTTTCGATGAAATGTCATATTTAGGTTTAAGTCAGTATAACTGTGTACATAATGCTAGTGACTCCATATTGGACCTGTGTTTTTCCAACCATTACTTGTCTGTCTCTAGTTGTGATCCACTATTACCAAAAGATAATTATCATCCTCCTCTAGAGGCTCTTCTGTCATTTGAATCCCAATCTGTTAAATGCAAGGCTGAATATAAATACAATTTCAATAAAGTCAACTATGGTGCTATGAATAATTATCTATTACAAATTAATTGGACTGGTTTGTATTTGAACGATATTAATGATATTGTTGATGCTTTTTATGAAACAATATATCATGCTGTGGACTTGTTTGTGCCAAAGTATATGGTAAAAAAGTCAAATTTCCCTGTTTGGTTCAGTTCTGAATTAAAAAGAAAGGTAATTGCTAAAAAGGTAGCCCATAAGAAATATAAGGCAACAAATGGTCAGCATAATTACACAGAATTCAATAACCTAAGAAACGAGTGTAAGAGAATGACTGTTGAGTGTTATAGTCGGTATGTCTCTAATGTGGAGGAGCAAATGGGGCAATGATGTCCAAGAATCCATGTTTTTGGGGGACCAATGGGTTGAAGGGGGGCAGGAAGTCGCCAATCTCTTTGCTAGACAGTTCAGTTCTGTTTATCAGAGTTTTAAGGGTAAAATGGCTTACAATAATGATCAGAATCGAGTCATAAGTAGTTTTCACGCTAATGTAAATAGAATTGAAATCAAGTTCGAAAGTCTACTTCAGTGTTTACTGTCTCTAAATGTGAAAAAGAGTGCTGGTCCTGATATGCTGCCGAATGTTATGCTGAGGGAGTGTGCCGTGTCTCTTTGTGAGCCTCTGTCGTTTATTTTTAATAGGTCACTATCTTGTGGTGCTTTTCCAAACAAATGGAAGCACTCCTATATCTCCCCTATATTTAAGGCTGGGAACAGCAGTGATGTCAAGAACTACAGACCTGTCTGTATACAGTCTGCAATCCTCAAGGTTATGGAAAAATTGGTTTTACCCTCCTTCGGTGCTTTCAAAAATTATATCGTGAAGGAACAACATGGTTGTGAGGGTGGCCGTTCTACCGAAACCAACCTTTTCCTGTATACTAATTATATCAGTGCAGCTATGGATGCTGGCCAGGAGGTACATGCAATATATACAGATTTCAGCAAGGCGTTTGACCTCATGGATCAAAGGGTTCTGCTTGACAAGCTATGTTCTCTTGGAGTGGGGGAGCCTTTTCACTCCTGGTTGTCTTCGTATTTGCGGGGCAGAACTTTGCAGGTTAGATTGGTGGGATTTCTTTTACCTATGTTTAATGTTGTTTCTGGAGTGCCTCAGGGGAGTCACCTGGGTCCTAGACTGTTTCAACTACTGGTGAATGATATAGGAGAAAAACTTGTCTCAAAGTACCTTTTGTTTGCAGACCATTTAAAGATTTTTAGGGCGGTGCAATCTAGCGAGGACTGTGAGCTGCTTCAACGGGATTTGGATACTCTGGCTTATTGGTGTCATGAGAATAATTTGGCAAAGTGTACTTATATTGTCTTTGGTCGCAATAGGGATGGTGGGGAATATGGGTACAATATAGGGGGAAATGAACTCCAGAGAGTGAATGTAGTGAAGGATTTGGGAGTGTTGCTGGACGGCAAGCTTCGTTATACGGACCACTATGAAGCAATTATTAATAAAAGCAACCGTGTGTTGGGTATGATGATAAGATTGTCTAATGATTTTAATAATTTGCCTAGCTTGGTTGCATTGTTTGATCTGTGTTAGAGTATTGCTGTTTGATTTGGAGTCCTTACTTTGAGGTGCACCGTGGGCGTCTAGAGGCAATACAGCTTAAGTTTGTGAGGTACCTACGAAACAGAATGGCGCGAGCAGGTTTACAGCTAACCCTGGAGGAGGTAAGAGGGTATCATGGTTTAACCACGCTAGAAAGTCGCAGACAGTATTTCGAGGTCTTGTTCTTTTATAAAGTAATAAATAACATAATAACATCATCCAGTATACTGAAAGCTTTGATTTTTATATTCCACCCAGAAATTTTAGAAGATCACCCCTCCTGTCTGCTACGCATTGTAATACTAGGCATGGTCAGAACATGCCCCTAAATAGAGTCATTACTAATGTGAATATGTTTCCTAACTTGAGTTTTTTCAATGTGTCAATACATGCTTTCAAAAAAGAGTTGAAAAGTCTGATCTTGTGATGTTGTATAGTCCGTATTTTGTAATAATTAACTAATTTTTTATTGTCAATATTTATTCCGAAATGTAAATTGTAAAAATGGTGTAACCGTTTGAATAAATAAATAAATAAATAAATTAAAAAAAAAATGTGTTAATATATTTTATTAGTTTTATGGTTTGAGATCAACATAAATACCCATATTTTTTTTATCACACATGTGCCATAAGTGAAAAAAAAAACAGCCTCTAATAAATAGTTATAGAATAACGTCCAATTTTTTCCTGCAGCAAATATATTAATTACATTGTTTATATTTACATCAATACTCTAACTATGGATATGCAAGAGACCTAATCCAATAAACCACTCTTAAAAATATGTAAATTACACATGATGTTTCACCGGTCTGGGGGGAGGGAGTGAAGATAACCTCATTACCCCCTCATTGTAAAACAGCCCTTGATTGGCCTTAAGCCTCGTCAGACCCTAAATTTTAGGGTCTGACGAGGCGTCACTGGGGACGCCACTTATTTAAAGCAAAATGAAATAAATACTCTGCCTCTAAGCCCTTAAAAGTATTTTTTGAAACTAATTAGGACCTGTAGTCAACAGACCTATATTTAAAACACACACAAACAGGGTTGCCTGGTGGTAAATGAATAGATAAAAATGAGCCCAATATGATTGTACTATATAAATCAAGACGTTAACAAAGCAGATAAAATAATATTTATACCATAACACCTAGCTAAAATCTAAATAGGGTACTTATTACCCTATCGAAAAGGCAAAAAAATAGGATCTGAGATGTACTTTATACATTTTTAACAAAATTACTATCAAAAAGAAAATTAATGCATGAGTAAGTAACACATGTGTGAGTTGCTCTATTTATCAGGAATCTAACACACTATAAAGAATTTTATATTTTTCTTTTCAATAATAAAGAGAATTCTTATAAACTATTTAATCTTTTTTGAAATATAACAGTAACTACGCAATTCGCCAGATATACATTTTTTTTTCCTCTTTAATAACATTTCAAGCAAAAAAATATTATTATCCTACCCTAAAAGTGTTTTATAAACTTAGGGCGAATAAGCTACATAAAACTTTGGACACGAATTTCAAAATGACCTGCTATAGTAAGACTTTCTGCCAATAATAAACAATACTTATTTTTTCTCCAAAATTACAACCAAAATGGTGAAACTTAGCTTGTCATCAAAAGCCATTTTAAGTATACTTCTTCCTCTTTAGTTTTATTTTTAATGTTTTGCTTATTCTTTAACATAGCATGCATATCAACTGGTTTAGCTGATATGCATATATACTAAGTGCATTACTAATTTTCTACACATCTACCTTCTTTTAAAGTAAAAACCTAGTTAAAATAAAATTTAAAAAATATGATTTGAATTACAAAAAAAAAAACAGAATTTAATTTTAAAACAATTTGCCAACGCTGCGTTTGGAATATGGTAGAAGACTTCATTATTGACAAAGGTGTTCTTCATCTCAACTGTATACTAAACATAAACTGATTTTTTTAAACTAATTAATTGTTTTGTGATGAACCAAAATTACAAAAATTAAAGAAAAACCTAGAAATTTATATAATACAAGTCTATATTGCAATCAAAATATTCTTTCAAAGTACAACGGATAAAAAATATACCCAGCAATACATTAATATATACTTCATTTTAGTGCTGTCAAAGGTTACAGTTAACTAGATAAGATATGTCACGGTTAACCGAGAAAACAGCATTTTGAGTGATGATCAGTTAACCAGTCCCTCCGGTTAACGAAAGTTCCTTACTTCCGCCCCTTAAAAACTCTTGTAGTGGGGTGTGGACTATTTTCTTTTTAAGTAAAGAGAAAAATATGAGCTTGCCCCCCCCCCCCTCGAAGCAAAATCGGTTAACCAGTTTACATGAAAATCTTTTTTTTTTAATCTGTTAAGTTTTAAATAATCAGTTAACTATTCACAATTAATAATTTTGTCAGCACTATTCATTCAACTTAGCATATACCAGTAACAAGTGTGTAAAAATTAAACTTACAATTAAACATAGGGGTCTTTAAACTAAGTTAGCCTGAAGTATTTTTAGGTTCCGGCCTATAAATACCAACTACTACAGCGTGGTCTCTTTCATAAGGTTCTAATGTAAGTTGTTCTTGAGGCTTGAGCTTATCTGCCTGGAGTTTCTTGACTTCAGATGCGAAAACAGCTTCAGGCTGTGCCGTCGAATCTATACAACTCGCTTTTATCGAAATCACGAAATGTCCTCCATTTTTGAGGAAATATTGTGAGTTTAAAGAAACTATTCTGGCTTGATCTGGCTGGGCTACATCAGCGAATACAGTGTCAACCATTCCTACTAACATTCGATACTTATGCGGATGCCTTGCATCCTCAATGATTGGTATAATGTTTGTGCGTTTCTTGGCCACATTAATAAGATCTCTACCGGATCTGTGTGAAAACTCTACAGCATAGACAAGCCCTTCAGGGCCCACAATGTCTGACACATGTGAAACAGTCGTACCAGAAGCTGCTCCAAGATAAAGGACCTTAGTTCCTGGTGACATATGAATATGATCTACTCCTCCGAGGATCGCTGCCGCTAATTTACTCCTGAAAGGGTTCCATACTCTGTATTCATCTTTTTTACCATCATTCTGAAAAAAAAAAATGGAATGAGTTTTTTGTATAGAATAATTTAAGACACACAGACAGATCAATATCTAAAATATATCCTATTAGTAAAATAATGGAAGAATTAATTACAGAACATGTAGATGCATCATTTATATAGGTCATTATACCTAACCAACATCGTTTTACGATAAAGAAGTCAATCAATACCTTCTACCTACATTGAACTAGATGTTCGAAGATCAATACACACTTACTGCTTTATACAAATTTTGTTTCTGAAAAATTCAAAGGATATTGATTTAAAAAGGTTTTGATAAAATTAACCACGGATTATTATTTAATAAATTACCTTCTTATGGAATTATGGAACACTTTTGAAATGGTTAGTTTTCTGTACCACAAAGATAACAGTTTCTTGCAATCAATAATCATTACTCGAACCAAGGTTACCTATCACCCTTTTTATTTAATATTTTTATAAATGACGCAGAAAATTTTTTTCAATATTTTAAACTTAATTTATATGCAATATAAAAAGAAAATAAACCATTTCTCACATTCTGAATAACCTCTGGTGTAATAAGCCCACATTCATATGTTCAGATAATTACAAATACACCTCGCATAATGAAGAGAGTGGGGCTCCATTCTGCTGAACCGAATTTGACACTTGTAATTCCAGTGCATTGGGAAACCAAGTGCTAAATCTGGAACAAGTTTTTGTTGACATGAATGACCAATATAGGTTTCCACTTAAGATATTGTCAAAAAATATGGACCCAATCACTCTCTCTATTCTCAATAATTCCAGCCCAAACATAAATTTTTTGGGGTATGTACTTCCTTTATCCACAGAGAAGTTCTACCTGCCCAATAATGGCGGCAATTATATGGGATTCTTTCAATTGTTAACAGTACATCTAATTTCATATTATCATCCAGTGCACATTGCCTCTTAATAGGTGTATGTATAGTATGTCTTTCTAAACATTTTCTTAATTTTAATTGACTTCCTGTTGAGTTCTAAATGTATCTCCATATCTGACCATCATTAATATTTTATTACAATGAGTTTCTGTTAGATAACTCAACTCATACATTACCAAACGATGTAAAGGAATTTTTTACCTAAAAGATTATTATTCATTGGATTTTATTTACGACTATGTTGCTGCCAGCCAGTGAACGGATATTTTCAACTCCTTTTATTTAAAATAAATAATGAATTTTATTAAAAATATTTTTGAATTTTAGCTAAGACTTGACACTATATGCAAGTTTAGGCATTTATTTAAAAATATGAAAAAAAATATGGGGTTTCCATTAAAAAAAAAAAACTATTTTTGTCTCAATGTGTATACACGTACTTTAGTTCATAAAATACACAAAGAACAAAAATAGTTTAAATGTCGGACATGGAATTTATTCCATGTTAGTTTTTACACTGTAAGGTAAAATGTTCACTTTTGTTAACAAAACGAGATTTTTATCATGAGGTAAGTTCCAGGTACTTTGGTAAAAAATGTATATATTATGCACTAAGTATTATTACCAATATACATATACAAACTGTGGTATTTGAGTGTGGTCAAATTAGATAGGAGGAAAGTTCCAGATAAAGGTTAATGTATTTTTTTATAACAAGTAAAATAACCTTTACAACAAATGAACAGAAAACAAAGTATTTTTGAGTTTTAAATATGGAATGTATGCCTTTTTTTAACTGCATGTTGTAACCAATAGTATGGAGATCAATGCAAAATAAAATAGGTGTGAAAAAATGAATGTCAAAAATGATAAAAGAGAAATTTATGGATAGTTAGGGACACTAAAAATTAATGACATTTAAAAATGTAGTATAGAAGGCAGAGGCGAGGACGCGACGTTTTCGGACAGTTAGATACTGAAGACCTACTATTACTCTTCTGATAACCCGTGTTTTTCATGGTTGATGTATGGGTATAAGAATTATTGTATGATAGGTGAACCAACAATGTATTTAATTGTGAGAAAAAGATGACAAGGAAAATTTAAAATATTGTATAACCAGGTGCATATATTCTAAGGAGGGGTACAATTTAACCTCAATTTAACAGCATGTCTCCATGTGTCACCTAGAGAAGCAGATAAGGGTAGTTAAACCACCTGAATCTTAAGCTCTTAAACTGGGAAAAATGTTAAAGGAAAAATATGTATAATGTTTGTAACCAGAAAGACAAAGCCTTTCTTAAAATTACATTATATACTAGATGCTTAACTAGGCAGTGCTCATATTTTTTAAAAAAATAATTCAGGGGAAAATTATTTACTAAATATGAAAATGTTTACCTCAACTGATATTCTTTTTTCTCCATATACTTCAGAACCAGGTACAAAGTTTAAGGTGACTAGAGCATCTTCTTTTCCTCTGGCAATGAAAACACCTTCATGTCTATGTGGTTCTATGACTACCTGAAAATTAATTTAAAAAAATAATGAACATTAATGATAACAGAATTTTTGAAAATCAATAAATACAGTACTAACAATTTCTGGAGAAAAAGTTAAGTGGTACAGTACAATACATATAAATATTATAACTTGGAAAACATAAAAACTATTGAAAACAATTTGGAGATGTTCAGTGTTAGAGATGTTCATTGGGTCATTTGTTTGAAGTGTTTCTCACTGAATGACAGCTTGTGGTTAGGATAGGTAAAACATTTTCAAATCAGCAACTACTGAATTCTTTGGACCAAAAGGGGCCATTGCATTTCTTGTTATTTATCTATGACATCAAGTGTCCTTTGCTGTTTAAACATGTAATAGTTAACTTGATTTTATTTGCAGCTGATAATAGAACTGTTTATAGGTCAGTGATTGTTTGTCGTGTTTTGTTTCATATGAAGTATTTTTAACAAGTTCCACAAGGTTCACATCTAAGGCTTGTATTGTATTTTTCTATATTTGTTAATGTTTCACTGCTAAAATATGACTTTTTAATTTAATGCTGATTTTCCCTTAGTTTCTTGATGCTTTAATGCTAGTTTGTTGATGATTTATTTTCAGATTTTTTTATCTCTTTGTTTACAAGAAACCTAAAAGCTAAATATAATACATTTTTCACACATATTTCAGGGATGGTAGAGATGATTTCTGGAAAACACAAGTTTTAAGTTATAAAATCAGCTTGTTTTTTAAAATGGGATATTCTCTTATTTGTATCAATAGTAAGTATGTAACTTCAAAAAAGAAAAATCTGTATCCACTACCAGATTCTAAGTTTTCATTTTTATGGAATCTTCCAGGACAATCGAGATATGAGGGGATAATTATAATTTGTAATGTCACACCGTATTTCAAAAATAACATGTGTAATGAAAATTTTGTTTATAGCATCTTTCAAACCCCAAGTCTCTATTTTTATAAAAAAACCCAAAAACCCTACTTCTACCCACTGGCAAAATCCAGTCACACTATACCTCACCACCTACCTCAATTTGTAACATTCTATACACGCTATGTGATGTCCGTGATTCACTTTCAGTATTTTTCTTTTGTCCAATAGATACATTTTTACATAGCACTGGTAATTTAAGTTTTTTTTTACTTGAAAATATGCTAACACGTCGTTCTTCTTAAATATAAGTCGTAACTTTAACACTTATTACAACATTGGGTTTTTTTTACAAATACTTTTTTTATTTCCATTCACATATAAAAAATGTATCGGAATTATCATATAAAAAAATAAAATATAAGATAAAATAGTACAACAGTACATCTACAAAACTACATTAAATCAATACCCGAGATAAAAATGTAAATCATGCCTCAAGTGGCATTAATACAGAGCAAAAACAAACATTAACACCCGTATTCACTAAAGAACTTTAAATTTAGACCAGGTCTAACTTGACAGCTGTAGGTTTAAGATGGCATTTTTAACAATTGAACAAATAATTTTATATCACAATTACAAAATGACAGTGACATAAGCGAAACATAACTGAGAGTTTTAAGTACCATGGCAACTAGACCTGGACTATCTCTTAAACCTTTCTAGTGAATGTGGAGGTTAATGACTTAAGATATCTCACTATTACTAAATTATGCAAAGCTAAAGTTAAAAAATGCATTCAAAGAGTAAGAAGGATTCTGCTAATATGACCTTTAGTTTAAATCTGAATGATTTACACTTTTGAACATTAATTAATTGGGGAGGTACATAGTTAAAAATTTTGTGAGAGCAGAGCTCAGACCTTGAAGTCAGCAACTAGGAATAACATAAGATGGCGGCCGAAGACGGATCGCCGTCTGAGGCGGAGGAAAGAAATACGTGTTTTCACTGTAAAAAAGTTGTTGTTGATTTAGTAAAATGTGTTAAATGTAAAAACGTTTTTCATCCTGCTTGTATTAACCAAGCCGCGCAAAAGAAAAACGCAGTTTGTCGCCATGAAGCGGAAAATAAAGATGTCGAAAATGTAACCTCAAAAAGTGTTGATGTTTTGATTGCAGAAAATATTCTGCTAAGAAATTTTGTGAAGGAATTACAGTCAAAGGAAGTGGTAATCAATGAAAATTGTTCACTATTAAAAGAAAAAATAGTTTATTTGGAGAGAAAAATAGAAGACTTGGAGAATATTGTGAAAATACCATTGGAAAAAAGAATGGGATAACAAGACGTATTTTCGAATGTAAGTTCAAATATATTCGAAAAACCTCTAAATATAGAAGCAGGTGACACTGCTTCTACATGTAATACTAGAATATCTGTTGGAAAAGATGCAGTTGCAACACAACCTACAAAACCATACAGCCAAATTCTGACAAATGTTCAAGAGTTAGGTAAAAATGACAGGAATGTAATGACTGCAAATAGACCTGTTTTTGATAACAAACAGGTTGGAGCAGCAATTCACCAAGCCCAAGCAGTGAATAAAATGGTTGAGTTACAACAACTAACTGAACAGAATGTTGATTCGGGAGGATGGCAGTTCCCAAAAAAATGGCGGAATAAACGTTTTATGGTTGGTAGAAACAACGAGTGCAATAATGAGATTCAAGCTGTTCCAAAGTTTGTTACACTCCATGTAACTCGCTTGAACCCAGATACAAAACCAGAATCATTGCAAAACATGCTGTCAAAGCACTTTCCTGAGGTGGTTTGTGAGCCATATAACTCAAAACACCCGGATTTATACGCATCATTTAAGGTAACAATACAACAAGAACACTTTAAGCAGGCATGGAGAAGAGAAATTTGGCCACAAGGAGCTCTGGTTTCTCGGTTTTTACAGAAGAGAAGGACGCCACTCCAGAGAGAAGAGATAGTGGGCCCTGCAGCACAAGATATTCAAGTAAGAATAATGTAGAATCTATGGAATAGATTTTTGTGAAACAGGCAACCTAAAGGTATTAAATATGAATGTAGCTGGTATATTTGGAAAGTCAGAGTCAATATCAATAACGTTGGCTGAAAATAAGGTTGACATAGTTTCAGTTGTAGAGCATTGGTGTAAAAGTGATGAACTATCTTTAGTGAACTTAAAAGATTTTAGTTTGTGTACAATGTTCTGTCGTAAATCAAGTAATCGAGGAGGTGTTAGTATTTTTGCACGTACTGGTATGACTATCACTCCACTCTCATATAACAAATGCATCGAAAAGGAGTTTGAGGTGTGTGTAGCTTTTTTGAATAATACAGTAATGAATAACAGACTGTATATTGTCTCTGTATATAAAACACCTGATAGTTGTGTTAAGGAATTTCTAACGCAGTTTGGAATATTTTTATTTAAATATTATAATAACAAGGATAGTTATGTAATTTGTGGTGATATTAACATAAATCTCTTGGCAAATAGTGAGAGTAAGACTGACCTTTTAAATTTACTCTTAGAATATGACATTCATCCGCATATTTTGGAACCAACACGAGTAAGTAGTACTAGTTCAACATGCATTGACAATATATTTTCTAACCTATCTGACTGTGAAGACGTGCAAGTGCAACCTATTTTTTATTCTGATCATATGTATCAAACATGTAATTTTAAATATACTTATTGGTGTAGCCTTGTAAAAGATTATATAAACTGTAGAAATTTTAATAATGTATTAATAATAAATATGGAAAATTTTTATAAAGCTATATTTTATGAACAATGGCATGAAATGTATAACGCCAACAATTTCAAGGACATGTTTTCTGCATTCTTTGACACATTATTATTTCATTACAATTGCAATTTTCCAGTTAAAAGGAAAAATATAAAAAAAAGGGAGACTCAATGGTTTTCACCGCAAATAAAGGAAATACATGGCTTTCTCTGTGAAATGAAATCAGTAGAGGGACATCTCAATGATCCTAATTATACACAAAAATATAAAGAACTTGTTCAAAATTTAAAAAAACAGAGAAACTGTCAAAGATTGTCAAATGCGGAAAATCTGTCACGAGAAAGTTGGAAAATAATTAATGAAAGTAGAAACAGAAATTGTCATGGTATACCTGGATGTGTAAATGATGACAAGGGAGGTGTGATTGCGGATCCATAACATGTTTGTGACACATTTAATAAATATTTCTTGAATGTCGCACAAAGTTGCCCTGTACCAAATTCTCATAACATCAAATTTACTAATTTTGGCCCTACCAGTTTTTTTCTGCGACCTGTCATTCCATGGGAAGTCAGGGATTTGCTTAGAAAAACAACTTTCAAGTCAGCCGCAGGTTTAGATGAATTACATGGTAAAGCCCTAAGAGTCATTCAAGATTTAGTATGTTACCCTCTTTCATACCTAATCAATGAATCTTTTAACTCTGGTGAATTTCCAGAACCTCTTAAGAAATCTAAATGTGTTCCAATATATAAGCATAAAGGATCAAAGTATGATGTTTCAAACTATAGGTCTGTTTGTGTACAAAGCCAAATATCAAAAATATTTGAACTTTGTTTCTCTGAACGATTGTTAAGTTTTTTAGAGACTAATAACATTATAAATAATTCTCAACATGGATTTCGTCATAACAAGTCAACTGGCACGGCCATTTCTGACTGTCTTGAATTTGTCTATGCTGCTCTTAATGGCAAAGAATCTGTTATTGGGCTATTTTATGATCTTAGTCGAGCATTCGATACTATAAGTCACGAACTTCTTTTAATGAAATTGTATGCAAATGGTGTGCGTGGAGTGACATATAACTGGGTGGCTTCCTACCTTTGTAAACGTGAACAAACAGTTTCAATCAATGGAGTTAAGTCCTATGCAGGCCTGCATGATCTGGGAGTGCCGCAAGGCTCTATACTTGGGCCACTATTTTTCATCATTTTTATTAATGATGTGGAAGGCTCTTGTGGTGACCTAGGTCAGGCTGTTCTGTATGCGGATGACACAAATATACTGCTGAGCAACTCAAGCCCAAACCAGCTGGTAGACAATTGTAATCAAGTGTCCAAAATTTTTTCTGAATATTGTTGTAACAATGGTCTTGTTCTTAATGCTGGAAAAACTGTTCTTATGCAGTTCCTTCCGAAAAATGTTAGTGTCAATAATGAACTACTTATAACAATTAATGGACAATCTATAAATAGTGAAACGGTGATCAAGTTTTTGGGAATTTATATTAATCATAAATTAACTTGGGAAACACATATAGACAATATTTGTGTAAAGCTTAGCTCACTATGTTTTTTGATTAGGCAGTTAAGGGACTCTATAGATGTTAGAACTTTGAAATGTATTTACTTTGGCTTGGTTCAGTCAGCACTGCAGTACGGCCTAATTTTTTGGGGCTCCTCAGCTCACTGTTCTAAAGTCTTTGTGTTGCAAAAAAAAATATTGCGATGTATGGAAAATGCACCACCCTACTCTTCTTGAAAAAAATACGTTTAAAATGCTTAACATTTTAACATTGCCATGCTTGTATATATTGCAACTGGTAACCAATGTCAACAATGATCATACATCATTGTTGCAAAATTGTCACGTTCACAATCATGAAACAAGGCAGGCAAGTATTGTAATTGTGTGATATTAACCAGTCGTGCTTATGTGCTCTTATGTAGTGTAGTGTTTGCTTCTTAGTTTTATTTTATTTGTTTATTTCTTTATTTATTTTAGGATTTGTGTTCTCTTGTAATTTCTTTCTTCCTATCTGATCTCTGACTAGACCTATAAGTTGCTGTAACAGTAATTTCTGTGTTGAATAAATGAATTTTTTTTTTTACAATTTGTTTCTGCCCCTTGTCACATATTAGTCACTCCATCTAAGATACTGACTTTTATGCTTAGAGATGTCACATGCACATTGCAGGATATAAATGGCACAAACGGTCAAAATATTATGAGCTTTAAACTTGGCTCTCTACAAGACGCCATAAAAGGCAATTTAAACATACTTCTTATAATTCTTTTCTGGCAAATTAACACTTTAGAAATATGATCAGTTTCCCCAAAACCGCAAGCCATAGTACAGCAATGACTAGATTGAGGCAAAGTAAAAAGTTTTAAGTGTGTTTATGTCTACAAATACTCTTAGAAGAAAGTTTACCCGATACTCCCTCAATTTGGCCAAACCATGAAAGGTGTTGATCAATGACAACTCCCAGGAATTTAAAGAATCTTTTGAATTATAGATGTTTTTGATTTTATTAAAAGTAGTGATCGGTCCTGAATCACCCTAATTGGAGTAAACCTCACTTGTTAGCCTTGATGTTTACTCTAATTAGCATAAATCTTCATAGTCGCTACTACCAATGATAAAAGAATCATCTGTGAAAAGTGTTACGTAAGTATCATTCACAAAAAGAGGAAGATCATTTATGAATAACACAAAGAGAACAGGTCCTAAGACACTGCCCTGTAGCATCCCTGTTACAACCTCCACCCAGTCAGATATGACCACCCTTAACAGCTTGGGTTCTTTCTAGCAAATAATTTTTAAACCAAGAGCAAGTAGGCTCTCTTATGCCATAGTTTTCTAGTTTATTTACGAGAATTTCGTGGTTTATGGTATCAAATGCTTTAGTGAAATTATCAACCAACAAACTACAAGGAATCTCATCAACAGCGTATAATTTCTTACTTGACACTGACTTAAGCATTTCAAGAACCTCACTTTTAGACATGGGGGCCAGAAAAATTGTTTGGGTCTTTCTAGTGGATATATTATTATTTATTTAATTCGAGCTTAGAAGGGTCAACTAGTTGGCCTATTGATTCAATAAAGAAACTGTTCAAAGCATTGGTGATTTCAACTTCGTTAGTTATTTCTAACTCCTCCAAGATAAGCTTTTGAGGAAAGGTTTTCTTTGGTTGTTTAATTTTTGTATGAGACTTGATAATTTCCCAAGCACATCTAGAAATATTATTAGAGGATACTAGTTTTCTTTTGTGGGTATTGAGCTTATTTTTACAAGTTTAAGAGAAAGGTTAGGATCATCAGCCAATTTAGCACACCTGCTCGAGCATATTAGTTCTTCGCCCTCCCATATAAGTGCTTCTTTTTTGTAAGCAGGTTTATACTTACTGTCATGGTATAGAAATGTAAAGTCAGCCTGTATGACAAATACAAATCATCAAAGCCAAAATGAAATTTTTTTAAAAAGTAGAAATAATTTCCTGTAAGTGAGAATATTTTTTTTAATTTAATTAATTTGGAGTTAAATTTACATACAAAAAATCGAGTGCCTACCTGTTAGTGTCGACTGGTTTCGCTTCTGATTTATCACTCGTTTTTTGAAGATTCCTTGTAGTTATGTTAATAATTTCAAGCTGGTTTGTTTCAAAATTGATGCAAATCTATACGCTATATAACTAATTCTTTTTTTCATTTTTTTCTCATTTAGTAACAAAATTTCCATAAAGCATATGATCCAGGATGGAAAAAAAGAAAGTCTTTTATTTCTACAGATACAATACAATTACAATATATCACGTCTGAAAATATGTCACTACAAAATAATGTCAAATTATATTAATAGCAGGTTGGTATTAAAAACATTATGAAAGGTCAATTAAAAACAAAATATATGTATATATATATATAGAGCAACATTACAAAACTAAGCTACACACACTAAGCAAAAATCATACAACATAACTAGGCAATAAAAAGATATACAAATAAAATACAAAACTGGTAAATTTATTAACAGTATAGGGCTCAACCAGACAAAGATACTCTCTGACATTGGTCAGAAATTTCCTTCCATCATCTTTCATTGATTTGATATTATGTGGAAGATAATTAAAGAATTTAATTGCACTATATACTGTACCCTTTTCGTAGAAAGAAGTTCTATGTATTCGATAATTATAATCCATAGATTGTGTTGTATGGCTGTGCTTTTTTAAAAACTGATTAAATCTTGAGTGATTTTTTATTAAAAATTTGAGAGACTCGTAAATATAGACGCTTGCCAGTCTGCAATTGGTTCTCTCTAAATACTACTCAGCATGACTCTCTATAGCCCATACTAAATAAAATTCGAATCATTTGCTTTTGGCAGATAAAAATAGTAACCATTTGTTGATCCTCCCCAAAATTCAATACCATACTTGGCCAAAGAATAAAAATTGGCATAATAAACTGACATGAGCACATCAGTATCAACATTTCTTGACAAAATCCGGAAAGCATACAAGACAGAGGACATTTTTAAAATTTTAATCATTTAAAATTAGTTTGTTTTCATTAAAATAGTTTTTAGTCCGGTTTACAACGAGACTACCTCTATCCACCATACACTCACAAGATCTGCTAGAAATCTTTATGCTTGTATCATCGGCAAAGTTCAATACCTCTTCAGTGGTGTCATCGAGAATTACGTTTTTGATGTCATTACTAAATATAATAAATAGAAGTGGACCAAGAAAGATTCCTTCAGGCACCCCAAGATTGACCTCCAGTGTCCCAGACTGCACTGTGCCCACCGAATCTGTTAGCTCAACAGACTGTTCTCTTTTGGAAAGATATGAAGCCAACCAGCCTAGTGCAGTACCTCTTATGCCATATCTGTATAGCTTTTCCAACAAAATCCTATGGTCGATGCAGTCAAAGGCACGAGAGAGATCCAAAAAGATCCCACATACAAAATTCCCTCTCTCAATATGTTCAAGGATGCTATTTGTAAATTGGAAAAGGGCAGTATCAGTTGAATGATTCTTAATATAAGCATGCTGGTGTACTGAGAACAAGTTATACTTAACAAAGAAATTTCTTAGTCGTAAGTTCATTGCACCCTCAAAAATTTTAGAAAAACATGTCAAAAGACTGATTGGCCTGTAGTTACTAACATCCTTTTTATCGCCTTTTTTATAAATAGGTTTAACAATGGCATGTTTTAGGCTATCGGGAAATGTGCCTGTTGTGAAAGATAAATTGATGAGACAAGACAAAGGATCCACAAAGTACAGAGCACAATGCTTAACAACTGAGATGGGTATCTCATCAATTCCTGTACTTTTTTTATTTTGCATTTTAAATATAAGACTAAATATCTGTTCTGGTGTTGATGGCTCAAGGAAAAAAGAACGCAAGTTTTGGGGTATTGCTGCTGTGAAACCCCTATCAATACCAATGCTTGTTTGCTGAGATACAAGTATCGGCGCAATATGTACAGAGAAGTTATTGAAGTCATTGGCAGCAGTATGCAGATCACTAGTGTCAAAGTCCATGTTTTTGGAAGTACCTGTGATTTCTTTATTGGCCTGCCACATTGCTTTTGATTTATTTTGTGATTTGTTAATCTTATTTCGATAAAATGTTTTTTTTGTGTTCTGAAAAGTTTGATTATATAAAATATTGACATAGTAAAATATTAGTTAAATATTGGCTTATAGTCTGGATTCTTATGTGCCATTGCTTGATATACAGTTAATTGATGTTTTAAGTTTATAATTTCTGGTTTGTTGAACAGAAATATTTTGCCTGAGTTCTTTTTGACTAGAATTTTTGGAAAACAGATATTAAAGTAGAACATAAATGAATCATAAAATTGCTGAAACCCTGTATTTCTGTATTTACTTCAGATGCAACAAATCTTGCCAATCTTCTTGGCTCAGATGAGAACAAAAGCGCATGATATTTTCTTGACCAAAATCCCTGTGGAAAATTTTAGGGATAAGAATATTTATTTTTAGGTCACAAGCCAATATCTGCCCATAATGGTCAGATATATGCGTTTCCAATATGCAGCTCTGCCAGTATCCCTAAAAATTTGTAATATCATTATCTAAGCATGATTTTGAGTCATTGGTAACTTTAGTAAAATCATTAATAGTAGCAACTGCGTTAAAACTTAAAAGTAAATTTAAAAAATCTAATTGTGTCTTTGTGTTTTTTGTGAGATCAATATTCATATCACCAGCAATAAAATACATTACATTCCTATGATAAAGATAGAATAATAAGACAAGACATTTTCTCTAAAAAAATATTTACATCACTACTGGAGGAATGATAGATAGCAATAACCATACATCTCACATTTTCCAATCTGGATTCGACACCTGTGCATTCAAAAACATAATCTTCAGCTATCTCATCTATTTCCTTGATTGGTGAGCTAGGGATTCTATGTAAACCATATACAGCCGATCCACCATGGATACCTGATTGGAGACAATATGCGCCAACGCAGTTGTATTGTTAGTTAAGTAGTTAAGTAGTCCGATTTTGCTCCCCCTGCCAGTGTTCTGACAAGCATAAGAAAGGGCAGATATCTTCCTCAGTGCAAACCTCTAGCAAATTCAAACAGCTCTTCAAAGATGTCACATTCTGATGAAAGACGATGTTGGTAATTTCTGTATTATTTGTCAGTTCTACCTCCGAGGCTCGAGGCTTCCTTTGATAAAAATTCCTTCCATCATTACTGCGTGATTGATATGTTTTAGGAAATTGGAATGGATTCACAGTCACATTTTCTGGCCATAAATTGGGATCCAGAATATTCTCTTCTAGATGAGGTTTGTGGTCCGCCTCTTCAGATGAATCGTCCAGTACTTAACAAGATTATTCAACAGGACGACTTTCATTTGCAATGTCTCTTTAAAAATTATCACCATATCCACGACCATATGGCGACACAAAATTAGTCCTAGGATGTGTATATTTCCCACCCAATTCTAGCCTGGAGTATTATCAGTCATTCTGCAATACCTGCGAGTCGCTGAGAAATAGTTTTGACAGTCATACATTTTTAATTTCTGGGGATTTTAACCTTTCGTCAGTGGAATGGATCTATGAAGACGATACCCTTGTTCCAAGGTCTTTAACTTCGTTGGCCTCTGAAACTCTTATTGTGTCAATGAACTATCTAGAATGAGAACCCGAACTTCCGATGACGAAGTACCCGCACATTCTGCACATATTACATTTGTACAAATATCACATGGAAAGCCAAATAATTGGATTTTGTCTTCCTTCATGATGCATGCTCTTTTGCACTTATAACAGCAAGACATGTTGAGAAGTTGGATGTTCACAGATTTTACAAAATTTGTTGCTTTACTGTAGCAAAATTTTAATTTTATAAGACACTACTTTTGTTGTTATTAATAACACAACTTCACGACTTTTTCTACGATTTCCTCACGAAATATATACTTCAAATCATAGAATGGTTCCTAAGTTATCCAAATTGATATGAAAATCACGGATATAAAAAATCCGAATTTTTTTAGTTAACGTTTAGAATTCCAAAATTGCGACGCCAATACGGCCGACGAATTTTGTTCCTTGTGTAGCCAAAACTGAAAATCAGTGCCTAGGAAAATTTAAAAGTGTCAGTATTTAAAAATTCAAAATAATGTCAACAGGGCCGACCGATGATTTTAACATTTGTAGAGATTATTTAAGAATGCACAACAAAAATCAAAATGGTGGCGCCAATATAGCGAACGAATTTTGTCATTTGTACAGATTCGGCTGAAATATCAGTATCTAGAAGGATTTAAAAATAAAAGTTATGTAATTTTAGTCAATATTTGAGAATTAAAAATGGCGGCATCACCATAGCAGCAATTTTAAATTTTTGCAAATTTGATTAAAATTTTGCGTTTAAGGGTATCTAAGACTGCACATCATGAATTTTTGTCAACATTTTAAAAATTCAAGATTGTAATGCCAACATGGCGGCGGAATTTTAACATTTGTGTAGATTTGGCTGAAAGAAAGTAGGAATCTGGGGGTATTTGAAAATACATATTATACATTTTTAGTAAATATTTAAAAAAAGAGAGTAGGAATGCCTACAATGCGAGCGAATTTTAAGATTTATACACATTTGATTAAAAATCGATATTAAGTGAACAATTCATTAATTTTTAGTAATAAATATTTAAAATGGGGATGTCATCAATCAATTAATCAATCCGATAAGTACTTTTTTCAGATATTTTTAAACATTTAATTAGGCCACCGTTTTGTCTCCCCATTTTGAATTTGTCTCAACATTTTTACCAGTTCATCCCTATATAATATTTAATTTTTGGGCAAAATTTGAACATAATCAATGTAGTAGTTTTCTGCATTGACACACAATATTTTACTAGGCCGCCATTTTGGATTTGTAGTAAAACTTATCAGTTGATGGTCATGTCAAACCTAATTTTTCTGCAAAATTTGGATAAAATGGATATGCAGTTTCTTAGTAATATTTTTTCAACATTACAATAACCCGCCATTTTGTTCAGCCATATTGGATTTTTACCAAAATGTTACCACGTCATCGTCATATCACCTTTAATTTTTAACCAAAATTTAAAGTAAATTAGACAAGCAGTTCTTGAGCTTTGTCAGACATACAGACTAACCGACGGAAGTGAGAAAACATGTTTGTTTGTAACTAGAATACTTTCCTCTTGCGAGGAAAGTAAAAAAAAGCGAGCGCTATTAGATACGAATAGAATAGTCAATTGTCATAGTGTTTTTCCATGGTAATAGCTAAAATTTAAAAAATAAAAGATTTTTTTTAATTTCCAATATCCTAAATCTCAAATTCTAACCAGTTTAGAACATGTTTACGAACACATTTTTACTTTTAATACCCAAAGAATCACCATTTAAATTCCTTTTCCTGACAACACTTATATAAAAAAATTGGCCCAACTCAAGTGAAAATTAAAAAAAGGCGCGAAATCATCCGAAACTTTATTATTTCACCACATTTCATCCAAAATCTAGTGATTTTCGAAATCGCAGTACGTTTTTCTGAGCGCGACTATTTTAATATAGTATAGGAATATTCTATAATTATTTTAATTCTCTGGTAGGAAAAACTATTGTAATCGGCAAAAAAAACC
This sequence comes from Kuschelorhynchus macadamiae, assembly GCA_030620095.1. NCBI lineage: Eukaryota > Metazoa > Arthropoda > Insecta > Coleoptera > Curculionidae > Kuschelorhynchus > Kuschelorhynchus macadamiae. The sequence goes on along the minus strand of JAUTXW010000668.1, from coordinate 2,016,908 downwards.
ACTTCAGTCTTTTTTGTATCATTTTGTTTCTGAAGATTCTCACATTAAACCTGACGAAATAAACATTCTATTATACTGCACCGGATTGGTCAATACGTCATGTGACCCAAAATATGTGTATAAGGTATTTTGTATTAGACATGTCTCCTGGAAAAGGAAATCTTGCTGTTTACTTAGCGATTAAAAGAAAATTCCAAACTTAAACGGCCAATTTTTTACAAACTCACATTGCCGCACCATAGTTAGTTCAACTAAAGCTCCTAGTTTCGCAATGTCCAAGATAAAGTAAATAAAACTTATCTATTAAATATTTAAAAAAATTAATATTCTTCTAATGTCACCGCACCTTTAGAACACTGCTTCTTGAAGTAAGGCAACATATAATTAGAAGATTTGAGCCATATGAACAAATACACAATAATACATTAAAACACATGCAGTAAGCCATGCCGGTCACGTGACCCTGTAACAATGTTTACTGTACACTATTACACTTTTTTACTATAAAGATCCCTTGTCAATGAAAGTGGGATGGTCTAATACGTGGAGTTGTCAATCGGGTTTTCCATAACTAACTAAAACTCTTGTTACTGGTAAAATCTGATCTGAGACTTTGGGTATTTTAGTTTGTATTTTACTATTTTGCAATAAAAGTAATTTCTTTATACTGCTTAGAAACTAATACTGGAAATACATTACTATTCTTTGTATGAAAATTTTATTGCATCATGTTCAAACATATTCACCATAATATAAATTGGTATAAACATTGGTGTTCCTGGCTAACCTTGGCATCATTGTACGATCGACCTTATACTATGAGGTAATCTTGGCAGTGGCTAAATATGTAAATAATGAACTCTATATATTATTTCTGACATAAGGTACAGAGACAACTAATATATTTGTTTTACATGTGCAATTACGAATTTTATCAATCAGTAAATTAATGGAAGTTTTGTTATTTAGAAAATCGTTTCGACCACCAGACTACTCCATAATTCACTAGGCAGCCAATGCTTAAAGAATTCCCAGTAAAGAAATAATAATGTGAATTTAATTTTGATTATTCCCTAGCACAAACCAGGTAGTTTATGGACTCCTTTATATTTGCACCAAGGTTGTAACAAGCTGTTTTCATAGCTTTTTTCTGCTCTAAAAGATTTCTTCTACTGCAGGTCCATTGAAAACATAGTTAATGATGCAGTACTACAGTTTATAACAATTAAATCACAAATAATTATAACTTATAACAATAGTAACCTGGAGCAAACTTTCAATGTCACATACTTAAAGAAAAATGTACATACTTAAAGAAAAATGAACATGACTTACCGATAAAGATAAGAAATGAAAACGACATAATATAGGCAAGCACAATTGAATGATACTCCAAGAAATACTCAAATCACATTCAATGAACTAAACAACATCTTAGATAATTACAAGGCTAGTGAAACTATAACCTGTGATAGCTTATCAACTATTGACTGCTTTAATAATAGTAATGAAGACATTAACATAATACATGTAAATATTAGAAGCATTTATCATAATTTTGATCAATTTTTGGTTTTTTTGGAGTCAACAAGAACAGACTTTGATATTATAGTGATGTCAGAAACCCATAAAGTCTATAACTTAAGTGATTTTAGTATACCGGGGTTCAGCATGTTCTTTAATGAAAGTACTTTAAATAAGTGTGATGGTTGCGCAATATACATTAAACAAGAATATCTCATTAATAATCAACTGCTTGTAGAAAAAGACCTAAAAATAATAAAGATAACTATACAAAAGAATAACAAAGTGGTGGATGTGCTTGCCACATATCGAAGCTTTGCCTCTACAAAAGAAGACTTTATTGAAAATCTAGACATTATATTAAAGCATTTAAACACAGGCAAGAATAGTATGCAAGTTTTTGTGGGCGATATTAATATAGACATACTTGCTACGGAAATGGAAATTACTAATTTGTACACTACAATGATGCAAAGTAATGGTTTCGTGAGTATGATAAATAAACCAACAAGGAAATCTGATACTTCACATACTTGCCTTGACCATTATTTCGTAAAGTGCAGTGAAGATTTTTTCAAACAGATTAGTGCTGTTATTTTGGAACATAAGATGACAGATCATGATCCCATCCTGTTAAACATTCAGCTTAAGGTAACAAATTTAAAAACAACTAACTTAAAAAAATATATATATCAAACTCTAAACAATGAAAAACTTGCAAACAGAATGAATAATACAGAATGGGATGATGTTCTGCAACAGGTCGATGCAAACTTAAGTACGAACATTTTTATTAACAAACTCAAGGGTATTATTGTGGATTCAACTAAATCATTTACTGTGTCATGTAAGAAACAGAGATTAAAACCTTGGATTACCCAGGGCATATTGGTTTCAATTAGGAGTAGAGATAGGCTTAAAAAACAATGTACATTAAATCAAAATAATACGGTTTTATTAAATAGGTATAAGGAATATCGAAAAACGCTGTCCAAAATTATTAAACAATCTAAGTACACTTATTATAAAACTAAAGCAGAAAATAATGTAAATAATCCAAAAAAACTTTGGAAGGTAATTAAAGAGGCTACCAATGACCAAATAACTAAAACAGATATAAACTGTATAATGGATAGGGATAATATTGAAATATGTGACAGGAAAAAGATAGCAAATGAGTTTAACAACTTTTTCAGCAGCATTGGTAAAAAATTAACTGAACAAATTACTCCAACTAATAATAATCATAACATGAACAGTAGAGTGGTAAATTCATTGCTATTTAATCCAATAACAGACAAAGAAATAATTAAGGAAATTAATAGTCTAAAGCAGGGAGTGAAAGGTGGTAATGACTGCATATGTTCAAATATTTTAATGCAATATAAATTTAAACTAATTCAGCCCCTAAACCACATTATAAATATTGTTTTTGCTACAGGGGTCTTCCCTAATATATTGAAAAATTCAATAATTATACCACTCTTGAAAAAAGGTGATAAAAGATCAACAAATAACTATAGACCAATAAGTTTAACAAGTACTATTAGTAAGGTAATAGAAAGGTGTATAAGAAATAGAATAGTAATTTTTTTAGAAAAACATAAATTATTGAACAAAAGTCAATTTGCTTTCAGGGAGAACTCTAACACAGAGAATGCCTTGTGTAAAGTAACCGAAAGTGTACTGAAAAATCTTGACCAGGGTAATAAGGTCATAGGTGTATTTTTGGACTTACAGAAGGCTTTTGACACTGTGGCACATGAAATTCTGCTAGAACGGTTGGCAAATTTGGGTATTAGAGGTATTCCTAATAATTTAATCAGATCATATTTAAATAAAAGAAATCAATGTGTCAGAATTGGAGACGAAGTAAGTGAACGCAGAGATGGAGTTTGGTGTGCCGCAGGGAACAGTCCTGTCGCCATTACTATTTAATGTATATATAGATGGTATACTGTCTGTCTTGGGTGATAACGGGGAGGTTTTTTGTTTTGCGGATGATACAGGTATAGTAATTAGTGGAGAAACTTGGGAGGTAGTGAGGAGGACAGCGGAGATTGCATTACAAAAAATAAAAATATGGTTAGATAATAGTCTACTTTCTTTAAATATTGATAAAACTAAGTTCATGGCATTCTCTCTCTCCCCTCGCACTCTGCCTGGTTTCGAAACTCTCCAAATGCATGAGGTGAAGTGCAGACTGGAGGATAATTGTCACTGTGAAAAATTCATAGAAAGAAAATCAAGCCTAAAATATTTAGGAGTAATAATTGACGAAACTTTTAGTTGGAAGGAACAAGTTAAATTTGTAACTGAAAGAATTAGGAAAGTAATTTTCAAATTCTATGAACTAAGAAATGTATTACCTCTAAAAGCATTAAAAATGGTGTACTTTGCATTAGTGGAATCAATAATTAATTATGGTTTGGTGGTTTGGGGTGGTGCAGGAAAAACAGTGATGGCAAAATTACAAATAGCTCAGAAATGGGTTATAAAGACAATGCTTTTCATAACAAAAAGATATTCCACAGAGCTGGTTTATAAAGATAGTAACTTGCTATCAATAAATCAGCTGTATGTTAAGTCAATTATTAGATTCATGTTAAAAAATAACTATTATAAAGTGAATGTAAGCCACGGAGTAAACACAAGAAATGCTGCTCAAAATAATGTAGTCCTGCAAAAGCCTCGTCATACTGTATGTCAGAATCATATTTACTGTTTAGGGCCAAAAGTTTTCAATGAACTACCATTAGATATAAGATTAAAGCCATACTATAAAGTTAAGGATAAAATCAATGGATGGTTATTTGAGTCTAATTATGTAATCAGATATGTTATTTAAAGTGGAAATTGATACAAATTGTAGAATTGTTTTCGTTATTACTATTACTATTATTATTTTTTATTATTGTTTTTTTTTTTATTATTATTGTTTTTTTTTTTTGATGTTTTAGTTGATGGGTATAATGACATTATATAATTTGTGTACAATTGATTATTGTATAACCTCAAAATTATAATTATAAATGGTTATTTTTCTAATAATGTGGCGGTGCACTCACAGTATTTTAAATACCATTGTGCACTGAAAGCTTTTAACAGTAACAGTAGTATTAATTAATGTTTTTCTTTTCTTATTGTAAATTTATATTTGTAAACTGTTGTATTTCTTTATTGTAAACTGATATTTGTAAACTGTTAAATAAAAAAATAAAATATAAAAAATAAATATAAATAAAAAATGATGTAAAGGTGACCAGACATTAAGATCGGAAGAAAGAGAATAAAACAATTCTTTTTGTTGATTACTGGTTAAAAAAAAAATGAGAAATGTTATCGAGATTTCACTTTTAATCTACTCTATATACAATAGGTTAAAAAAGAGAATAAAACAATTCTTTTTGTTGATTACTGGTTAAAAAAAAGTGAGAAATGTTATCGAGATTTCACTTTTAATCTACTCTATATACCATATGCTATCATTTAAAATTTAAAAAAAAAATAGAAATATGTGGGTTTGTTAATGACACAAGGACCACTTACAACTTCATCATATAGTACATTGGTTCTCAACTGCTGCTTTTCTCTATTTAATTTCTCAGAAAGAAAAGTCTAGACTACTTAAACAGACCATCATTTTCTCAAAGATCTTATATATACTAGTAACTTACTGTTTTTCCTCCTTTGAAGCCACCTCCACCTCCCCCACGGCCTCCACGTCCACCACCTCGACCACGTCCACCACCTCGACCGCGATCACCTCCTCGACCACCAAATCCTCCACGACCTAAAAAACACCACTATTGAACAAATGTAGGTACTAAACATATTTAAAAAAATGATTAACTATCAACATTATACAATCAGTGAGTTCAGCTTTTCAAAATCATACCTCCTCGACCTCCTCTATCACCAAATCCTCCTCTATCGCCAAATCCTCCTCCAAATCCCCCACGTCCACCTCGGCCTCCACCACGACCACCACCTCGTCCTCCAAAACTATCTCGACCACCACCTCCTCGGTTACCTGGAGAAAAACCTATAATGGAAAGTAAACGAAAATTAAAAATATTAAAATCCAACACAGTTGAAAATACAGAGGGCCTGAAAATTTCAAATTTTGTGTTTATTTACCTAACTATATTTTTAAGTTGTGGACTAAAAAATCTAGACCATCAAAGGTTCTACTTACCTGGTCTTCCCATTATAATAAACTAATTAAACCTATTTATCTACAACGAAAATAATAATAACTTAATATTTCCACGTGCGGTAAACCTAAACTTTCAACTTTCTTCTTCTTCTTCATTCCTGTTTAGCCTGTTACATAACAGGACTTATTGGCTTTGCTACGAGGCAGTCGCCAGATTGCCCTCCGTCCGGGGCTCAGAGTCGTTAAATCGGCGACCCTCGAAGTCGACCCTGCACCTTGGTCCAGTTTGGAGGCGTTATCGGTAGGATATCCGGATGGCGAGCTCTAGGCTCCCGAATACCCCGAATCTTTCAAATACTTTAATAATTCCTCTTTAAATTTTTGAAATGCATCTAGGCTTCCACTAGGTGCCCCTTGAGAGTACTACTGATATCACGAGATGACCCTTTCTTTCAAGCTATCCCCTTACCCCTCCCACTTAGCGGCCGTTACGCTAATATTCTATGTAGAACTGCGGCAGACGAACGGGATAGAATGCAGGAACAACTAGGCCTCACACGTTCACAGCGTATGCTCCCTTTCTAGCGGGGTCGTAAGTTTCCACCTGAGCGGTCGAGTCTCCCGTTTCCCCCCGAAATAAAGCAGCAAAACCGAACACGTGGCACCACTTATGTTAACAACACAGAGGTCTGCATTCGACGAGACGAACCGGCTTCCAAAGCGTGGATTTCTTAACCTCAAATTTTAAAAAATTTGACAGAAGAATAATCAATACGTACTGATATTATCGTAATTTGCACCTCTTTGACGTCACAGATACAGCCGGTTGCACTGTCTCAACATCAGCGTACTCTATACTACCATTGTTTTGTTTTTATTATTTTTAAATTTAAACTTTTGAGATCAAAATTATGATTGACTAAATTTTTTATTTATGGCAAATAGTAATGAAAACTAAACTGAGTTTGAATTAAAGATGTGCCCTTTCGTACGGAACGTTCTTTTAGAACGGTATTTCCTGGGTATGTGCCGGAACTTTCTATATTGCAAAAAAACGCGTTACTTCGGAACGACAATCATTTTTGGAATGGTCGTATAAAGCGAATATCGATATTTTAAACATAAAAAATTAAATAAAAGTGCACCAATGTACAAGCAAGCAATGTACTGCAGAAATTTTTTTTAATGATTTAAGGTTCAACGTTTAAAATATTTACGAATTTTTAAAACAATATATGTTAATCTTATCAACCGAAATCAAATATTCAAAAATAATATTTATCCAGATAATTTTGGTTTAATATTAAGTTAATGACTAAAATTTCTATCTTCAAAATTACAAAACTCAAAGTAAATAATAAAATTCATAAAATCCATTTCGTATATTAAAAACAGTTGTTCTATTATTTGTCGGCCGTGGAACACCGTTACACCGTAGCCAGAGTTAGTACAATAGTACAAAACTGAACTAATCTAATACATTTTTACCCTTTTTAGAGAAAAATAGAATCGAATGAAACAAATGAAACATTAAATTTTGAAATCATCAGCAAACTCCCACAATTCTTGAATTAATTTTTACGGTTCTCTTTCTAAAAGCGGGAACTTTCATTTTTGCTTGTTCAACCAACTAACGCTGCGCGGAACATCGTTCCAAAATAACTTTCTTTTGAAACGGTCTTTTTTCAGAACAAGCACGAAAAGTACGTTCCATCAGCAGACCCGTTCTTCCCATCTCTAGTGTGAACTAACCAAGGGACGTGGCTAGCTTCAAGAAGTTCTTTTATTTTATGAGGATATTTTGTCCAGATGTTTTATAGGAAACCATTCCCCATAAACTTTTATCTATGACCATTCCAATTCCCATTCATTATATTGTACAATGCACATCGTCTTTTGTGTGGGCGGTGAAAAGAAATCAGCATCCAAAGTGCAGGGCCGTGCCAACCCATATTGCGAGTGTTATGTGCCCATATTGACACACTCGTGCAAATATTAATATGGGCCCTTATTCTTGTTTATACCCGTTGCAAAAATCAAAAAAAGAGAATAGAAAACTTGGTGTAAACGGGTATAGAACTAATAATACACGGTTTCGCTTAAAACTTATTACTCGTTCATGAAATTCGGCCACAAAAAAAATCTTCTTTTCGTCGAGTTTTTGTACATGCCAAAAAGTCTGCAGCTGTTAGTAATAGACACACGCAGACTTTTGGTAAATACTTTTAAAAACGCGTGAGAGAGACGATTTTTCTTCTTGTGGTGCTGTGCCGAACGATATTTTTTGCGTTGCATTTCAAAACAAAGTATAAAAGCGGTCACGGTGGTCAAAAGATAGGTTTAAAAAACGTGTATCGTATTCGCAAACAACCATATTTACCGTCATAATACACAAGACCTTGAATCTCATACGTATTCTGCTAATCATAACACGAATTGCCCAATGTTCATCCTACTGGTACGACGTGTATTTCGGCGGAGTATAAACATGTTTTGTTGAACATTCAGTGTAAACTTCTTGGCTCAGTGCTAAGGTTTTCGACTTTCGTTGGAATGTATGTGTTTTCGAATCCCTTTTCAGGCGATGATTTTTTAGTTTTTTTTTAGCAAAACGTATAATTTTGTATGTAGTTGTATTTTAAAAAATCGAATTGAGTTTTGATTATCCCTGTTTCCAAGCAATTTTTTTTTCTGGGGGCTTCTAAGTTTTTTTTTTCGATGAGTACCTAGGGGCTCACCCAGGCTAGCTCGTGGAAGATATCTCCGTGTTCCGATACCATTTGTTGGGAATGGAGGACGCAGCAACCCTCTAGCCTATGCTTGGCCTCCGAAATAAGCTGGCCACAAAACCTTCTTCTTGGGTTCTTGTTGATATTGTGGGCTTTGCTGTCAGGTTACCCTCTTCGGTCAGGTCAGTAACATGTTTTAGAGTCTTCCTACTGTTGTTCTGGACGTCTCCTCCTGGGTGCGTAAACTTCCTGGTGTCACTACATGGTTTTACAGACAGGTTGATCCTTTCAGTTTTCACTATCTCTGTTAAATTATGACGGCTAAGTTGTCAGGTTTTCTAGTAGTGTAAACTTGCTAATCTTATTGCATTATACTTTACGTTTACAATAACTATCGAAATGCAGGGCACTCTTCTAGGCACAGCGCCCCACCAAACTTGTTCCAAAACCGTGACGGTTGATTTGCTGAAACGTTCCTATTTCCGTTGGGGATAATGCTATTCACCTCTATTGCCTATTATTATTATTATTATTAACTCCCTATCGGTCTCTGTAATGTACTTCCTTTGGAATTCCCCAGTCCGCTCCTACCATGGGGTCTTCTCGTTGGTTTCTTTTTTCCTTTTACATCTTGTGCAGTCTTTATTTTCACTCCTTCCCAGGGCGTGAGCTGTAAAAGTTCGGGATAGCTTTCGGGAGTCGTGCCACGACGAATTCGTTCGGGCCCCTAACCTTTCTTTCTCCTAAGTGTTCCTAGGTGAAAGTTGAAGTTACTATTCTGACTTCCTGCTTCCAACTGATAAATTTGCAACGTTGCGCTTTCTTTTAGAGTAACGGGAAATGGTGGGGATCTCATCACACCTGGTTTGGTCTTTTTTTTTGAGGTGATATAAAACAGCGAATCTATATTAAAACAAGGATTGTTTTTAACAAAACCTATACTGTAAGTTGAATCTGTCCGCTTTAGCATTAGGTCAGCCCAGGTTCATCAATAAAACTATCCTTAAAGCCATAAATTGTCATTAAAGCCGTAAAATCACATGCTAAGCTAACCTCAAAATATCGGAAATCAGATCTGAAATACGCGCGGACTGTGATCGGCGGGATCTGTATGAGATTCAAGTTCATGTTCATCTTATTGGTTATTATTAATCTGTGATATCACCCCAGAAACTCTCGCATTCCGAGCAATTATATCTGTACTAAAACATCGATATTTAAAGGCAGATATAAATTTCGCACACTGGATGAGATTTTTATAAGCATTAATTAAGTATAAACAAAATACACAGTTGTATGAATTTATGGCCGGATCAACGTTAGCATAGTAATCTGACAGTAAATTATAAAATATCGGTTGGGATGGAGTGATTGTAAAAGGGAACGGACAGAGCCCCACATTGTGCTTCGGGTATTGCATCATTTATTATTTTTTGAATTTACTACATTTACTCGGAGACGTGGTTCCCAAAGCTTTCACATTTTTCATTTTTTGAAATTGAAGGTTCTTGAAGTATCCAGGCTACTATATCCAGCACATTATGGACCTTTTTAACCCTTTTGGCTATCTTAAAATTGGAATTTTGGCCCCAGATGATATTGATTACGGTGGTGAAAGAATAGCATCGTATTCAAGGACAGATCTTCGTCCCTATCAAATTGTGTGTTTTGTTTCTTAAAAAAAAACGTAAACAAATTGGCTTAATTATGTTAAACTGGGAATAAAATTATTAAAAGGTTTTGGAGGCTCAAACCCCTCCATATATTATTTAAGCGAAAACTGAAATAATGTTTTCTTACATTATCCTATATGGAATATGTGAACATTTTTGTTTATGTTATGTTATAATGTGTTTCGAGTCTTTATATGGGGAGGGGAGGTTGATCCCCCTTATTATATTTTAATCACAAGCCTAATAGCCTAATAGATATGAATAAAATATTGCGTTTTTAAAAATTATGTCGCTTTTTGTTCCATAATAGCGCAAGTTTTTATTTTCTATTTTACAAAATTGATAGGTAACCCCATTTTACAATAATAGTTACAACCTAATTATATAAACAAGATAGTTGCCGGGGGAATAGAGACACACCCTGCAATTATTTATATTTACAAGTTATTTATTGAACACAATTGTTTAAATTTACACTCAATTTACTTTAAAAATGATAACAATTATTTCGCCAACAACCACGCTTCTTCACATGAAAAATCTAAAGTCAAAGAGACACAATAAAGACAAACAACAAATAACTCAATATTTATTTAAATTTTCAAACATTGAATTGGTATAAGATAATTGATATATTCAGTTCGAAACTAGTAAAAGTTTAGATTTGTTTATTTTCATGTTTTCTAAATTTAGTTTATTGGTTTTTTATGAGAACTTCACATTTAGAACGCAATAACAAAAAACTTCATTGTTTTTTCTTCTTTTACTAATATTTAATACAGCCACTACCGTAATTTCTTCGCCATCTGCTACTCAGATGCATAATAAATCTGTCATCAATCAATACAATATAACAAATCCTTAAATCAATGTCTGTCACAGCTAATAGTACTCTCCGTTGACAGCATAAGGTAGTGATGATGATGATGTAATGATTCGAATTAAAATAATCGTTGAATCCGAATATTAAGATACTCGAAATCATCCGAGTATTTAAAATTAGTTCGGAATACGGATGCGGAATAATTATGCTGTCAAGCAACCGCCCAGCTCTTGCTGATTATGATGCCAGGCCAGAAGAGCAAGCACGGCAGTACAATTTGCATTCGCATTTCGAATGAAAAATTCGTTCGGGGGTTCGGTAGCAGCGGGCCGATGCCGGTGGCTGAATCCGAATAAATATGGGATAGGAACATTGGGAACCCGTTGATTTCGAAGTCGGAAGATTTTTAAATTCGGATTATTAATAATAAAATTGAAAACTGAAGCGGTGGTCGAGGATCTGCGTGTAAGTTTTAAAACCCTCTTCCCCATATCTTTTTTTTATGGTTAAATTTGTATTATTTATTATTCTCCACGTTAAGCTGATATTGAGATATCGGATTTTGGTATGTTAATTACAAGTTACATTAATTATTAACTCGCACACATTGACCTTACTCACAGCATAGATTACTAATTATTTCTTTACTCTAATTCCTACTTCGAATTTCGACGTTTGACTTCGCATTGTGCATTCGTGGAAACGGCAGTTCAGCACCCGCCGATGTCATTCGATTTCAGTTCCGCAGCTGCCGATTCGGAAGCATAAAAATAAAAATAGACTGCCTAAACACGCGGATAACGTTTGATTTCGAAATCGGATGATTAATCCGAGTATTCTGTTAATTCGATTCCGTATAATCCGATTCTTCAAATAATAATAATAATAATATTTACATCACTAGCATAAGGCCATATAATTATGAGTGGGGATAAGAATAGTTACGGCCGAAAGAAAAATGTGTTATCGAAATCGTTGAATCTACACAAGCGCAAACCATGTTGTCAAAAGTTAATGTTCATCCACAAATTTAGACAACTGTTATAAATTAAGGTTTGAAAAGAAATACTATTCGTAACAGCTCATATCTGGAATTATTTTTTAAAACAAAAAAACCATACCGGGTGTCCCAAACTTTAGTGGCCAGGGAATACATTGCTTATTTGCAAAGTTTAAATTTTGAGAAAAATTAGGGATGAATTGAGTATAACTCTCTTTGAAATGGTACATTAACATTTCACCCCCAATCAAACAACCGCTCGCAAACTACCTTTTTTTGTCAAAAGGCAACCCTTATTTTTTTTTCGTGAATATGAAAGGTCTTTTTATGCTGAAATTATTGACATATCACGGTTGATATTTCGGAGGAATCTCAACCTTTAAAAATTAAAGTAAATTTAAATAAATTTAATTTTAAGCTGAAAAATTAGACGTTCATGTTTTACAAAAATGCACATAAGTTACAAACGTAACAACAATTAGATATTTATTATATATATATATATATATATATATATATATATATATATATATATATATATATATATATATATATATATAGATATTTATTATATATATATATATATATATATATATATATATATATATATATATATATATATATATATTTTTTTTTTTTTGGAATAGGTAGGTTTCAGTTTAGTTTTGTGATTTGTCAGAAGAAACATATATCATCAAATACTGAAATGCCATTTTTTTTCACTCCCAATGGATATATGGCTAGGCTTCTGGTTTTCGGGAAATCTAGAAAAAATGGTCGTGCTTTTGGGGCTGAACAGATAGAGATAACCAAATTGTCGACAACCGGCTCGAAATACATTTATATCTGTAGAAAAAATAATGCGTGTAGGAATAATTTCCATGCCAAAGTAAGCCTCACCATCACAATCCTCCTGCAAGATCGAAGGAAATGTGTATCAATGTATTGGACTACATGACGACTAGCCCTCATATTTTTATCCCAGCATTAGCATCAGTAAGTTTTCTGTACAAAATATTTTGAAGCAGTGTAAGTTGCATCATTTTAAAATTATATTATTGCAAGGACTTACATCTACCGATTAAGAGAGACGCATGGTATATGTGGCTGAAATACAAGTTCATATAAACGACAATCCCTGTTACCTAGATCGAATCTTGTGCGATAAATCGCAATTCTATAACAATGGCGTTATAAATCGTCATAATAAGCACTATTGGTCGCAGGAAAATCCACATTAGAACAGGGAAAGACACTTTCAAACCCGATGGGAAGTAACCCAAGTAGCACACATAATCATATATGGGCTAAAATGCTGTGATATTGGCTAATATCCCTGGCTAATTAGCTAAAATTTCTAGCCAAAATAACGGTTCTATTACAGTATAAAGATGGAAATATGGCTAAAGTGGGGAATAATAATTTTGTCATAATGGAGTAAAAATGGCCATTTGGCAATGATACGACCCTCTCTTCTGATTTTATGGTTGAGTTTATTAGCTACTTTTTGACTTTAACATCGAGCATTTTTAGCTGAATTCTGACTTGTTTTTAAAGTGGTCAAGTAATAGCTGCTAGGAAATTGGTTTAATTTTAATCATGGCGGATCATAAAAAGTTTTTGGCTATTTTTTAAGCAAATATTCCTTGAAATTGGGCACTTTGTAAGTAAATTTTTAACAACTGGCAATAATTTTCAAATGTAGTCAAAAAGTAGTAACACTTACTAAAATTTTACCAATAAAAATGCCTATACTTGGTTTGCCTTTAGTACTCGCTAAAAAATGGCTTTTTTAAAACCCAGAAGCCAGCGTAACAAAATTAAACGACGATTACCCCAAGTTGGCGTTTTCTTTTTCTATATTATGTGGTGGAATATTTAAACTTTTTATGAGACATTTTGTATGGTCAATAATTTTTATTTCGATTTTCTAAATAAATCTTCAGTTTGATTTAAGTATAGCTTTATAGGTTATAAACGTAAATTTAAAAAAGTGGCATTTTTTTGGCTATATTATAGAAAAGACAAGCGAAATAAAACTACTCAATTTTAGTTTAATTTTGAAACAAAAATATGACAATAGAAGCCGTATTTTTTCCTATCAATTTTTGTTGTCTTATTATCATAATCAAATACTTATTGACCATATTCTGACCTCGATTTCTATTGATTAAAAATGTCATATTTTTGCATTTTAAACAACTATTCTTACTCTTATTTAACCTCAATACTTACTATATATTTGGTTACGTGGTGGCAACCAATTTGACAGATATTTTTACTTTTTGGCCATCCAACATCAAAAAAAAGCTGCAGGTTTAATTACCCCATAAAAGATATTTTGGCCAAGTAATTATGCTATAGAATGGCCTATCTACATTAAAAATTGCTACTTTTTGGCGCTCCCACTCATAATTCCCAAATCTCCCCCTCTCAGGTGGCCTGCGCGTTCGCTAGATATGACCCCTTTGGATTTTTTTTTCTATGAGGCTATTTGAAAGCAAATGTTTACGAACCCAACCTGCAAATGTAGCAGATTTGACACAGAAAACAGTGGAAGCTTGCAATACAGTATCCCCAGAAATGATAAACGCTTCCTGTAATCGGAAACTTATTGGTAGATTTGAGGCGTGTATGGCAAACAATTTCAGCAACTTTTAAAAACTAATCAATGAGTATAAGCTAAACAACTATTGTAAACTAATCAACTGTTGAACTGTTTTTGAAAATAAAATCTTTCTAATCTGGTATTTTTAGTTTTACTGTAACTTTTGAAGGTACAGGTTACTCCAAAATATCAACGGTGTATGTCGATGGATTCAGCAGCATAAAAAGACCTTACATATTCATGAAAATTAAAAAATTAAGGATGCTATTTCACAAAAAGAGGTTGGGGTAGTTTGCGAGGAATTGCTTCATTGTGGGTGAATATATAACGTACCATTTCAAGGAGTGTCATACTTAATTCAAAAGTTGAACTTTGCAAATAAGCAATTTATTCTCTGAATAATAAAATCTGGGACACCCGGTATAGGAAATTATTATTATATCAACTTCAACCATTCTTAACAGATCTGCAACATTCGGCAATCATGTGAGAATCTGACAATGACAGGGCTTTGTTTGAATTAACATTTTTAACTCGATTTTAAAGACGCTGCTCGCAGTTGTGAGGATATATTAAAAAAAATAGTCTTAAACTAAAAAATTCCGAGATTAAAAGCGAGATTTCACAAAGCGGTGTAACTCGAGCTAAGTACGTTTTTCTCTTAGATTATAAAAGGGAGCATTATGAGATACAACTCGAAATAACATAGGTAGAAAACAAAAGCAAACTAACTTAAGCTACTTTGTGAACAAAAGAAAAATATATCAATTTTTGATCTTATCTCAAAAATTAATTTTTTTAATGAGATGTCACTTTATGAGATCCACGACGGTGTAACTGAACGCATCCCGAGCCCTTATTTCCGTAAGTTTTCGGCGCACAGACGCTTTGCCCTACGGCGTCCCGACATACTTCCATATCAGGCCACAAGGGTCACCACCAGTCCTCCGCCATGTCCGCCGTTCGATTTTTGGACGCCGCGGCTCGCCGTCGCGACGACGGGCCATTTTTTCGATTTTTCACGCGATGACGCCGACCATTCTATTGTGAAACACGTGAAAATGGTCAGGATGGCCGGCATGGAGGATCACGAGAGGAAAATCGTTCTGGAGTTCGTGCATCTGTTAGAAAAGTCCAAGCAATTGTTCAATGGGTTAAGGTGAGTACATCTCTATTGGCTGAGGGTCTGCGTGTTCTAGTTTCCCTAATGATTACATTGCGTTTTTTAGATTTTTTTTACTTAAGGTACATGTTTTATTTCGTTTAGGAATAAATTATCATATGAACGTATCCAAAGAAATCGTGTCATTATTATATCTACTAAATTTTCCGCATGAGCATAAAAATATATATACAGAATATAAAGAAGTTACTTTAACTAAAATTTGTTGATAACATTCCAGATGTGCCAAAAGTTAATAAATTAATTTCTCGCTTACTTTATAAAATCGTTATTCTTATAATGGAGCAGTTAGAATGTTTGAGATTACGTCCTGGAAAATGCAGATTGATATAAATTCGATCATTACCTTTTTAATTCCTAAATTGTAGTTTTTATGGCGATGTTCATGCAATCAATTGAAGATAAGGATAAATTCGAAAATCTTTCTACTCAGTAAAAAAAAATGAAACATTGCTATATAATTTTATTTTTATTTCGTCATTTTTATATGGATATACTGAAAAATAAAAAAATCTTGTTTGATAAGGTGATATTATTACTATATTTTCTCTTTGTGAAAAATAACCAGATTGTCTTTTTTAACCAGGTATAGATACTTTATTGTACAATGAAATAGTTTCCTTATTTTTTTGTGTGTTGTATTGCTTTAATACATAACTTTCTTTATTTATTCTTTATTCAATTATTATCACTAATCGTTATCTTGATTTAATGAACGACAGTCATATTATCTTCTCCCGTAGTTATGCATCTTCGGGGGAATTATTCATGTTTTATTTCACGTTATTACCATTTTCTTCTTAATATTGCCTAATAATTCCTTTTATTGCCCCGATGTTTTCTATATTTCTCATATTTTCCTAATAATTCTTTATATTTCTCCAATAATTTCCCAATAATTCCCTAATAATTCACTGTACTTACTTTAAACTGTTTTATTCCAAACCAACTTTACAAGTTTATTACATGGAATGTAACATATAACAATAAAAAAATAATAATAAAGTAGTAATAAATGAAAAAAACTTCTATGTTATAATTCAATATAAGATAAAACTAGGTTGAAATAAATATAAAAAAAAATCTGTCAATTTTTATTTTTGTAAAAAATGCATTTTTTATAGTTTTTTAAATATTGATAATTTTGTTTTATGTCTTATACTCTCTGGTAAGTTATTATATATTTTTAAACCATCGTGCAGAATTGATTTTTCTCAAAGTTGCTTTTTACTGTAATGGTCTGTAATTGTAAGCAATGTCTTGTATCGTGATTATGTGAAGTATTAATTTTTTTAAATATAATATTTGATTTTTACCATTATTAATAATACCGTGTATTAAAATGCAAATTTTTAAATTATAAAGTTTAAAAAAAGTTCCAACTTAAGTTTTCATCTATAATTAATCCTTAAATTTTGTTGTGTTTGAATATTTAATTTTGTTATTGTTTATTATTATTGGGGAAATACCAGATTTTATCTTTGTTTTACTTATTAACATAAAAGGAGATTTAACTAAAATTTAATGAAAGTTTCTGAGCTTTAAGCAAGGAAGAAATTAATTGTAGATAATGTTTTATATAAAAAATAATGCATTTAAATTTTCAGCAAAAATAACAAAAATGCTATGAAAATTTTGTTAACGGCATCTTTAGTTTCACGAAAAAGTAGCACACTGTCCAGTGGCGTAGCTACAAATTTTGGCCCCTCCCCGCGGTTTTAGGTAAAGGCCCCGCGTTCCAAACAGAAAAATAACTGATGACAAAAAAAGGTCCTTTACTTGTCAATAATTGTAGCCCCCAAAATAGAGCCGGAAAATATATAATGAGCTCTTTTGCAATTATCGCCGGGCCACCTGACCTCGTGGGTCCTCCCGCACCGCGGGGGCTGGCGGGGGAGCTACGCCCCTGACACAGTCGCGAAAACCTCAACTTTCTGTCTATAAAAATAACGGAGATACCCCGCAAAAGTACCCAAAATGGGACCCTGTACATACAATGTACCATTAAGTTCCCCAGTGTTATATGGTTAATCGGTAGAAATCGGTACAAAAATACTGCAAATTATACATATAAGCAAAACAGCAGAAATTTTCAAATTATGCAAAAAAAAAGATTTGTAAGTTCCAACAAAATTATATGGTTTTATTCTAAGCGATTCTTTGAACGTATTCTTTTAAAACTTGGATACAACTTAAAACGTATATCAAGAGTTTTAATGATGATACCAAATAATTTGAACTTCTTTAGTGCTCATCATCATCATACGCAATATAACAAATGTCAACACCATGCAGCAGAATTGTGATTGAATTTGCAGTAAAATGTTTACCAGTTTAGCCCTGTTTCACATTTGAATTGTTCTCATTTTACATTTCATTCCACCATGTTGGTTTTTAAAAAAAATACACTTTTAACATCTATCCGCCGTATTGGATTTTTACCAAAATATAACTATTCCCTCTCCACACGACCTTTTATTTTTTACCAAGTCAATAAGTAGTTTTTGCGCTATGCCGCGTACAGGCAGAACGACAGACCAACGGAACTGAGAAAAGATAGCATCTAGATTGAGATCCTGAAACGTGAAGATACTCAAACGAGTGTTTATTTTTTAGATTAGAATAGTTTCCTCTTAAGAAGGAAGAAACAAACTGTAGAAAAATTCATAAAATTCGTTATTGCATTACAAATTACTTCATAAATATCTATATAGAAAAAAAATCGAGTGTACTAGTTATATAAAAAAATACAGCCAAACGATTTTTTCACAAAAAAATATGATTTTGATTAGTTTAAAATAAAGAAAAATATGATTATAGACATTGTGATAATTTTAGTTAAATTTGCTATAATTGGAAATAAATATCCATATTATGACTTAAATGGCAAAACTTTTTATTGGATGGGTTAAATTCTTCTTTCTCATTGATTTTACGGAAATTATTTTGTCATATTATTAGGAAACGACACAAAAAAGGGTGTCTTAGTGTTTTTATTTAGCTTTAACATCATAGTGTAACCAAATTTATCATTCATTTTAATTTGTTTCCCAAATTTTAAAGAAGTAGCTTGTGGAAAAATTATCAATCCAGTAAAAGATTTGAACACGATTGGTAGGTAGTTGCAAGTGCTTAAAATATTTTTATTTTTACTTATTTTATTGGAATATTTGCATAACAATAATTCATATTAATAATTAAATAACTTACAATTATCTTTCAGATTCTCACTTAAAATACAAAAACACGTTTTTTTTCTGGTTTTGATCTGGGTTTGCATCATAAAGTATTCCATTTTTATTTTTCAGACTGAGGTTTGGTTTTTCCAAATTATTCTTCATTTTTCACTTCCCCCGTAAAAGGGTCGTGAAAAATCACCATCCAAGATCTTTACGTTTCAGAGTCTCTAGATTCGCTGCATAGCTTAAAAACTACTTAACAGATCGACTTCAAATTTTAGTCAAAAATTAAGGATCATGTGGGGATGATCTGGTAACATTTTGGTAAAAATCCAGTATGCTGGAACAAGATGGCGGCCTAGTGAAACGATAAAAAAATTATTACTAAAAAAAACTAATTATCCAATTAAAAATCTCAAATTTTACACAAATATTAAGTGTTACTTAGTAATGAACTTGTAATATTTTGGTATGAATCCGAGATAACAAAAGAAAAGTGCGGCGTAATAAAACACTAAAAAAATCAGCATGAAAAACTAGTACATGTTTAAATTATTTCAAATATTGTGCAAGGATTATGTGTGAAGTAGAGATAAACTGGTAAAATTGTGATACGAATTTAACATGTCGAAACAAAATGGCGGCCCAATGAAATATTTAAAAAAATCAACGTAAAAAATCTTATTCAATTGACTTTAAATTTTGTAGAAAAATTAAATGTAATAATGGGATAAACTGGTACGAATTCGACATGACTTAACAAAGTAACAGTATGTGTCAATGTAAAAACTACTGATTTAATTTATTTTAAATTATGCCCAAAAATCAAGAGACAGCAGTTTTTCACTATTTGTTTAGAGCAGTATTAACGTTTAAGGCAACTTTACCACATGTGTCTCTTGAAAAGCAGGCAATTCTTAAAAATATTGATATATAAATAATGATAGTATTCCATTCAACGCTCTAGTTTCCCCGTTCTTAAAACCAAAAGAAACATTGCACCGGAATCCTTCTGTCCTCTATAAGTGGGGAATATTTAATTCGCCTAAGGTATTTTATTGAAATTTGATATGTAAAATAAGTGACTAATAAGAGACTTTTTAATTTTTTCGAGAGCGTTTCATTCTACCAAAAACACAAAAGGCAACCTGGTTTTCCTGAACATTTATGAGATTTTAAGGTAAACAGTGGAGTACCATCAATTTACTAAAATAAAAATTGTAAGGGTTGTCCATACGCACGTCAGTGGCTCACGCAATTTTCTTTTATTCGTAAAAAGTAGCACTTTAAACATTTATTATACATATCAAATTTCATTAAAATACCTTAAGGACTCTTGAAAATATTAATAAAAATCCATATTTTTTGAAAGAGTTTAATAGGATAGCTTGCTCAGAACTTTCTATTTCTCTTGAAAACGGAACTTTATTACCAAAAAACACTAAAGACAACCTTTAAGTACTTTTAGTTTTGATTAGCGAAAACACGATCAGTTTTCAAAATAGACATTGGCGTACCATACATTTCCTAGAATAAAATTGGAATGGCTTCCCATGCGCACGCCTGTAGCTCAGCCCATTTTCTTTCACTTGGAAAGAGAACCATTTCAAACATTTACTTTACATACCATATTTCAATAAAATATGTTAAGGGGTTTTCCAATTATTAATAATAGTTCTTATTTTTTAAAAAAGTTTAACACCCTGTATCTCGAGAATGGAGCCTTTTCGGCCTTATGTTTACATGGACATTTCATCTTAAACTGAGCCCAGCAATCAGCCCTGAAAGTTTAGCTATGTACAGTGAAACCTCCTTAACGGACACCTCTGCTGAACGGACAATTTTAAAGTCACCGAATATGGATTCCTGTGAATTAAACCCTCTTGACAACGGACACTCTCAACAATGGACACGGACAGTAAAATTTGGAAAATTTTTAATAAAAACTGTAAAATTTACCTCCTCAGAACGGACAGATGTTCAGATAATTTTTGAAAAACCCATATTTAATGCCGGTATTTTTATTGTACATTATGGGCAATAGATCTATGCTATCTATCTAATAAGCGGCGCAGCGCCTACCTATTGTTAATAGCACTAGTTTAACAATAGGCTGGCTTATGCAGTCTGGTTTGTAGATAAATTGCGGTGAATTGCACAATAAATAGATCACCTTATTTTTATAAAATGGAGTCTTCATCAATAGAATATCTTAGCTCTGATGTTACTCTGGTGCGATCAATATGTCTTCAAACAAAAGAAAGTTTTTGAGTCTTCAAGAAAAAGTTGAAATTATCCAGTACGCGGAAAAAAACAAACTTAGTGTTAGAGTATTAGCCGAAAAGTTCTGTGTAGGAAAATCTCAAATTAGTGATATTTTGAGAAGCAAGACCGATCTTAACAAGCGATTCGCGGAGACCGGGAACATGAAAGAGAAATTGTCTACGACTGGTTTTGTAAAGTACGCTCCAAAAACATTCTAATATCCGGTACAATAATAAAGGAAAAAGCTCAAGAAATTGCGAAGAATCTTGAAGTTGATGGTTTTAAAGGATCAAATGGATGGTTGAATAAGGTCTATCAACGTCATAATATCTCTTTCAAATCCATCTGTGGCGAAGCAGCGGCTGTGGACTTGATTCAGGTAACTGATTGGCGGACGAAATTATGTGCTATTATCAAAAACTACGCACCAAGAGACATTTATTTCTCTCGGTGCCGATGAAACGGGACTCTTTTTCAGCGCCTTGCCAAATAAAATGTATTCTTTAAAAGGCGAAACACGTGCTGGCGGGAAAGCGTCCAAGGAGAGACTCACTATTTTACTTTGCTCCGCTATGAATGGAGAAAAAGAAAATGCACTGGTGATAGGAAAAAGTAAAAAACCCCGTTGTTTTAAAGGACCAATCGTGGAAAAATTTCCACTTGATATATGTATATAGGGATATAATGTCGGATTGGTTGATGAAATTTGACCAAAAAATGCAAAGGCAAAACCGAAATGAACTTTTATTTTTGGATAATGCTGCATCTCACCCAAAACTGGAGTTAAAAAATGTTAAAATAACTTTTTTACCGCCAAATACGACATCACATTGCCAGCCATTGGACCAGGGCGTGATTCAAAATTTTAAAAACCACTACAGAAAGTTTTTAATCAAGCGACTTTTGTCATCCATGGAGTATTCTCAATCTACCGAACAATTGGAGAAATCCATAAATGCTGTAAGTGCCTTGATTTGGATTGTTGCTGCATGGAAACAAGTCGAATCTAAGACCATCAATAACGGCTTCAGTAAAGCTGGATTCGACGAAATTCTCGAGGAAAACGTTAACTACGATAGTGAAGATGATGTGCCATTATCGGAATTATGTAGAAACATCAATGTATTCTCTTCCGACTTAAATTCATATTCAGAAATTGATAAAAACTTATTCACGGAAAAGCTTAACATAAGTGTACGTGAGTGCATCAGTGAATTTCAAAATAGTGAGAACGTTCACATTTCATCTGACAGTGATGATGAGGAAATTATTTCTAACAATATTAAGAACATTAAGGAAGCATATAAAATGCTAAGGGATATTGAAAACTTTTGTATGTTATCTCGAGATTCTGTTTTAGGGGAAAAAATCTCAGAAGTTGCGTCTAAAATGGAATCTCAAATTATTAAAAATAAATTAACTAGTTTAAGACAAACAACACTTGATAATTGTTTTAAATAGAAACTTTTTATAAAGTAGAACTGTATCAAACTGCAGGTAGTATAATATTTTATATTAGGTAGTACATTTTTATTGTATGCATATATGTATGTGAAATATGTTGATGTATACCTAGTAACAATTGTATTAATAATTTGTACTAAACTTATTATTTTTTACTTAAAAATAATTTTGTTTTGTAACTTGTTAATAATTATCTTTTTTTTTCAAACATTTTTATTGGGCGCCATTTGGTTCCACCTTATTTGATTCGTACTAAACAGTTTTTACCTATGCTACATTTGATTTTGAGGCATAATTTAAAACAAATTGAATAATTCGTTTTTACACTGATTTTTTTAAGACCGTTTTGTTCTGTCATGTTTAATTCATACCAGTTTATCCCTATATAACATTTAAATTTTGAGCAAAATTTCTATTGAATAAGATATTTTTTACGTTAATTTCTTAAACATTTTATTTGACTCCCATTTTGTTCCACAATCTTGAATTCGTACCACAATTTTACCAGGTTATCTGTATATCGCATTTAATGTTTAAAATTATTTTTGTTGAATATTTTATTAGGTCTCGATTTTGTTTTGTTATCTTGGATTCGTACCAAAATGTTACCAGTTCAGTTCTATGTAACACTTAATTGTGTGCAAAATTTAAAAACCCTTAATTGAAATAAATCGGCTAAGTAATTTTTTAGCTATGCTGCGAACTGACAGACAGACCGACGGACTTGAGGTCGGCATCTAAAATTTAACCACTTGATTTCTACGTTATACATGATTGATGCAAAATTTGAAGTAAATTGGATAATTAATTTTTTAGTAATAATTTTGTTTAACATTTCGCTAGACTGCCATTTTGTTCCACCATATTGGATTGTTACTAAAATGATACCAGGTCATCCCCAAATGACCCCTAATTTTTGACCAACATTTGAAGTCAATCGGATAAGTAGTTTTTTTAGCTATGCCACGAACAGGGAGATAGACAGACAGACAAACCGACCGAGGGTATTGAGAAAACATGTTTTAGGCATCTAGGGTCTCTTTTTTTCTTGAAGGTCAGGAGTTTTTCCACTATTATTTCTTTAGGGTAGTAGGAAGGTTTAAGGCGTCTTCTTTAAGTCAGGGGGTGACGTAGACCGAGACATAAGAAGTAATTTAGTTTTAAGCAAAACGAAAACGTTTAAGGTTTTTATGGCAAGAAGAAGTCAAATTACCCTGAACTAACATATTTCTATTTTAGTTCGGTTAAACATTTTTATGTCAAGGAAACTTATTTTATTCATAGGAAAAGTCTAAAAAAACTATATTAAGGTATGTATACTAGTTTGAAAATTATTGTCTTGGTCCTCTACTGCTTTGACGTACCTTTGCCTGTAATTAATCATTTTAAGGACCAAGCGTAGTAAAGAAAGAGTATACAATGTGAATATATAATGCCCATTTCCTTAGTAAGGCATAAGTTTAGAGGATATTTCCAACAACTAAAGGCCTAAACAAAAATTAAATTTAAAAATATTTTTTGCAAATAAAACATGACCATTTAAAATGTTGTGGTAGGTGTGCATACCTTTTTTGAATATCTTGTGTGGTGACAGAGTATATACTTTTTGAAAACATGTTGACGTTACTTTATTACCAATTAAACGTTACCTTATTACCAATTAAACAGCATTTCCAATGGCTCGAAGAAGATCAAGACGAAATGGAAAATTCAAAATGGTTTATTTTGAAATGATGCGTTTGCTAGACCTCACATTATCATATGTTCATTTAAGTCACTTAACTATTTTCGTTATTTATATTAAGCTTATAGAAGACGTCAAAAATATAGTTACAGAAATGTTTTGTTTCTTTTTAAAATTATTAATATTACGTTGTTAAATTGCTCCAAAGGTTTAAATTCATTACTGTTTGAGTGGTCCTATCCTAAAGTGAACGTTATTACCTACTGTTTACTTTTAAGTAGGTATGGTTATAGAGTGGAAATAATAGATTGTATATTATTTAATAGAAAGTTTCATGGTTAATGGATCGTGTACCTATAAAAATTGTTGCACAGTCCGGTTGACTCTCCAATCAAAACCACCGATTGGGTCATGTGACGTATTGGCCAATCGTAATGTACCTTGTGAGACGTTGAGTTCTTGGTCCGCCCGTCAATCAGTCTTCTAATATATAGGTTTAATTTGCAGGAGTATAAACAAGGTTCGTTAAATTTTCGTTAAGAAACCTGCTAGTTCAATGGTAAGGTGCCTGAACAGCGTTGCAAAGGTTGTGTGTTCCAATCCCAAGCGATGCCTTTTTTTAGTTTTTTTTTTAATAAAATTTATACTGTTGGGTGGATCCGTCTCGGGTTAGCACCAGGTCTGTTAATAAAGCTATCATTAAGGTCATAAACCGATAAGGAAATCGGCAATACTTTCAGGTCCAAGGCGGCATTGACGCTTAATTCGGCCCTGACTCCAATTGTAGATGTTTCGAGCAACGTGTCCTGCCCAGCTCCACTTGAGGGAACAAATCCTTTTTGTTATATCCTAGGCTTTTCTTTTTGATCTTATTCATCGTTGGTTTTGTGGTCTCTCAGTGCTATTCCTACAATTTCCTTTCTATTGCTCTTCGATGTACTTGGAGTTTATTTAATTTTTTCTTGTTCGTGGACCGATGTTTCAAAACCATGAGTTGTTACTGGGAGAATACATTCGCTGTATATATTTGCTGTTTTTAACGCAGTCTGGACTGGGAAACGTGTTTTAGTTTACCGTAAGCGCCCACCCCGGGCACCTCTCGGCTGTATGTATTATTCTAGTTTGTGTTCATTTTATTGTTTCGTTGGCAGTGTGATCATTCATCATACATTTTGTTTCTGTGATATCTATCTCCAAACTCACCTGACTAGCTTCTTAGTAGTTCTTGCAACATTTCTTTTAACTCTGCTTCATCCTTGGCAAATAATACGAAAGCATCCTCAAATCCAAGATTGCTGAGGTTTTCACCAGCTATATTTATTCGTCTGTTTTCCCAATGGAGATTCTTAAATATACCCTATAGTACTAAAGTAAACAGCCTAGGAAATATGACATCTCCTTGTTTAACTTCTCTCTTTACTTTAACTTCGTTGGTATCTACATGTAATCCCATCATTATTTTTGAACTAACGTTTTTTTATATTATATATAATGTTTAGTAACGTATTTTAATACTTTTGTTTTTCCCAGCACTTAACGATTTTTTTTTATAATAGAGACCTGCCCCAATACGGTCACAAACAGTGGCAAGCTTACTTTGGCAGAACCTTCGACATTTACACGAAACTATGGAAATTCCAGCAGCAACACCGGCAGATTTTGGACACAAAGTACGGTTTAAAAAGGTGGCAAATAGGAGAGATTGCCTCCAAAATTGGTCAGCTTTATTATCATTATTAGTAAGTAAATAATTTTGATACTGGAAATATTTAGATGTTTTGAAATGTTTAATAAATACCGTAAAACTCATCATTGAAAAATCACCTAATATCACCAACCACTTTGTTGTTCATACGCCACTGGCGATCAAACGGGCGTACTCAAAGGTCTATAGGCCGGTTCCCACTTATGGGTGTTCACCCGGAGGTTTCACCCAGCATTAAAATAATCGTGACATTTGCGATTCACACTTGTATGTCTCGCTTGTGGTCATTTACCCGGGGTTAGAACCGGTTCTAATTTTTTGACATGGGTGACGGGTTTTTTAGGTCTCTAAATTTTGTTACCGTTTTTTCGCATGGTTGGCAAAATATGTTCTAATTTTTATTAAGTTTCAAATAACTCATAGATGGGTGTGGTTGTGGGTCATCACACCGATCTTAAAAACACCTTTGGAAATCATCTGCTCACGATCCGCAAGAACCACAGGCGAACACCCATAACCAGCCTTATAACTGATGTCGAAATGCGTTTGAGCAACTATATCTTTAAGTGTATTTAACGGGTTAGACCTCTTACATCTCTAAAAATACCCTATATGAATATAAAACGAATGAAATGAAAAAAAAACAAGTATTTTTAAATTGCCGTTAAGATTTAGATTTAAATAGTTTAAATACCAATTTAAATCCGGCTCGAAGGACCAAAATGACGCGGAAACGTATCAAAGGGTAAAAAACTCGGTACTGTCCGTCGGTTCGGCAGGGTCCTCCTTTTGAAGTGGCATTTTTTCTTTGCTCACTTGTCACGTTGATGTTAAGCGCAAATGAGGAATAGGTTTTCCATGTCCAGATTTACGGAACCGAGTACAAGAAAACGTTTTTTTCTGAGTGCTTACCCTTAAATATTTCACCGGGAACGGCTGTGGAAGTAATCATCCTGCGTATAGCAGAAAGAAATAAATACACGACATCGGATTCTTAAGGGGGATATACTAAATTTGTGCATTGAATTACATGTGGATAAATAATCCTTAAAAATTAAGTACAAAAGATAATTATTATTTCAAAAAATAAAAATAAGTGTTCATAAATAAAATAAGAAATTAGGAGTTTCCCTAACAATACTTCTCTATCGATGCGTTTCCGGACATAAACTCTCGAAATAAATAAACTTCCCGAATCCCCGTACAAGTTGAAAATTCAACCTTAAACAGGCGTTTGGATATTTTCTCTTAAATATTTTTGTATCTAGTTATTTCCATAGATTCTAAAAATTTAGTAAAATGTAGGTCAATAAATTTAAATAAGAAAACTTGTGATATATTTATTATATATCTTTTATATTTGATGATCAGTTGTTTTTTTCCCAAAATTAATTTGAGTTCTTCATAAAACTCCCAGTTACCTTTACATTTTACAATATTTCCTGTGCTATAAGAACAGAGATACAAAGCATTTTTTACTGTGTTTTGGATTCCCTTGTAAATGACGCTTTATTGCAACTAATCGGACAGACACTGTTACATCCTAAAAAATAATTTACGATAACATAGGATGCTATTTTTAGGAAGTTAATAATAAAAAGCCCAACTAAATTTTAATATATTTTTTTTTGTTTAGTTTGAGGACTAGCGAAACAAATTATTTGAATGAAGCATATTCATTTTACGCCGCAATTCGTGGAAGAGCTTATTATTCAAGGGCAGCAAAAGAAGATAGGTAAGTCGAATGTTTATAAAAAATACTTCCTAATTTTCACTAGGTAACGCCTTTATAAACGAGTCATTAATCACTATAAATTATAACGCAACTTCTGCGTACGAGCAGAACAACGCCGGATGAGACAATCTATAAAATAAGTCCTATTTTAATCTTACATTTTTTTTTATTCTAAAGTGGTAGTATACAGGGTGTCCTCTAATTAATGGTACGCTGCAAAACTGCAGATTCTTTGGGTAAAGATATTGAGATTTAACCAAGCTTACCTGAGTCCAAAAGTTGATAATAACTGAGATCCATGGTGTCAAAACTGTAATTTTTATTTCAATTTTTCTTAATAATTCATATACAGGGTGACAGAAAGGCACACAAATAGGATTTGGTGTGTGTTTTTTGAGGCGAGAAATTCAAATCTGTTCTTAGTTTGGATACCATTTGTAGAGGGCGCCACTTACGGTAGGTTAAATCTTTTTAAAATTGTGTCACGGTGTACTAGCCTAAATGTTAAATATTATTTATTTTTCACTTTTTTAAGCAAAAAAGATATACTTTCTAAATGTCGCCCCGAGTGACCGTTTTCCTGATATCTGCGTATCAATTACTCAGTACACCTTTTCAGATTCCCAAATTAAATTGTTATTAAAATACACTCCTCTAGTCTTCACTGATTACACACGAGCGATTTCAGGGATCCCCATACACAAAAATCAAGCGGACTGAAATCAGGGCTCCGTGTCGGACAAGGCATTTGGCTTCCACGACCTATCCAGCGATGAGGAAATTTAATATTTAGGTAATCTCTGACAGGTCTACAGAAGTATGCTGGGGCTTCATCCTGCAAGAACAGCATGCTTTGTCTTAGTTCTAAAGAAAACTCAGGTATTTTTCGCCGTTTAAATTAGGAGGTAATTCGAAAGGGCCCAATACATCAATAATGCCACGGTGGTAGGGTTCTCGGTCCGCGTATAGCGTATGTGGTTTCGAATCCCGACAAAGACGAACATATTTTAAAAATTTTTTTTGACATAATTTATAATTAATAAAAACCTGGATTGCTTATTTTCTTAAAGTTAGGTTAGGTTAGGATTGGTTAGGTTAGGTAAAGAAAGTGCGAGGTAGCGCGCCAATCGAATTCCTAGTTTACATTGAAACAAGGATTTTTCAACAAAATCTATACTGTTAAGTGAATTCCCCGTTCGATTAGTACACGTTTGCCAAAAAAGCAGTGATTCACACGTTTTTCTTATTTAACGTGAACCCAGTTTTTGCGACGATTCTTTCACGATAGAGTAGAAGGAGCAATGGCCTTTTTATTATAAATGTGTACCTATATCTCTCTTGATACAGCTTATTGGATTACATTTTATTATCTTTTCTAATACAAAAAATAGACTAAACATTCCTTATAGATCATATATTAAACGAAAACAATAATTTTGATTTTTTTTAATTTCATTTTTATTAAGATATCATGGTTCTTGGGATTAGACCGTGTCAAAATGGAATTACTATCCAATGTTTTGCCTTTGATTGCACTAGACATCTTCAGGGATCTTTATTCCACGAGATCTGAACACTGAACCTCGAAGAGATTAAGGCTGACTTTTATACCCGACTTGTGCTCGCCGAACCGTGGCCCTGTATCGATTTCCACGTGTGATGCTGACCGTAACCCGTATCTCTATTGAAATTTTTTGTATATTTTAGTATTTCAATAGTTTCTCTAATTTTTCGTTTATAAAATCCTGGAACCGATGCTGGAACCTTGGTTTCCTTTACATTTATAAATTTATAATATGGCCAGTGCTGTGCTGGTGTTCAGCTACAGCAGATTGAACAATTTGTTTGTTTTTAATACATCGTTCACGTTCCTTAAGTCTAGTTGATATTGAGCGTCCTGTTTCTTCCTTTCTTAATCAACAACATCATAATATCGAGTTCACGATGTAAATTGAATCTAATGGAACGATTCCCTTTCTAGATGTATGTGTTCGAAGGAAGGAAAATGGTATATTCTGAGTATAGAAAACCGACGCATACAAATAGATACCTAAATGCAAATTCCCATCACCATCCACCACAAAAGAAATCGGTTATTAACTCAGTAGTATTCAGAGCTGTTTCGATTTCTGATCAAGATTCTATAACATCGGAAACATCGAAACTGACTGAAGCTCTCAGAGGAAATGGCTATTGCACTGAATATATTAGGCGTTCAATTAAAAGATATAGTAATTATACTCCGCCATTCATTATCATTACATTCGATAGCATTCTCATTAAATTATGAAGGCAGCCGTGATCCGTTGCAAGAGCAACATAAGCATTTTTTATTTTATAAACAACGTCAAGTTGACAATTCATAGCGAAAAGTTTGAAGAAGTCGAATTGTTTGATTCTGTGTGGACAAAATGAATGTTTTAGACATAATAGAATCAGCGAATATTGCTTGTTTATCTCTAGTACCGGAAAAGTCGAAAAAAAGGTATGAAGCAGCATATAAATCCTTTAAGAATTGGTGCCAAAGCAAGATGGCTACTGCAGTCTCAGAAACCTTGTTTTTGGCGTATTTCCACGAAAAATGTGCTATATTAAAGTACCAATCAAGCTTATGGTATGAGTATTCGATGTTGAAGTCCACCCTTTTTATAGAGGAAAATACAGATATTTCTAAGTATTCAAAACTTCGAGCATTTTTGAAAAGAAAAAATGATGGTTATAGACCCAAAAAATTGAATGTGTTTAACAGGGAAGATGTGAATAAGTTTATGCTTGAAGCCCCCGATGATATATACTTATTGATGAAGGTCGTAATGGTAATGGGAGTTGCTGGAGCGTGCCGTTCTAATTAACTCTGTGAAATGAAAATGGACAATGTTGAAATAAGTCAAGAGGTCATAATTGTGACCAAAAATGGTATGTCACGCACATTTACAGTGACAAAAAGTGACGACACTCAGGTTTGTCATTTTAACATAATTACAACTACATATCAAAATGGAAAGTGCTTAAACCAGCCTGTCGGGAAAAATACGTCTTCGTCAATTCCAAGTAAAATTGCGAAATTTCTAAAGTTTGAGAACTTCAAAATGTATACTGGACACTCTTTTAGAAGAACGTCGGCAACTTTATTAGCAAATACTGGAGTTGATGTATTAGCAATCAAGCGACATGGTGGATGGAAATCCGCTACTATTGCGGAAAGTTACGTAGCTGAGAGCCTCAATAATAATTTTATACAATAAGACAAGAAGTCTCTCGCAGTGCTTCAACAGTGACAGAAACATTGGTTAGAAGTGAAGGATCTGTGGAGTCAGAAAATTTAATACACATCGAGAAGAAACGAGAAGATAATTATTGTAATAATTGTACCATTAATATTCATTTCAATTAATATCACCGGAATTTTGTCCGGACTTTTGTAATATGTTGATGAAATCAAAAATTAAAGCTACTTATAATAATTTTGGATTATTGTTTCCCTAGGGATGTAAGTTGACTTACATCCTGTCGTTAAGGGCAACCAATACCTTGTTGAGTAACTTTCACTTACGTCTGTCAAAGCAGTGTCAAAATAGGTTGGTTACAATACAGGGAGGGGGAAATATACTTTTTTCCACTCCGCTGAGACCGGTGAGTATATATATATAAGAGCCTATCAAATTTTTCAATAGGCCTTATTACCCCCAGAATTATTTATTTTTTAAATTCCTATGTATGGGGTATTTATTTATTAGGTTGTATTGTGTTTATGTAAAATTACAAATAAGTATGGCTTTAGGTCGTATTGCCCATCTCATTATGTAACTTCTTTTCAGTGAACTAGACGTCGATCGATGACTCCCAAAAGGGCGTTATGATCAGAGGAAGACCTGGTAGCAGCAATTCGTTGTTACTTTTAAGTTCATTGTTCGTTGTTGCTTTTAAGTACCTTGAAATCTAAGAAACTTTTGTACAAAGGAGAATGATAATGAGCCACCATTAGATAGTGCTGTTCTTTCCTACATACTTGTCACTACAGACAAAATAGAACGATTACTTCGGCGGTACAACATACGTAGAATATTCAATACACATAAGAAGATTGATATTGTACCTTTCCAAACAGAAGAAACAAAGAAGAATATAAAATTCCTTGCTCCTGTGGAGAAGTGTATGTGGGAGAAACAGGACGCTCAATATCAACAAGACTTAAGTAACATGAAGGATGTATTAAAAAGAAACAAATTCTTCAATCTGCTGTAGCTGAATACCAGCACCACTGGCCATATTATAAATGTAAAGGAAACCAAGGTTCTAGCATCGGTTCCAGGATTTTAAAAACGAAAAATTGGAGAATCTATTGACATATTTAAATATACAAAAAATTTCAATAGAGATACGGGTTATGGTCTACCTCACACGTGGAAACCGATCTTAACACAAGGTCACGGTTCGGCGAGCACAAGTCGGGTATAAAAGCCCGCCTGAATCTCTTCGAGCTCATTCAGTGGTCAAATTTCGTGGAGTAAAGATGCCTCGTGGAATCGAAGGCGAAACGTCAGATAGTAATTCCAATTTGACACAGTCTAATCCCAAGAACCATGATTTCTTAATTAACCAAACCGTGAAAGCTTTTGTTCTATGTTCATTTTTATTAATTTTTTAAAATTTGCAATAACTGAATTGAGACAGGGCGATATAATCATAAAATATATTTATATGTTTCTTATCTAAAATATGTTTGTTATAAATAAATTAAGCTCAATTTAGAGGAGACTTTAAAACTAATTTATAGATAATTCACATGAAGTAATTCTAGGTCGGAATTAATGGTAAAAAAGCTACGATACTATGCGCGATTCATAGTGGTGTGCCTCCTGCTTAGAAGAATGAAATTAGTTAGAGAATTGATAGTAGAATTAGACAGACATATCGCCGATTACACTAGTACCTACGAACCGGACGATCAGATCGAGTGGAGCCTGGTGCTGGACGAGATCAAGGGGTTTATTGCCTCCGATTCGCTGGTGACGGTCCTGCACGCGGATACTAACCCTATTGTTTTATCCCATAGGTAAGTCCACTTTACTTTTTAATTATTGCTAGTAAATCAATGTATTATCAGTTTGGGTTTAATTAGTTAGACATACAGTTGAGTATCAAATAAATTCTTTATGTTATGAAGTAACTAAAAAGTTGAATCACACAGTATACTGATGTTTTTAAAGTCCCTCGTACAGTGTAAAATGAATCCATACCTTTCTGAAGGCTTCGGCAGTAATATTATTCATGTGAGGGACGAATGAGAGTTTTGAATCAAATAAAACTCCGAGATCGCGAAATAAGTCACACCGAGAAATAGCCTTATCTGCTACGGAATAGTTATATTTACAAATTGACAGTTTATTAGAAAATGATATTACATTGCATTTCCCTATATTAAGCATTAAGTTGGTAGTAAAACACCAATTATTTATAATATCCAGACTCTTTTGTAGCTCAATGCAATCAGCAATCCCACTGATATTGGTATAAATTTTGATATCATCAGCATACATTAAAAATTTTACGTTTAGGTCACAAGCAATATCGTTAATAAAAAGGATAAAAAATAGCGGTCTCAGTACAGACCCTTGAGGTACACCAGAAACTGCAACGTATTTGCTAGAAGTATGTCCATTGTGGGCGACATACTGTTGACGTCCCGATAAGTACGAACTGAAGAGTTTTATTAATCTGTTAGAGAATCCAGTATTTTTAAGTTTAGTAAGTAAAATTTTATGATCAATTCGGTCAAACGCTTTTGAAAAATCTGAGTATATTAGGTCTGTTCAACTGCCTGCATCAATTGATTCGGCTATATCTGCGAAATACAAAGCAAACTGGTAATTGTTGATCTTCCCTTAAAAAATCCATGCAGTTGAGGTAGAATGAGTTCTTTAACTAGAGGAAAAAGAGAATCATGCAGCAAGATTTCAAATACTTTTCAAATATTACAGATAATGGACACCAGTCTGTAGTTTAAGATTTCATTTCTGTCACCTTTTTTGTACACTGGACAAACCCTCGAAACATTCCAAAGCTGTGGTATCGTGTGTTGTTGTAAGCATAAGTTAAAAATAAACAGAAGGGGCTTTAACAAGACTAATTTGCAATCATGAATAAGAAAAGCAGGAATTAAATCCGGTCAAATTGTGTTTTTCGGGCGTATTTTTTTAAGGCTTTTATAACATCCTCTTCGGAGAAATATGGAACGTCAATATTTAGATTGGAAGAAATATTATTCACCTCTACAAAATTTGTATCCGAATTAGAAAACGATTGTTCAAAATAGGAAGCAAAAGAATTAAGAATATCTAAAGGGTCACTTAATTCATTATTATTATAAAACATATTGTTAGGCATGCTATAAATTTCTTTTTTACTTTTTATAAATGACCAAAATTTTTTAGGGTTACTCTTAATATCTGTCTCGATTCTCTGTATATATAAGATATAACTATCTTTAATATCTGTTTTTATTTTTGTTCTAAGGTTCGTAAACAATTCCAAATTTTCCAAACAACCATATTTTATGTATTTTTTATGACATTTATCTTTTTTCTTTATATTCTGGATGATTTTAGATGTAAACCATGGTGGGTATTTACGTTTAGGCATTTTTTTATACTTCGGTACACATGAATCAAAAATTTCATAGATTTTGTCATAAAACAAGGCACATGCACTCCCTACATCATTTGCCCGTTCAAGAAATGACCAATCAATATTATAAAATGTTTCATACATCACCGGAAAATTTGCTCGGCGAAAATTATAATTGTTTTCAAAGCCAAATCACATTTACGGTTTACAGATTGAGAGTATTGAAATGATATTTCCAAGACAGGGTGATGGTTATCTTCTTGTATTAGCCTATCCAAGGCCCTATTAATCAAACATTGCGGATTATTATGTATCACTAAATCTAGGACACGGTTGTTAATATTTCTTACGCTATTACTTTGGGTGAGATTCATATAGGATAAAAAATTATTAAGTAAACAAGCACATTGGTCTCTGGTTTCACAATCCAAAAACTCTGAATAAGCCGGTAAATTGAAATCCCCAAGAATACATATATTTTTGCCAAACATAATATTTAAAGAAAGAAAAAAATCAAGTAAGTTTTCCAAATTTCTAACAGAGACAGGAGGTGGTATATAGACTAGAAAAAATAGGATTGAGAAATAATCAAAACTTACCTTAACGCCCACAATGTCAGTACTAGGCAATAAGTCACCCTTGTCAAAACTAATTCTACTTGATTTATATGACTGATGAACACAGAGTAAAGTACCTCCACCTCTGGATTTGTTAGTCGCAGTGAAATCTCGATCAGCTCGATACACATTATATTGATCACATATTACCTCACTACTACAAACAGATGAATTAAGCCAAGTTTCCGTAAGCGCTAATGCATCAAAATCACAATAACACGACCTGTTAAATATTTCGTTTAATTTTGTTAAAAGTCCACGGGTATTTTGGTAGTATACTGAGATGTTTTTATTTTGAATTTGTTTGGTGGCAGAAGCTAACACGTGGGTGGGCGGAGTTAAACTGGCAGTGGGAGTTGTGAGCTGGGGCGAAACTATAACTAATTGCTATTCACCTAGAATATTCGCTTTAAGTTTGGCGCATGCATTTTTGAAGACGGTACATTTATTAATATCCCAGGCCGCATGATCAGTACTAACAGTGATGCCAGTACTACCACCATTTAAACTAGTACAATTAGAACAATTTAAAACCTGCGCTTGACATTCATTAACAATATGATCATTGCCACACCTAGGACAACGACGTTGATTACTGCAATTTTTTGCTGAATAATTAAAACCATTACAATTAAAACGTCTAGTCACCTGAAAACCGTCATAAACAAGACACGGGTCATACCCCACAAAAATATTGCCCACCATCATAGCCCTATCATAAGTTACTCTATCTACCTGCAAAACTGCTTGATACATATTAAAATGTTTCTTAATCTTAACAATTTTTATAAGCTCACACAAGGAATCTTTAAAAAATATATCCGGGTTTAGTTGCCTTAAAATAGTTGATAAGTCACCATCTTTATAAAATTCGGTAAAATCCACGATCTTGATTCTAGGATTCAAGCCCCGGAGTTCTTTGATTTCATAGGAATCAGAGAGTTTCTCCTAGGCAATTTTTTTAAATCGCTTGTTCTCCTCAAGTGTTTTACAACCTATTAACACACCTCCATTATTGGTTGGTTTAACTTTATCAAGCTGTAGATGAGATCCAACAGGATCGATTTGCTCCGACACGTATTGCTTTGTTGTGGTAGTCGATTGCGACTGATCCTTTGGTTTGATCAGTACAGCAGGTCGGGTATCGTTTTTAACTATTTTTGCATAGTTAACTGGTGGAGACCTCATTGCAATGTTACATAATTTAGCAGCAATCAGCTCAGTAAGGTCAGATTGGAAACCCTCAAAAACTGCTTTGAGGCTCTTCAGAGCTGTTTGAACCTGATTATCGATTAACTCCTTGACAGACTGCTGATTAATTGTAATGCAATCACGTACACAATTATTGCACTTCCAAGACAAACCACTGACCTCCTGCAACAAGCTGGCAACATCGATAGATAGATAGATGTACTATGACTGATCTTCCGACACTCCGAACAGCACAGTTTTTTGTGGCGAGTGTTTATTGATTCCTTACAAAAAACACACGTCGAACTCATGTTTTACTGCTACAAATTATGAGAGTATGAAAGTAAACGCCGATTTAGGGGATTAGCTGATATATATTCAGAACGAGACCTAACGAAATAAACACTTCTTTATGCAAGCACTTGACTTGCAAATTTTTTTAAATAGGTTCACAGTTGTTTCGCCATCTTGGATTCATACCAGCATTTTTCCAGTTGATTAATACAGAATACTTGATTTTTGTGCCAAATCTAAGGCAAATAGGATAAGTATTTTTTAGTAATATTTTTTTTAACAATTGACTAAGCTACCATTTTGTTTCGCAATATTGGGTTTTTACCAAAATCTTACCAGGTCATCCTCATGATTTTTGATTTTTGATCAAAATTTAAAGTCAATGTACATACCGATAGACACACAAACGGAAGTGAAAAAACATGTTTTCATGCATCTAGGAATCCTGAAAGGTAAAGATCTGACAAAAACTCGGTGGGTGATTACAATACTTTTACGAGGGAAGTCAAAAGAAACAAAAATAAAATTTCTAATGGATAAATAATTAAAAATTCTTTAATACTCTGTATATCTGTTGTTAATAATTATTTTAAGCAAAAGTCTATTAGAGTTTTAGCTTTGTTTTGAACTAGTTTTAACTAAATTATTTAGATTATATGCTCATATGCAGTATTGCAATTCGAAAAAATATATATTGTATGTTTCAAAATTACTTAAATGACAGACAGCCAAATTACCAAATTACAAGTAATATAATTTTTTTTTAATATTCATAAATTCAATTTCAAAATTAAAACTTAATGAAACTATAAATTTTTTGCCCCGTTTTTCCCGTAATTACACAAAAATAATCAATTTAAATATAAAGATAGAAAAATGATATACAATACATAATCACGATCCAAAAGAAATCAATTTCCTAAATAGAATTAATATATAAAAAAACTTTGGAAAAAACAATCTATATTATTGTGGTATTTCAATTTATATTAAATTATCTATATATTTAGGAAGTAAAAAACATGATAAAATTTAAAAAGCAAATAAAAAAAAATTAGTAGACAATGTTTAAAGAAAAACTTATTTTTGGCTCTTTTGATATTTTCTTATCTTATAATTATTACTTAATATTATTCCGAATTGACTGACTGTTCCTTTGTGCGATATTATTATTTTTAGTATAATGAGCCTTTATAGTTTGGATTGAATAATTACTTATATTGATTGATGTCGGCTAACTAATTAGTATTTGATATTATGTCCATCTACTTAGATAATTTTTGAATAATTATTATTATTGCTTTTAGGCTAAGTCCACTCACTACACCACCGGTAGAAAAATCACAATACATGAATTTAACACTGCAAGAAATTCTGATCGTCGGTAGTGCCTCAGAACAGGTGAAATTTTCCGAACTCACCATGGATATGTTTAGAATGATACAGACGTTGGAACGCGAGCCGCAAGAAGATTTCAATCATATCTATGATGCCTCTCCTGCGCCTGGGAGAGTGCCTTACGGAGTGCCTGGACAAAAAGGGTAAGTCAGATATAAAATTCGCATTCATCTCATCAATGGTAGATCGTGATTTTTGGGAGACCTAGGCTAATTGAATTTTTTGGGGTCCCCATCATGACTTTAAAAGAGCTTAATATTAGCTTTAACAGTTACTAGACTATAACGCAAAAAGAAAACGCTGAATGATTTTAAAGCATAAAATGTATTACAAAATTAGCAAACGTTTCTGAACACAAAATTCGAACCCAAAAAAAATTAAAATCAGCAAACTTTTTCTGCATTTGAATATTAATGCAAGATGGATCGTGTCATTCCGTTCTAGATATGACAGTTTAGGTAAGTTAATATTTACTTTTAAGCTTCGCAGCTTGATATAATATAGTGTCAAGTCAATTTTAAGCTCTGTCCAACATTTTGAAAGCGGTAATAGAGACATTATACTTGAAACATACAAGTGATTCTTAAATTTAAAACATTCAGTATAAGGCATTTCTCCAATACTATTTTTATACATAGAGATAATAGAGAGATTGTGCACCCAGGAAAAAAATTCGGTGAAGTTTTAAAATTATTGCATCTCTGTGTAATTGGATGATTTTTTGGTTCATAACATTTTGATCAAAAATTAATCTGGCATACCTTCGTCAAACGCACCGTGTGTGTTTCACATGCAGTATGTCAAAGTTTAAGTTTCGACCTAATAGCTTCTTGTAGGTTTAGACATATAATCACTTAAAATTATTGTATTTAGATCATTAAATAAATTTTATAAATAACAAAGAATCGTATCTAAAGAAAAACTACAGAATATAATATAGCGTCAGTCACGGTTTGTAATATAATAGACCAATAATTCTGTGATTTTCTAAATTAAGTGACAATAGCTTTACTTTAATTACCAAAGATTTTTTTTAATAAAAATTCAAACAGGTATTCTTAACAAAAGAACTATTATACACGGTTTATCATTATATTGTTTACAAATGCTGAAATATTGTGTGATTATTTCTGTACAGGGTGCCCAATTTTGGTTGCAAATGCAAGGTATCTCCGTTATTTGCAAATATTCAGAGTTGAGGTTTTCGCGACACCGTGCCACTTTTTTGTCAAACTCAAGCTGCCGTAATCAGATTTTCTATAGCCCGCCTCGTTTCGGAGATACAGGGCCAAATTGAAAAAATTGCATTTTGGGACACCCCTCGTATCTCGGTTATCTTTTAACGTATCGAAAAGGTAAAAACTGGCTCTTATAGAGTTTTTTACGTAGAATCCAGTGGCGTGGACAGATTTTTACTCGGGGCCGTCGTTTTTGATACATGACCCAAAGTTACTTTTTTTAAATGGGACACCCTGTATATTTTTACGTAGTCCTATTCGTCTTATTATGAGCTTTTCAAAAATATATAGTTATCTATACTTATTTTAAAAATAAGGCTACAGTTTAAGTTTTTAAGAATATATTAAGTATATCTATTTTTCGTAATTAGCCGTGTTCAAAAGAACTGCTCAAACTTATTTCCATTTTCTCTTAGACATCTCTCACACACTCTTGCAACTTTACCCAGTGCATTTGAAATGACTAGATTGCGTGCTTGTATTTGCAAAAATGCCTGCTCAGTGGTGTTACGCAGGTCTTGAACTGTGTTATGTCGGGTACGAAAAATTAAATGTTTTAGGTGGCCCCATAAAAAGAAGTTCAATATGGACAGGTCAGGCGACCTAGGAGGCCATCGGACAGGTCCGTGCGTTCCAATCCAGTGTTCGGGGAAGTTCTCTTCTAAATACCGCCTCACAATTTGGGAGTTATGTGCTGGAGCTCCGTCTTGTTGGAAATATATTTGATTCACATGTGCTAAAGGGACATCTATGATTTCTGGCAATATATTTTGCAATATTTCAAGGTAGCGATTAGCAGTGAGACCTCCTTCAAAAATATGGAATTTTATTTTGATTCCTAGTACGAAACAAGCGACATTTAAGCCAAATCTTCCTTGTTGCTCCCGTGGAAATATCAAATGTTGATTTTCAGGTGACCAGTGTCTCGTATTGTGCCTATTAAATATTCCAGCACTACTTATATACGATTCGTCGGACCATATAACCGCCCTTCCAAAATCTTGTTTAGTATTAATTTTTTGTAAATACCACTGGCAAAAATCAATACGTCGTTCTGCATCTCCAGGATGTAGATTTTGCACAACTCTGACTTTATAAGGTTTATACTTATGTTTCTTTAAAATCGTTTGAACCCGAGACTTGATTACACCCACTTCATTCTCTATTTTTCTACAGGACGTTACAGGCGTTACATTTACACTTGCTAAGACATTAATTTCATCAGCCTCACGATTTTCTTTGTTATATTTCTTTGATCTGGGCTTTTTGAACGAGCCAAAATTTATTAAATTCGATCTCAGCCTATAGAATATTAATTTATTTGGCTGCGTCCTTTCCGGATATCTATATAATAAAAGTTTAAGTTTTAAAAAAGATTGCAATAATAATTATGAAAATAAAACATTACCTAATGAAATAAAGCTCAGAAGCAGCGTTTATATTTTCATGACTCTCTATGAAACATGTCAGCATATCATATTGCTCAAAGTTTTCAAATAATTGACTTGCAGCCATTTGTTAAAAAGTAATAATCAGAGCGACTAATTTAACACGTCTATTAGTATTAACATCAAAACTTCATTTACTTTATGACAAGGCAGTGACAAAGCCATTTTTGACAATCAGTCCATGGCTTCCTATGAAAAATATAGATAGATATTATTACAAACCTAAATTGCAGCCTTATTTTTTAAAATAAGTATAGATAACCATATATTTTTGAAAAGCTGATAATAAAACGAATAGGACTCCGTAAAAATATACAGGGTGTCCCATTAAAAAAAACGTGACTTTGGGTCATGTATCAAAAACGACGGCCCCGAGTAAAAATCTGTCCATGCCACTGGATTCAACGTAAAAAACTCTATAAGAGCCAGTTTTTACCTTTTCGATACGTTAAAAGATAACCGAAATACGAGGGGTGTCCCAAAATCCAACTTTTTCAATTTGGCCCTATATCTCCGAAACGAGACGGGCTGTGGAAAATCTGATTACGGCAGCTTGAGTTTGACAAAAAAGTGGCACGGTGCTAAATATTTGCAAATAACGGAGATACCTTGCCTTTACAACCAAAATTGGACACCCTGTACACATTTAAATTAAACTATTATGGACCCCTGATTTAAATGTACCTGTAATTTAAATTCGTACATCTAGTTCTAGTAAACTGTAATGTAATAAGTATTTGATTAATATTAGGGTATATTGTAAAATATAAAACATTCTGTTATCATACTTTTTTTTTCAACAACTTAAAAAAAATAAATGTCGATAACTGACATTACAAGGATTAGCGCAGAAAAATTCCTAATTATTGTATTATTCAGTCCTGGATTAAGAAGAGGGTATGGGGGCTATAGCTCCATGCCCCTTCGTAGATAGAAGCCCCAGCACAGAGCTCCCGCAAAGTTTTGCGGGGATGTAACGTTGAATTGCTGTAGGGCCCACATGCGGGGGAATCCTCGCGATGTATGGGCAAAAGGGGGAATAGTAGCTTATTAGTTTTTAAACTCAATGTCTGTGGTATTTTTTAGTCTCATCAGTTATTTGAAAAATATGTCTTGCAAAACGTCGCACGGCTTTGAGGCACCCAATGACTGAAAGACTTAAATCCCTAGGTCCACATGAGCGGAGTAGAAATCTCAGGGCTTTTTTTAGTCATCAGTTATTTGCAAAGGACTCCTTGCGGCTTAGAGGCCCCAATTATTGAAAGACGTAAATCTCTTCTTTTTGCAAAACCTCGCATTTTCAGGGTTCCGTAAATACTTAAACGCCCATAATTCGTTAATCCGCCCCTGGTATTATTGAGTTGACCAATTTCATTATTTGTTACGCTGTATTTAAAATGACGTTTTACGCATTTGCAGTACTCAATCTTTAGGTGTTGAAAATAGTTGTTGAGATTATTTCCACTAAAATAAATAATTTGTACAAGATAAGTTGTATAGAACGTTTCAAAAATTCCAATTAACTCCTAAAAGATATAGAAATGATTGTCGCTAAAGTCCGGATGCCATAGTGACTTGCAAAATCCAGGACGCATTTTCTTTTTGAAGTGTAAAGTAAATGTACGATATCTTTGCAAGTGTAGATTAAAGGAAAGTCAGTATTATTTCGTGTTAAATTCTGTTCTCTTTCAAAAATTTTATCTTTTTAGTAATTAAATGACTGAGTACTTTTTTTTATAAAACACATTTAACGAAAGCTCAGTTTTTAAACTTAAACGCCATATGTGTATTGTTTAATCTATAAAAGCGTATAGAACACATATGCGAAACATTTCTAGTTCCCTAGTAAAAGGGAAGTATTGTATGTATTGTGCAAAAATCACCCCCGAGATTTTTTCAGATCTTTACGTTTCAAGGTCCTTGGTACCGAAAAACTTGTTTTCTTGATACTGTCGATCTGTCCCTCTGTTCGCGTTTTAGCTAAAAAACTACTTACCTGATTGACAAAAATTAAGGGTCACAAGCCAATGACCTGGTAAAATTTTGTAAAATTTACTTCAAATTTTGTACAAAAGTCTAGTATTATGTAGGAATTAACTGGTAAAATTTTGGGACGAATCCAAGATGGCGAAAAAAATGGCAGCTTAATAAAATATTTTAAAATTCAGCCTGAAAAATCTACTTAAAAGATGGATTTAAAATTTTGTACAACAATTTAATTGCGGTATAGAGATGAACTGGTAAAATTGTGATACGAATTCAAGATGGCGGAACAGAATCACCCTTCGGGTTTTACATATGTTCAGGTTTTAGCGTCCCTAGATGCCAAAAATATATTTCGTCTGTCTATCTGTCAATTGGACTGACTTCAAATTTTGATCAAAAATTAAGGGATGACCTGGTAATATTCTCTAAGGTGGCAGAATAAACTGCTAATTCAGTTTTTATATTTGGTCAATGTCGTTATATTCTTTACTTTTTGTCCCTTACCCTTAAAAAAATAAATGTGTGTACCTGTACAAAGCACCCAGAACAGTTCGGAAAAGTGGGCGCCTGTGAAAAAACGCGTAATATTTTTACAGAGAATTAACAGGGGATGAAAAAGCTGAAATAGATACCGACTCATAGGTGGACAGGTATTTTCCCGATAACGAATCTGGGTGATATCTTATTAATAGCCTCTAGTATTATTTCATTAAGCCTTATTATATATTACTTTTAAGAGTTTTTGTTATGGTATTAATGTTTGTATTAGGTTTTAGTTTTTATTTTTTTAATTCTTGTTTCATGAGTTAGCAATACAATTTACCGTTTTCATAAAAAAGCCATATAAATGTTATTAATGTAAGTAAATGTATCCCTTTGTTACTAAAAAATTATATCTATGTCACAAATATATAGACTTAGGACTTGCTAGCATTTAAGTGATAGCTTTTTAATGATATTTGGTTTGCAATTAAATCGACATATGCCAATTTTCATTAATTAATATTTGGGTTGTGTATTTCTAAAAAAAGCGTAATAAAAATGTTTTTATTGCAATTATTTGTAATGTTATTGTAAATTAACATATATTCTTAAGATAAATATATAAGAAAATGCTATCGATTTCATTGTAATAAAAAATTAATCAAAATAACGTTGTTTCAAAACTGTATCTACATTTTCCAAAAAACTTCGAAAATTAACTTATGTCGTTTCAACTTCAGTTGCCACAGAACTATTTATTGGTTTCCTAAGAAAATTAACTTATGTCGTTTCAACTTCAATTGCCACAGAACTATTATTTATTGGTTTCCTAATTTTAGATATTTAGAAAATGGTGATAGGCCGAGTAGACGAGAGAATCCACATAAGTACCTTCTTTACAAACCGACACTGAGCCAAATTTTAGTTTTCTTGGCTAGCGGTTTTAAAGAATTGCCAGCCAACGGAGCATTGTTGTTGTATCTCTCGTCTGATGGGTGCTTTTCTACGTCGAAACATCCTGAAGATAGTAAGTAATATTAAATTGTTTATTAGAATAGTTGTCTTTTTTGACAAAATTTATATAATAAAATTCACGACCCATTTTCTCAGCATGTTCAACAAGTTCTAACATTAGGTTTGTTAAAAAAGTATTAGAAATATTTTCATTCGCGAATTAATGTTTAAATGCCTTTCTTTTAGTCCCACATTATTATTACAGAGAGCTAATACAAGGCAAAAGGAAAAATGTTTAAACTTAAAAACTAAAACTGAAATATAGTTATTGGTAAAAGAACATATAGTCCTCGTCAACAAAGTAAGCACTGTAACAATAAAAATACTAGGGTCTAATCATTAGAAAAATAAAATTAATAAACATACACTATAAACCCAGTAACTATACAAAAAGGTACAAATATAACCATAATAAAATCCACCATTAAATATATATAATATAATAAAAGAGGCATAAGGCTTT
This sequence comes from Kuschelorhynchus macadamiae, assembly GCA_030620095.1. Taxonomy (NCBI): domain Eukaryota; kingdom Metazoa; phylum Arthropoda; class Insecta; order Coleoptera; family Curculionidae; genus Kuschelorhynchus; species Kuschelorhynchus macadamiae. Next base: position 1,972,418 of record JAUTXW010000668.1, on the reverse strand, counting down.
TAATGTCCATGATTCTATATCATGTGATTAGGATCTAAATCATTTTCTTATATATAATTATATTTTTTTATATTTGACTAAATAAAGAGCAGCTGATGAATAATATTGGAAACAAAACAATATAGCTTTTGTTTAATACGAGTTTAAAAGGAATCGATAATAGAAGAAACTCTATTATTTCATTCTATAATTAAACTGAAAAAAAAAATACATCGAAGGAAATTAAAAATATAAATCGAACAGCGATTAGTGACGCCAGAGATCAAGGGAAGAATAGATCCTTGATTGACGCAACAGGTGTTAAGGGAAATTAATGGGAACGTTTATATTTAGCTAAAAATCTATTGACGCTTTTAATACATTAGAGCGTTTTAAGTGTTGAGGTCTTAACGTAAATTATTATGTACTTTAAGGTGGGCAGTTGTCTCAAAATCGAATAGCTATAGGAGATACAACATCTTGTGCTGTTTCGTTCATAATATCGTGTATGTTTTGATGCAGTAATTAAATTAAATAAACGTATACTGCAAGTAAGTGTGCCAAAGAATAAAATATCTTTGTTCCTTTTCGGGCATCAGAAAAGACAATAAAGTTATAATGACAGACTTCTTTTCTTCTTGCCGTTGACATAAAATATGTCAATGGCCATGAGCGTAATATAAGAAATATTTATTTCTTAACCTATTTATATAACAATCGTTTAACTGCTAATCGTAATTAAAATCTATTATCCCAGCGGGCATACCTAATTTATTTTTTTATATTATGCATAAAAACGCATATCTAAGCTAAACAAAGTAATATTTGTTGCTGCAAAACCAATGCAAACCTTTCAAAAGGTATTTTAAAAAAACGTATTGTACGGAACATTGTAATCTATGCTTCAAGAATTTTTGCCTCGATAAATACCGTTGTAATTTTCCTATTGCATACAGCTTCTAGTACGAGATCCGACTGCATGATTTCTACGCTTTAAATTTTAAACGATTTATATTTTTTTTTTCACTCTATAAAATAGTGCCTTTAAATTTCACTTACAACGTTTCGTGTTCGTGCCACCACCATCAACCTAATTTTTTGAAATACGAACCTGGATTTTGAATACGCATTTTTAGATTAATTTTTTATCACCTTTCTAATGATGTACTACACAAATTCCTTTGACGACGTTTCGACCCTGTAAAATGTCATCCTTTGTAATTTTTACAAGTACAGCCCTGGTTTTATATTTTAAAACCCATAGAAACGCTTTATTGCATTTTATTTAATATTTAAAACAAATAGAAACGAAATAATTAACAATTAAATACTAATGTGGGAGAAAAAACGTTTTACCTGAAAGAATCACAACAATTACATGGTTTTTTCCAATACTTGTAATAAATTCGTCCAATTTAGAAAATTCCTTTATAACTACATATTGTTCATTTTTTTTCTTTTGTGTTAAAACGTTGTTGTTTCCATATTGGTATTTAATTGTTAATTAGTTTATTTCCACTTATGTTCTAAATACTAAATAAGATGCAATAAACGTAGAAATTGCTTTTGGGTTTTTAACTTTCCTTCAAGGCGTTGCCGGCGGTGCTGTTGTGTTGACGATCTAAGGCTTATTTCAGTATTGCTAAGTAAACTATTCTTACGGAGCTTATCGATGTAAAATACATTGGTAAGCATCAAAACAGTTTATTCTTAAATTTTCGACTAAAGCACTAGGGGTAGGGTTTTAACCCCTAAATCCCATCTGAATACACCACTGTATTGCTATTGTCCGACGTTAAACTCTTATGTCACCTGGAGAACATAACCTATACAAGTGAATATATTTAATATATTGTCTAGTGTACTCTATGCTTAAACCCATACAGTAGAGGCTTTTTAAGGGGGTTAAAAATAAAATAACAACATCTTTTAAAACAATGCAGAAAAAAATTTTCAAAGCAATTTTTATACTTAACTGACTAACTATGGATTTAAATAACATTTAAAAAATGGTCATGTAACCTATTATGCAATTTTAGACAGTTTGTTAAATGAGAAAAAAATTATTGACTATTGACAAAGATTGTAGGCGATGTACTCAGTAGAGTTGGATATTGGCTTATCTTTGGAAGCCAAACAGTTAGAAAGATCATATTTAGTAATCCGTCTAAACTAGAAAACTAGAAGAGTAGGGTAAAACTAAACGGAGGGGTTGTGATAGGTGATGTAGTCTTGCGAAGTATGATTTTCGACTAGATTTTCTACACACTTTTTTTCATATCAGCTGGTCTATAAATATTTTATTCTAAAAATAATACATATACATATATACATTTTTTTACTAAAACTAAATTCATTCTGGAATATTCCAACAGCACATAATTTTGATCAGAAGGCTAGGAAGAACATTTTTACAAACTCTCTTGCCTGTGTGATTTTTTTTTTTGATGCTGTATTACTTTTCCGACATTTTCAAGAAATAGTAGAAGGGAGAACAAAGCTTGTTGTCAAGTTCAACAATGAATTATGCTTACTATCGTACAATTTTGATTTGCTCAATTACAATGAAAAACGCGTAGTTACATCTTGATTTAATCGCATTTTTAAAGATATATTGACATTAATAAGTTGTGTATTTTAGTGGGTTACGACCTTGGCGGTGTTTCGACGAGTAGTAAGCGCGAAGGGGAACACAAGAAGACAAAAGAAGTACACTGCCTTTATCCTGGTGACCTGTACCCGTTCACGAGACGTCCTTTATTCGTGATAGTGGACTCTGACAATAGTTTTGTTTTTCAACACATTCCTAGATATTTTGGACAACCTTTAGTTACTCTAATGTCGCCTCAAGATACACCTCCTGCCTTCCAAGGTAAGGTCTACTTGATCCTTTTTTGTTATTCTTTATTATTTATAGGATAAATCACCCGCAATTGTTCAAGATTGATCAGCCATCTATTTTACTGCGTGTTTTTTTATTTATAGACCAGCAACATAATGGGTCTCTGTTCACGCTATTCCTGCACTCGCCATTGACCGCTTTTTGTTACTGCTGCAACATCAATAGCATAGCGATCCACCACTGGGAGCGATGCCAGTCTTTTGTAGACCGATTCGTTACCGAGGCTTCGCGGTTGTTTACAAGAGCACGAGTAGGTGAGTATTATATATCAAGTTTCTACGTGGGATGCTCTCAAATAGATAAAACCATTTTGGGGACGATGATTACAAACACACCCTGTATATTTCTTTTCCTCTGTCTTTAAAACCTATATCATTAAAACTCCTCTATCTCGAGAGTCTTATAAACCTTTGAAATCAAAAATTTGTAAATTTCCTTTACCTGGAACTTCCCTCGTTATGAATCATTTCTTTCATTAGGAATAGTAAAGTGTAATCGATTTTAGACCTAGTTCTACCTATGTCACACTTACTTTTTGTGGGCGTGATTTGAAATAAATTAAATAAGTAATTTTTACACCGATTTTTTAAGACTGCCATTTTGTATCGTCATTTTGATTTCGTATCAGTTAATCCCTGTTTCACATTCAATTTGGCTGCAAGATATTAAGTCAATTGAATACGAAGATTTTTCACATTGATTTTTTAGACATTTTATTCTGCCGCCCTTTTGTTTTGCTGCCTTGGGTTCGTACCAAAATATTACAGGTTGATTCCTACGTAACCCTTGATATTTGTGCAAAATTTGAGGTAAATTGGATAAATTGTTTTTTAGTAATACGTTTTTTAACATTTCACTAGGCCGCCATTTTGTTCCGTCATATTGGATTTTGACCAAAATATTACCAAGTCATCCTCACATAATCCTTAATTTTTATCCAAAATTTGAAGTCAATCGAGTAAGAAGTTTGTAGTTACGCCTCGAACTGACAGACAGACAGACTAATAGAATTGAGAAAATATATTTTTTGCACTTAGGGATGCTAAAGCCTAAAGATCTGTCAAACCTGGATTTTTTTTTCACGATTACAAACATTTCATGTTCCGCCATTGTGAATTGGTATCACAATTTTAGCAGTTCATCTCTATATCACAGTTAATTCTTGCAAAAAATTTGAAATCAATCTATTAAGTAGTTTTTCAGCCTAAATTTTTAAATATATTTGCCAACTTGGATTCGTACCAAAATGTTACTAGTTAATTATTACCCAATACTTTATTTTTTGTCTTTAACTGTCGCTGGTTTTACTTAACACCGAAGAAGGCTAAAATGGGTGAGACGTTCGTAATAAAAAATTCTTAGGAGTTCCCTGAGAAACTTATTTCGAATAAGATTTTGCACATAAATAACTACATTTCTGAAACTAATGATTTGATTTTTAGAATCTGTGATTTAAAATTTGCTCAATTGCTTCCAGATCTCTCATATCTTCAGTTCTTTGGCGACGAATTCCTGCGACTGCTTTTACTTCGCTACGTTTTTTGTGACGTGGTGCTCCACCTTCATCGCGCATTTCGTGGAAGACAGTACCGACCTAGATGTCAGCCGCCCCTCCCCGAAGCCGAACTTTTGGAACATCCCTCGCTACAGCACCTGGTCCTCGATTTGGCGACTCATTTGGAAGTTAGGACGCATTTCCTGGAGGGGCACGAACTCGAATGATCCAGGTCAGATATAAATTTAATTACACAAGAAAAGGACAATGCCTCTGTATTATGTTATACTGGGCGTCCCATCCAAAGGCATCAGATTATGTTGCTGAATAACTTACAAACTAAGAAAGACATCAAAACGCGGTTTGGACAGAATTACTAAGAATTTTTGGAACCTATTTTTGACACCAGAAGAATGCTTGATCTTTCTACTTTTCAAAAATATATACATTGATTTGCCATAACAAAAATATTAAAAAAAGATAAAAAAATTAACCCTGTCAATTTATATGTTCACAAATCGAGTTAGTTAACATTCAAAAATCTCAGTCAAATTGTCATTTCTGGGGAATATTATAACGGGTTTAGCATAATAAACTTTAATAGGCTTTTACTCCAAATTGTCTTTGTGGTTCTCTGTATTGAATAACACCGTCCAATTTATTAATATTTGCCAATTATACTTTATTATTAAAACAACAACTTCTTTATAGGTTTATCAGATTTCTCTCGGCGAAAAAAGAGTACAAATCTTTAAAGCCAGGTCTAAATCAAGAAATGATAAAAAAAGTTCATTCTAATGGGGTCATAACAACCAACTATCATCTACAAGGTTATGCTTTTTAAGTTAAAGTAATGTTTTTAGTAAACTTTTATCTCTAATATTACAAATAGGATAATTATATAAGTTTTTAAACGTAATTGCTGTGAGCAAAAACATTCTGCTAAATTGCAAAATATATACCGGACGCCCGGACTCATGGTTTAAAAGAGGACATGTTCGGGTTGAAAAGAGGACGTGTGGTAACCCTACAAACACTTCTATATCTGTATTTACAGTTTTTTCTATCTTAGTAGGTTCCAAAGATAAATATAAATTATGTTTTTATCAATAGTGTGGCATATTTTAATTATGATAATTTTAAAAAGTTTACCATAAATACAAATTCCTAAATATGTGTAATCAAAATTTTCAGGTCTTCTTCCTCATGGATAAGTTTGGGACTCAGCACCATCTTCTGGTCAACCGCCCCTAAAACCCATGAGGGAGGAGGGGATCCCCCCCAAGAACAACTCACCGTTCCATTCGTTGGCTTGGCCGCCATAGTGATTTTTTTCGCAGTCACACGCATCTTTGTCACCGACATTACCAGAATCCTGCAAAAAGTGTCAGGGGTCTTGGACTGGCAGTTTACCGGGACCGTTCAGAAAGTTTTCAATTTAAGCGACGACTTGGATAAACTGTGGACGTTCGACGGCAGCGGGTACCGGGGGACGAGTCGAGACGTATCCGCTTTGGAGAACGTAGTTATGGTTTAATGAGCTTTCATATAGACTTTTAAAGAATTTTAAATACCGTGATAATACTTAAAGTAAACTTAATCTATTACTCGAGGTAATGTGCATTTAACCATTATTTTTTAATTGATTTGATTAACATTTAAAAGACATTTTCGGAACCTGTGATTCGATTATCTTCATTGTCAGTTGAGGTCAATAAATGTTTTTAAAGCAAATCAAAATTTGTAAGCAGATCATTTTATTTAAATTGTAGCATTTTGAAAGCTTGTTTAAACTAGCTAAAGTCTATATTGTTATACTCTCTGAAAGAAAGTATTTTTTTGCCAATATTTCTCAAAATCTTGCAGAAAGGGCAATTATGTAAATATGAGAAATGATGGTAAGGGTATGCTAAAAAAATGGTCGTGATCGATGAGAAACTATAGAAAATTTTCTCCAAATGAAAATTGTGAACGCCTCCTGGGATCAATCAATTTATAACAATTCTAGTAAAATTATTATTTTTGTATGTTTAAATATTAATTTGAATGGAGAGATTCATGTACAGAAAATTGATTTTTCCAGCAAGCTGTGCGTTTACGCGAACGTGCCCACAATACGGGCAGTTGGCGAGGCGTTCTCCGCTGCATCACTTTAGAAGTTGATTTCTTTCTCTACGTACAAACATGCTCAGTATAATGAATAGGAAGGTGGCGAATTAATCTTTTATTTGAAATAAGTGATTTAAAGAAATGTATGTAAAATGTAAAATGCTCAAAAAATGAAAAACCCCCAACAGAAAATTAAATATTCAGTAAAATATAGACATTTCAAGCTATCCAGTGTAGTAAATCTTTATTTACTATTATTATAATTTCTAAGATTTTTATTTGCAGTTAAAATAATTCTGAGAAAGACCAAAAAGTAAGATAAAAGTGTGGAACTAATAACTTTTTTGGAATTATAAATTTGATTAATTTTCAAATGTTTGTCAGTGGGGAGAAATTTACTGCAGTTTCGAACGATATACCTATCACAAACTATGATATTTAAAAAAAAAACGTCAATATCATTTTTGGTCAGGATATTCCCATGCGCCTTAATTTTTTTGGTATTTACATAAAAAAATGGCCTGCTCTCAAATTTTCTGAGGGTTTACCCTTCAATAACTGAATTATAACAGCTGATAACGGAATTAATGAGATTACAGATTTCGAAACACCATTTAATCTTGTCTCTATTGTTGGTAGATTGAGACTTTGATGCAAAGTTGGTTGTGAACATTATATTTTGTTGCTTATCCCCTAGACAATACACTCCATATAATTTATTATTTAGTTTTTTTTTAGTTGTTATTACATTCCTTCATCGTTTATGGTACGCGAGTAATGCACATTACTTCATTCAGCTCAAAGGGAGCACAGCGTCTTTCATAAAATCCGTCGTTTAAATGCGTTTTTTAAATGACGTTAAAATTTAACATTAAAATGCAACTCAAAACTTAATGCAATTATTAATTAAATTAATTTTAATTAAATTAATTAAGTTATTTCGTGCTGTATATTTCCAACATCTATAAGCAAGTATGTTATAAATTATATTATTTTCCGTTTTAAAGTATAAGTATTATTGAAATTAATATTAAAATCGTTCTTTAAATAACATGTAGTTTTATTTTTTTGAAATGTTAGTTAGTTCCAGCAACATTTATAACAGCTATGGCCTGCATTGGGCGCTGTGAGATCACTAGTCATTTTTCTGAATAAAAATCAACGAACATCTCCAACATTGTTTTCTACTTCACGTTATTTTATGCCTCAGCACGGAAACTTGCATATCTCTTCTCTTTAGTCACCTGAGTCAAATAAGTATTACAAAAATATGCATAAACCTAACTGCGATGTTAAAAAATGATGGCGTGAATTAAGTTTGCTTTTTTTGAGCCTATCCGTTGTATAGAAAAAAAAAACACTTTTTATTTACATTTTTCACTTTTAGAAACCTACATAATACAATATGGTTTCAAATGTTTACCATAAACGAGAATATATGCTCGTCGAAAATAATTGTTTCAATTTGAATTGGTAGTTTTATGGTTAAATGGTTAAGAGGACGATATCTATCCTTCAGAGTTACTGCTGCGGGGCAACAGTGGGGGACGCGGAAAAAATATTTGTCTATTTTTCGACCGTTGAACATCATTTCACGTATCCGCTTGGATCCAGGGCTGGTCTACATAATTTCGGTGAAGTGTTCTCGGCAGCGTGAATAGATAGGTTAATAAATACAACTTTAGTCGACAACTAAGCCCTTATTTTAACTTCAGGTAACAGGTACGAATCTTGGAGGTAGTGCAGGTTCCCAAAGGAAGCCTGGTTTTGGAGACCTAAAAGTATATGTAAAAAAAGGGTAAACATTGAAAAATTCAAAATAATCCCTATTAAATCAGATATATGACATACTCCATGACACTTGAAGAATTTTGCAAAATTTATCAGAAAAAATAATAATACACAGGGCGTGCTATTTAAAAAAGTAGAGATTTTTCAGTTTAAAATAGTCGAAATTTATAAATAATTTTGAACACCCTATAACATCTAACTTAAACCTTACATTACAAATGCATATTTTTACAGCATTTTTCAAAGAAACAGAAATGTTAAATATTGTGCTAAATCATTGATACGGAAAAGTTGAAAAACAATTACATTTAGGTATAATTTCTGCTAATATCTCAGGAAATGAATCCAAGGAGTGACAAAAGTAAAAGAAATCAAGACTTGTTGACAGGACAAAGACTAAATGACATGTAACACATAAAAACATTAAAAATTCAACGTTTAATTGTTATACCTGTTTTTTTGCAGGTGTTGTTTTTTGAACATGTAACAGTTGCGCTTTTCCGGCCTAGTCCTGGAAATACTCCTATAGGAAATTTGTAAATAATTTGATATTCAAGTGTTCAACGAAATAACGACTACTACAAATGTCAGAGTTGACTTCTTGCTTTGCATATAAACTACTCCACAGTGAAAGTGAGCCACTCGTTTTTTTTTAAATATTTTTTATTTATTCATAAATTTGTTAATATTTTGTATTTTTTTAAAACTAAAAAGTAATTTGAAGCTGGATTCTTTGGCTTTAATATGATCTTATTTATATTGCGCCAAGAAGTTTTTATATACAATATACTGGGCGTAATACGAAAGTATGTAACATTTTAGACTTTTCAAATCTACCGCAATTCTGCAAAAATGGTTACTGCTTTAGTTTGATGACATTGTGCATCCTGATAAAGGATTCGAATCCTCGGTTTGAAACACGAATCCTTTTGATTACAAAAAATATTCAAATCACGTGATTCGAATCATTTTTTCGAACCACGAATCCCAATCTTATCGCTGGTAATTTTATTTATCAAACTCAGTTGATTAACTTCGATTTTATGTTGATTTCAAATTCAAAAGTTGAAAAAAATTTTTGTGACTTTAATTAAAAGTATATTCTTAAAAATTAAGAAGTTTGAACAAGTTAAAAATGTATGTAATATATATGTTAATTTTTTTAGTATTTACTTAAAAAAATGGCCTGCTCTCAAATTTTCTGAGGGTTTACCCGCCATTGACTGAATTATAACAGCTGATAACGGAATTCATGAGATTACAGATTTCAAAAAACCATTTAATCTTGTCTCTATTGTTGGTAAATTAAAAATGATGTAAAGTTGGTTGTAAACATTATATTTTGTTGCTCATCCCCTAGACAATACATTCCATATAATTTATTATTTAGTTATTATTACATTTCTTCATTGTTTATGGTACGCGAGTAATGCACACTATTTCATTCAGCTCAAGGGGGAGCACAGCGTCTTACATAAAATCCGTCGTTTAAATGCTTTTTATAAATGACGTTAAAATTTAGCATTAAAATGCCACTCAAAACTTAATGCGATTATTAATTAAATTAAATGTAATTACATTATTTCGTGCTGTATATTTTCAACATCTATAAGCAAGTAAGTTATAAATTATATTATAGTATTACTGAAATTAATATTAAAACCGTTCTTTAAATAACACGTAATTTTATTTTTTTCGAATGTTAGTTAGTTGCAGCGAGATTTGTAACAGCTGTGGCTCGCATTGGGCGCTGTAAGACCACTAGTCAATTTTCTGACTAAAAATGAATTTGAACATCTCCAACATTGTGTTCTACTTCACGTTATTTTATGCCTCAAAACCGAAACTTGCATATCTCTTCTCTCCACTCACCTGAGTCAAATTCTATAAGTTCCAAAAAAATATGTTAAAGCCGAACTGCCATCTTAAAAAATGGTGGTGTGAATTAAGTTTCTGCTTTTTTGAGCCCATATCTCGTATAAAAAAAAAAACAATTTTCTCTACATTTTATAACTTGCACAACCCCGGATAACACAATATGGTCTCAAATATTTACCATATAAGAATATATGCTCGTCGAAATTAATTGTTTCAATTTGATTTGGTAGATTATAGTTAAAGGGTTAATCAAGTGAAAACTTGGTCTTGGTTGGCAACTTACCAGGACCATTCAGAATGTTTCCAGGTTAAGCGATGACTTGGATCGACTGTGGACACAGATTAATCTGTGCTGTGCCTGCATGAATACCTGAACCATTTTTTCTTCATATTTCTGTCGTTATATTTTTTCTTCATATTTCTGTCGTTATAAGTAATAACATCGCAATTTCTTGCTTAAACCTGTAGGTAAACACTTGAGTGGGAAATTCTGCTATTCCGGCCATCCGTCACTAATATAAAACCTAATTTTGATTAAACGACGTTAGATTTTTGCGTAACTCCAATCTCTTCCATACTAAAGTTTGTCTGCGAACAATACTCAAGGTTGGATCTGATTTGCGAAGTGCAAAGGGAATACAAAGCAGAACAAAAGAATTTTCGGGCTCGGAAAACTAGTTTTTTTTTTGTTCAGTGTTTATCATGAGTAATTTGTTTGAAATCAAAAACTAACGTTAGCTCAAAAAAAGTATTTCTCATTGAAAAAATGAAATGAAAATCTCAGCCAAATATGAAGAGAGGCTTGAACCCGTAGAAAGACCATCTTTCATTCGTTCATCAATGTCAAATTAGAAAAATTCTATGTTTCAATATTTTTAACTACAAGTTAGTTAAATAATTACGAAATTGTAGTGGCGGATTCCTGATTTAAAACTAACTATTTGACATTTTGTCAGAGATTAGCCATTCTGGTAATATTTCTGATACTAAACATAAGAAATATTCTGCTTTTAGATGTTTATTTGTAAATTTACTGAAGACGGGAGTAGACTTTCCCCCGAAACGTCCAGAAAACAAACATTTTTCAGTCTCGTTTCTCGGGTACCTTCATAGTGGACCCAGAACTTAAGACTGCCTATTGATTTTATCAGCTAAATAATTTATTTAAGTTATGTTTAAGGCGAAATACTCAAAAAATACTTTTAAACTAACTATTATTTCACATATACTAAATCATGTAGAAAACCATCATATATTTTTTATTTGACGTATTTATTTATCCTTGAAATGTAATCAAAAATTAATTTTTTTAATACTTTAATTCTGTCTTTGTTTAAAAAAAAACTACAGCGTGACATATGGTTGAAAAACAATATTGTTTAAAGGTTGCGGTTAACCGGAAGTGCAAAAAGTTTTTTTTCCAAAAAACAGAGACCTGCTAGATGTAATCGGCGAGTCCCAAATGGCAATACATTTCTTCCGGTTGATCCGCCGTAGATGCGTCATTAAGGCCACTAAATATGGATTTATGACTAATATTAATACTTTCCCATTTGGTAGGAATGATCTGTAGCATCATTCCATAATATATTAGCCCTAAAGTCCAAAACAATCAGTTAAAACATAAATAAATTAGAAGTTTATATCGTGCGAGCCTGTAACTTGGAATACATTAATTAAATCAAATACGTTTCTTTTTCGGAAAAAAATGCTCGGACACTTCAATTAATATGTTCTGATTAATGTTTTAAAAGGGCTTAATAAGTTATACATAACTACCAAACCTAAAATTATTATTTCTTGCCGTTTCCAAGATAATTAAATTAATTTATATTCTGTTTTCAATAAATACGTAAAATGTCGTCCATTTGGTATATGACAATATCCTAATCGCAATTAAAATTCGTTTTGATCATTTCTTATTATTTCTGGGGAAATTCGTCTACCCTCATGTCAGATTCGTGCTTTTAACTCAATGCCTGCTGGCTTAGTCATGAAAACCTTGCTTTTCGAATACCATCATAGAAAATAATCTAATGGAGTGAGATCTGGGGATCTCGGGTCCCCTCCTACCATATCATCTGCCTGGAAATGCGGTATCTAGATAATTACGGACAGGGCTTGCAAAATGTGGGGGCGTACCATCTTGTTGAAACCAGATGTTTCTATCTGGAAGATCAGCTTCTAATCTTCAGCAAATAAAATAGCCAAATTCGGAACTAGTTTTTCATATAGGAATTCCAAATGTCTCACTCCATTCAACTTTCTTCAAAGTATCCTTCTAAAGTCCTATAACTTGCTGACCTACAATCTCTGTTCAAACACAACTTTTTCCGGGTGTTGAGTGTAGTCGTCTGCCAAATAACGAAAATTTAATATAAACGTTGACTCATCAGAAAAGAGAATGTTTTCTGTGTTAAGATTATTAGTCTGTAGTAGGTCCATAAATTATTCATAAAATTCGAGTCTTCGATCTGGATCATCTTCACTCAGTTCTTGGAGCATTTTCAATTCATAGGGTTGATATTTTTGAGCGTTAAAAACTCTTACTACTGAAGACTGACTAATATCAAGTTCATGCGCTACCTGCCTTGTTATGATATTAAGATTTTTTCAACGGACAATATTACATTTACTTTGACCTCCTCGTTGAGCGCAGTTTGACGATGAATATTTGTTTTTCTTACATGTTCATTTTCTCGAAAATAGTTTTTAATCTTGCTTATAGTGCTTTGCGATATGGGTGGTAAATCAGGGTATCTGTCTCTGAATAAATTAGTAACTTCATTCTATGTTTTTGCTCTATCTCCGTATCCAATCATCATTAAGATTTCAATCTTGTGCTTTTCAGTTAGGTAAGTCATTACGTCGGAAGACTTTTTAAAAGATCTGACTTTGACAAAATGACGAAAAATAAAAGTAGCCGCGTGTTTTAATGTATTAGTAGGTATTAATGAATAAACAAAAGATCACCCTTGTTTATTCAGTAATATATATATATATATATATATATATATATATATATATATATATTTATATATATATATATATATATATTTTTTATATATATATATATATATTTATATATTTTTTATATATATATATATATATATATATATATATATATATATATATATATATATATATATATATATATATATTTACATATATATGGTTAGTCAGATGCCTGGAAACAGTCAAATATTTCAAAAACCACTCAACCGATCTGAACCATATGTGGTTATTAGGCATCACCGAATTCCCCCGACCCTTCGGCAAACTAACCTAAGTTTTTTTTTAAATCAAATGATGTTTTTTTAAGCGTGATTCATATATATATATATATATATATATATATATATATATATATATATATATATATATATATATATATACATATGTATATATATATATATATATATACATATATATATATATATATATATATATATATATATATATATATATATATATATATATATATATATATATATATATATATATATATATACATATATATATATATATATATATATATATATATATATATATATATATATATATATATATATATATATATATATATAAATATATAAATATATAAATACTGTAACAAATTACCAGATGTTTACATTCTGATTTTTTTATCGAAATAATAAAAATAAGAAATGTTCAAAACGAGTTTCAATTGCAATTAGGGTATTGCCAAATAGTGAATCGACAATATTTTGAGCATTTATTAAAAACAAAATATTAATTAAATAAAATTTTTCAAATAAAAACATATTATTTTAATTATCTTGGAAATGGCAAGCAATAGAAACTTTAAATTTGGTATTTATGTATAACTTATTAGGCCCTTTAAAAACATTAATCAAAAAAACGTATTTTTTGTATATGAAAAAACCTCAACTGTAAATACTAATCGAAGTGTCCGAGCGTTTGGCGGTATATATTCTCATTGTCACTTTATAACACATATCGACAGTTACATTTTGATTACATTCATGCAATCATCATAAGATACGTTCTTATAATGCAAAAAAAGTTATACCTCAGAATCAATAAAGTACACTTAGCATATAATTCATAACTTGAAAGAGCTAGGCAATAGAAGGATGAGATAATCTGAGCGCAGATGTATGCCTTAATAGCGAAAATTAGTTTTTGTCTGAAGAGCAACTTCGGACTTTTAAATAAAATGGGAATCATAAGGCCGAAATGACGTTTATTGTAAACACATTCCTAGTAACCCAAGTCTAAAATCCAATGCACTTACGAATGAAAGCAAACCAGTTTCAATTCATTCAAATAGGATATAAGAAACATGCGTCTTGTCACCAGTCGTCTTGTCGCAATTTCCTTTCCGGACAACAAACAGTTGTTCTACAGATCCGGTCAGCGGAATGAGCGCCAGTCCGCTAGGGAAGCCGTTTATCACAGGTTTCTTTCGGTCAAGACGGAACAGCTACAAATCATGTCTCTTTGAGGTCTAATTTATGCCGGTCGCCATATTGTTTGTGGCGTGAATAGGTTATTGAAGGAATTGGAGTATATCTTGTGTATGCATATATGGCTTTATGGATTGGGTTTCGAATAAAGATAGATGTCTGTATCTAAACATGAACGTTTGGCAGAAATTAAGTTTTCCTTCTTTATTTTTAATGAATGTGTTGTATATAATTTTTTTATACAATTGAACTGATTATATATATATATATATATATATATATATATATATATATATATAACTCTGAGAACGGTTTTCTCGAATTATATATCCGTTATGTCAAACTGTAATGCACCACAACATTTTTCTCCATCATCATACTATCTTGTTTTCTGAGGTATTGCAAACCATTCAGTTCAGGACGGCAAGCCAAACGACCATTGAAATATAAGGACCAACTATTTAATCCTCAAAATTATAAATCTTCTTCTAATTAGTGATGTTGTGATCTTATTTTTAGAGGGTCTCTACATTTGTTTGAATGATGTAGAATCTTATTGCCTCAGCCATACTGCTATGCTATGCGAATGCTTTGCTCTCTGGTATACAAGGTATACAAGAATTTAAAATGATTTATTTCATACCTCCTAGATAAGCAGCTAATGATTAAGGTCCTATTTATTATTAACTTAAAACAGGTATTGTAATCGTGCTAACATGGTTCTGGTAAGTCAGAACAAGACGACCCATCGTGATTTGGACACAAATACCCGTACCCTTCTATAATTATACCTTAAACTAGCATCGGACGCTTGGCGCCAATTCTTTTTCTACTTTCGACAAAAGCAGCTTCCAGGAAGTAGAAAGATTTACCAGCAATTGACGACGAAACATCAGGGGAAGTTTGAAACTGCGCAACAAACACCAGCCATTACAACTACTACGGTAATTACTGTGTCTTCTATGCAATTAATAATAGCAAAGGAACCGGTTCCTTCTAAAGGACACAACTTCGCAGTTGCTCCAAGAACCACTCCAGTCGAGGATATGATATAGAGTGTACAGGACAGCATCCGAAAAATGCCCCAAGAACAGCTGCAGAAACAACAGCCATATAGAACCTCAACAAGAAAGAAGATATTAAAATTTTACCAGCCGATAAAGGAAATGCAATAACGGTCATGGGCAAGACCAGCTATGTAGGGAAAACAGATACGTTACGTCAGTATGACAGCTATAGGGTAATACGAATTGATCCAACTAAGAAAATCGAGAGGAAATTTTGCAACCTAATGAAAGCTTTGGATTTGCGGGTCCTAGAAATTGAAGCTAAGTGGTTTGAAAATTTCCATATTTTACGGACTTTTAATAGACATTGCAATAAGTTCGCTATCTTACAAAATAGGTAAATATTTATAGCTAATATTTTAAAACCTTTTACAGGACGACCTAATTTTTACATAAATAATTCCAAACATTTCTTAGAGCAGGTTAAAAATTTTAAAGTAGATTTCGGCGATATTTTAGTCAGTTTTGATCTTGCATCCCTTTACACGAATGTGCCTACTGGTGATTTAGTTTCTATATTTTTGATATATTTAAACATAAAAGTCCGGTCACTAGTCTTTAGAGCCTTGTCAATATGTGATGCAAATTTAATTCCGAATGAGACACAGAAACTGACTGAAGCTTTAAAATCAAACGGATATTGCACTGAAGATATTAGGCGCTTAATTGGATATTACAATAATCCCACACCTTGACCAGTATCGGATAGTCGACCATTAAATAGCGCAGTTTGACCTTTTATACAGGGGTACCACATATAAAATTGCAAGAGTTCTGACATTCGCACAACCTTTAAAACGCACAAAAAGATTAGGCAATGCTTATACTATTGCCGAAATATGTAATTCCACTACAAATAGAAGGATTTTCCAAAATTCCAGCAAAGATCCCTGAAGATATCTCGTACAATCGTACGCGAAACATCGGAAAGTAATGCAAATTTGACACCAAGAACCATGATTTCCTATTTTAGAGTTTTGGCGTCACCAAAACTAACATACTGATATATTCACTAAAACTGTTTCAATTATATTAAAGGGTAATTTTCGTCTGGAGTCTGGACAAGTTGCAGATCGGTAGAAGGTGGTTGTGCACAGATTTTGCAGGTTGTAATTGTGATGTCTATTTAACATAACATCAATTTAACACGACATGGAAAATGTTGGTGACTGCGAACAAAAATGAGGAAGAAATCCAGGACGTCGGTCGAACGGAGTACTCATTATTGGGCGTGTGTTGCCGTCACAACTGATGATGAGTGAAGTGGGAGTGGTGTTTACAACGATCGGAGAGTTTGGTGTCAAAAACCAAAACTACACTGTATTTCAACTAATCTTGAATGCAACGGGGGTAAAAAGAAAATAAAAGAATTATGTTTGTTCATTACTTACGTAAAAAATCCTCTGCTATGTAGAAACACCTAAGACTAATGTAATGTAAGTATGACCACCAATACCAATTTCATTGGTGATTATGTTTTAGGTCAAGACAGTGTTGAGTCTTGTTATCTTTAGGAATCTAGTGGCGTATTACGAACAACTACGCATACTGATTGCCTTGTTGGAAGCTTCTTCATCACAATAGAAGAATTTCCAAATCTTAATTAAGTACTCTTTTCAAAATAATTCATCGTTCAAGTCTGGCATTTCGCGGGTTTCGCAACCTGCTGTCACCGACAGACGAATCCCAATAGGGCGAAACTGTCAATGACAAATAGCTTCCTTGAGGTGATATCCGATCCCCAAAAAGACTGTTCTTCATGCACATCTCGGATGTATTGCATTGTCAGCTATTTTTCGCTTTCGTGCGTGTTTAGAAATTGATTCCAGTTGTCTGTACGTTCAGTGAGCAAATGAAGGGTAGATGGTGGTGCGATCCTCATGGATGACGATTGGGATGACGGGAGGAAGAAAAGTCCATAAGTCCCGATTTGCGAAATTTTATTTCCAACCATTGTGAAACTTTTGGAACGTTAGTGTGATGGGGTATTTTCGCCAAGAGTCTGGACAAGTAGTGAACCGGTAGAAGGTGGTGTCTTTGTGCACAGATCTTGTATGTTGTAACGTTGGAATTGTGCAGTCTCTTTAACATAACATCAATTTAACACGACATGGAAAATGTTGGTGACTGCGAACAAAAATGCGCAAAAAATGCAGGACGTTGCTCAAAGGGACTACTTACTATTGGACGCGTGTTGCGATCACAACTGATGCTACATCAGTTTTGGCAATGCGTCATCCCCACCCTTTGGAAATGGGAGTGGTGTTTACAACAATCGCAGAGTTTGGTGTAAACACCAAAACTACACTGCATTTCAACTAACCTTGAATGCAACGGGGGTAAAAAGAAAACAAGAGAATTATGTTTGTAAAAATGTTTTGTTGAAAATTCTCAAAATTCCTGATCATGCTTTGATTGACGAGTTAGTTTAAGAATCTTATAGAGTGAGAGTGGTTTTAACAGAAATTTGCACTCATTTGGACAGGCATATTTACTTTTTTTAGTTAAAACATGCGATATTGCCTCCTGGGGATTCTGTAGCTAGAACTAATACGCTCTATATTGATACTTCAGATTGGCAGTCAAGAGACTGTGTTTATCAAATTGATAATTAACGTCCAATTTTCATTTTGTCCAACTTTTCTAAGGCTTTTGAAATCTGTATGATAAACTCTTCTGCCAAGTAAGACATCTTATATCTCCTAAGCAGCACGGTTTCTTTAGCAAAAGATCCATTGTTATCAACTTGACTTATTTTGTTGCAAAAATCTTATGAAGCTATCAATTAAAAATTGCAATTTGATGTAATGCACACAGATTTTTTGGATGCCTAGTTGTATCATGGACTGCTAGCTGCGAAGAGGTACAACTTTGGTTTTCATTCTAATTTGGTAAAGTTCTTTACGTCTTACCTGACAGGCAGGCGTAAATCGGTTGAATACAACGAACTTAAGTCTCTTGCATATACAGCTCCAGAGGTGCCTCTCAGCAATCTTGCTTCATTGTTATTTACCATTTTAATAAATGATATAACTGACTGTATATCTAGTAACTGCCTTCTATTTGCAGATGATTTTCCGAATAGTTCGCAACGTTGAAGACTGCCGCCATATTCGACAAGATATATAACTGGTGTCTGATAAAAAGAGTTCCCTGAAATGTACACAAATGCAAAATTATGACAATATCTTGTCTTGCTAAATTAAACACCAGTACGTGCTGGATGATTCGTTCTGAATCAGTTCCTGATCCGGGAGTTACAATTGACAAAAATTAAGCTTTAATAAGCATATTGATGAAGTGGCTCAATCCGCTCTAAAGTCTCTTGGTTTCCTTATCCGATGAACAAGTCATTTTAACAACCCATTAAGCTTAATTAACCTTTGCATCTCGTTTGTTAACTCGAAATCACTTAATACCTCTTTGGTCTGGTTTCCTAGCTATAATTTATACATATACATGCTTGAGTATGTACAGCGAAGATTCTTAAAGTATCTTTCATTTAAATTGAATGGGATTTACCCAGAAAGAAGCCTCAATCACAAAGTTCCTTACTATATATATATATATATATATATATATATATATATATATATATATATATATAGTATATCTTATTGTATTATTATTATTTCTGAGATTTCATTACATTTATTTCTTTTTTCACTATTTTATTTTACTTGGGTAAAAAGTGTCTGATTTTGTTATTTGCACTTAAAAATAATATTTTTGTGCCCAATCCAGTATAGATATTAGCTACAATTATCTTTGTATTGGGATATTTCCTGTTAGACAACCCCGTATTCACTAAAAAGGTTGTCCAGATCTAATTGTTGTTGCTAATGTCATGTTAAATGTTATCATCAGAATGTGGAATGTGTAGTACTGAGTAGACGCTTTTAGTTCGCTCCATTGTTTTTTAAAAAGTTCAGTCAGTGGTTAAAAGCGGCGTGAATTTTCTAAAAAGGTGACCAGTTGTGTTGTATGATTCATATAGTTGATTGGTGAAATTTGAATCCCGGCAAATCACTGATATTGCCCGAAACAATAGAATATCCTAATTGTTTGGTTGTATAGGTCTATACTGTCGATAACGTCGCAAGCCGCGAAAATGCCACCTCCTAGGAGTAACAATCAAGATGAATCCGTTGAGGAGTTGATAAACAGAGTATGTGCTAACGTTGCTACTCAGGTCGAAAATAAGTTTTCAAAGAAGATTGATGAACTTTCAAAATCCTTGGATGAGAAGATAACAAACTTCTCTAAATCTCTATAAGATACCAAGGACATAGCCATAGAAAATAACAATAATATCGATACTCTTTCCTTCTCCTATGATCTGATTGCTCAAAGTCTAAAATTAAAGTCTCTCAGACTGACTGGTGTTAAGGAGGAGGAGAAAGAAGATTTGTCAGTTATGATTGCAAATATTTTCAATAGCCACTTGAAGGTGAAATGTTCTCCTGATTACTTTGACTGTATCTTTCGCATAGGTAAGGAATACGAAAATCCTCGAACCATTCTGGTTAAGTTTGTTAGAAGCGTTCAGAGGTATGCTATTTTTTCTGCAAAAAAAAAGACACAAAAATAGTAAAATAGCAATCTTTGAAGATCTAACCTCTATACGCTATGATCTGCTACAAACGACGAAAAAGAAATATGGACCTCAAAATGTCTGGACTATGAGTGGTAAGGTGTTTGCATGGAGTGAACAGCAAAAGAAAAAGATTGTTTTGAATTAAATAAATTTTAACTTTTATTTCGCAGTGAGTACTTTATTGCTAGGTAGGGCTATAATTTGAAACTGTTTTTTACCTAAATACATCGCACTATTTATTTCTTATTACTGGTAAAAAAAGTTTTCTTTGTTAACCGAGGTATATCTTTAACGTCTTCATTTTATGAATAAATAAAAGAATAATTTATAATTTTAAGGTATAATATTTATTGTAAAGAATATTTTGGCTTGTAACCGTATATTATACGTTTGAATAGGATTCCTGTATACGTACATTTATTTATTTTCATTCTGGAGTAGACGAGCGCGTTGTCTGGGTTTGAATGTCTAAAAATGAGTTCTTATCGTTTGCACATATGCACAATCTTGCAACACAGGGTTTGATTTATTTTCAGACTTTTTAAATAGTGAACGTTATGATTTGGTGGGACTTTCTGAGACCTGGCTTAATGCATCTATTCCTGATGCTGCGGTTAGTGTCTCAAATTATAACTTTATAAGCAATGATAGGGAGCTGAGAGGCGGAGGGGTGTCCTTTTACGTAAGTAAACTTATTAAAGATAAAGTTTTAGAAATCTAACCTAGTGATAAAACTATTTTTGAACAACTTTAAATTTCGGTGAGGGTTGGCGGTAAAACTTTGTGTCTGGGTATATGTTATCGACCACCATCGGGAAATATAGTTGCTTGTTTGGATATTTTGGAAAATATTTTAGGGGAATTTATACTACAATATGACATCGTTATTTCTGGCGGTGTTGCGCTCTCGAATATATTTTTTACTCCTGCCTATGCAAGTTCAATAGGGTTGAGGACGAACATGTATGGAGGCAGCCTTAAAGGTGTATGACCGAGGTTACGTAAAAGACCCTCAATGTTATACTTTTTTTCTCTAGGCTTGTTGGCTGAGATTACTTTATATAATTGATATTTTCTCCATGTTGGATCACATACAAGATTGTTCAATTTAAGCCACGATATCATATGAGCTTTTGTAGAGTATTTAGTTGGCACTTTGTCTTCTACGTGAGAATGATAAGACGCATTATCCATTACCACGACTGATTTGGGAGGAATGTTAGGTAAAAGCTTCTCGAGCAACCACTTTTCAAAATTGTCTCTATTCATCTGTCCATGATAGTCTCCAGTTGTTAGTCCCGAGCGAAAAACTAAAGCAGCACATGAACTATAATAAAGCGACTACTAGAGCGGATTCCCTGAATAATACTTGTAACACTTTCACTTTGTCAGCATTTGTTCCTTGTCATATTATCTACCCAGGTTTCGTCTAGATACACAATATTGCGTCCTTCTTGCCTATATTGCCTTACAGTTGATAGATATTTCACCCGCCAGTGAAAAATATTTGGTCTCTCAATGAGCAATTTTCGTTTATTTTGGCACTTGCGCCAAACAAAACCATTTGATTGTAAAAGCCGATTTAAGGTTTTACACCCGTACGGAAAATCTATTTTGTTCTTTACAGCACGAATTAGGGGTTTGCAGGTCGGAACCTTCTTCAAGTATAAATATATAAATATATATTAAATCCTCTATTGTTCGTCGAATTACTTGAAAATCACCATCGTCAATTTTATCTTTGTATGATAACCGGGGTCTTTTTTTACCAGAAGATTTTAAAGGTGAAGTAGAACATGAGCGATCATTATGTTCTCTTTGAATTTTTCTTACACTATTTTCCGAAACACCAGTATAAAATGCAGCGCGTTCTGTTCGATTTTGAATTGGAATAGTCAAACTATTATTTTCAGCTTCTCTAGTACAGGCCGCTATAACGCTCGCAATAACTTCGCGTGCACCGCTTCGAATTGTTTTTCCTCTTTTGCTCGCCATCGTTACTTCGAAATAATAACTCAAATTCAACGCAACGCATTTATATAGAAATGAAAACAAATTTTCGAAATGTATAGGCGCCAATGGAAATAGCTAAAACCTTCTAGCGGCAAGTGCATGGGCACTCTAGGCACATCCCAATTACAAGTGGACCAGTGCGAAATTTACTAAATCCTCGATTAATTTTCCGTACCGCTTAGCTGGCGCACTTTATAGGTGAAAAGGCAAACTATAACAAAAAATAAAATAACATAAAATTTATTTGCGTACACAAATTTTACTTTTCCACTTGCTTAAGACTATGAACCTTTATTTTAAAGACCGCCCGGTTTTCTTTCGTGTCCCGCACTTTATAGTAAATTGCAAATCAAATTAAAAAAAGGGAAATTTAAACCGTTCTTTCACAGATATAGGGATTTCTCGTTGTTCAGTCTGGATATATTCTCTGAAGAAATCCAGACGAAATGTTAAATTTCTGGAATAATGATAATAATAATGATGGTTGACACCAAACCTAAAGCTAATGATGAGTGAAAGAAATTAAGCGTTATCCAAGTACAAGCTTGGGAAATCGTGGCAATATTATAAACAATTGCGAAACAGTTCAAATTTAAAAATAATCCGAAAGATTTTTGGAAAACCATAAAATATTAAAATATTGGCAAATCTTCTTCGCCTTGTAATTTTATTTATTTATTTATTTATTTATTTATTTACAAATACCTGCTTTACAGGACAAAGTCCCAATTACAAAGCAGGGCAAGCACTTATAATTATAATATAATATTATATAACATAATCAAGATAAACAAAGAAGATGAAAAAACTTAAATTAAAACTAAAACTAAAAACAACATGCGTCTATATATATATATATCAGAAGCATTAGCTATGGAAAAATCCAAGTGATAGCTCTTGTTATATTTATCACACATTACATACAGAGGTGAAAATTTTAGAGTGTTTGTGCGCGGTTTAGGCAAATAGAATAAATTATGTTGTCGTGAGTTTAAATGAGGTACCCAAAAATTCAGTTTTCCTAGTATATATGAACAATCAATTTTATAATTAAGCAATTTAACTAATGTAATTAAACGGTGGGAGTCACGACGATTTTTTAGGGAATCATATTCTTTTGTTGTTAAGCAGCTGCTCATGCGGATAACCCTGGTGAGGATATATACCGTCTTTCAAAAAATAAGCATATTTTAAAAATCCGCGTTGTATTCTTTCTAGACTCTCTATGTGTGTATTGTACTCGGGTCCCCAAATTATTGAACCGTTTTCCAGTTTTGAGCGGACGTAAGAATTGCACAATAGCTTTAGTACACTGATGTTTTTAAAGTCCCTCGTACAGCGTAAAATGAATCCATACATTCTGGAGGCTTCGGCAGTAATAATATTCATGTGAGGGACGAATGAGAGTTTTGAATCAAATAAAACTCTAAGATCGCGAAATGAGTCACACCAAGAAATAGCCTTATCTGCTACGGAATAGTCATATTTACAAATTGACAGTTTATTAGAAAATGATATTACATTGCATTTCCCTATATTAAGCATTAAGTTGTTAGTAAAACACCAATTATTTATAATATCCAGACTCTTTTGTAGTTCAATGTAATCAGCAATCCCACTGATATTGGTATAAATTTTGATATCATCAGCATACATTAAAAATTTTACGTTTAGGTCACAAGCAATATCGTTAATAAAAAGGATAAAAAATAGCGGTCCCAGTACAGACCCTTGAGGTACACCAGAAACTGCAACGTATTTGCTAGAAGTATGTCCATTAAGGCGACATACTGTTGACGTCCCGATAAGTACGAACTGAAGAGTTTTATTAATCTGTTAGAGAATCCAGTATTTTTAAGTTTAGTAAGTAAAATTTTATGATCAATTCGGTCAAACGCTTTTGAAAAATCTAAGTATATTACGTCTGTTTGGCTGCCTGCATCAATTGATTCGGCTATATCATGCGAAATATAAAGCAAATTGGTAATTGTTGATCTTCCCTTAAAAAATCCATGCTGTTGAGGTAGAATGAGTTCTTTAACTAGAGGAAAAAGAGAATCATGCAGCAAGATTTCAAATACTTTACAAATATTACAGATAATGGACTCCGGTCTGTAGTTTAAGATTTCATTTCTGTCACCTTTTTTGTACACTGGACAAACCCTAGAAACTTTCCAAAGCTGTGGTATCGTGTGTTGTTGTAAGCATAAGTTAAAAATAAACAGAAGGGGCTTTAACAAGACTAATTTGCAATCATGAATAAGAAAAGCAGGAATTAAATCCGGTCCAGTTGTGTTTTTCGGGCGTATTTTTTAAAGGCTTTTATAACATCCTCTTCGGAGGAATAAGGAACGTCAATATTTAGATTGGAAGAAATATTATTCACCTCTACAAAATTTGTATCCGAATTAGAAAACGATTGTTCAAAATAGGAAGCAAAAGAATTAAGAATATCTAAAGGGTCACTTAATTCATTATTATTATAAAACATATTGTTAGGCATGCTATAAATTTCTTTTTTACTTTTGATAAATGACCAGAATTTTTTAGGGTTACTCTTAAGATAATATATAACTATCTTTAATGTCTGTTTTTATTTTTGTTCTAAGGTTCGTAAACAATTCCAAACTTTCCAAACAACCATATTTTATGTATTTTTTATGACATTTATCCTTTTTCTTTATATTCTCCATGATTTTAGATGTAAACCATGGTGGGTATTTACGTTTAGGCATTTTTTTATACTTCGGTACACATGAATCAAAAATTTCATAGATTTTGTCATAAAACAAGGCACATGCACTCTCTACATCATTTGCCCGTTCATGAAATGACCAATCAATATTATAAAATGTTTCATACATCACCGGAAAATTTGCTTGGCGAAAATTATAATTGTTTTCAAGATTTAAAGCCAAATCACATTTACGGTTTACAGATTGAGAGTATTGAAATGATATTTCCAAGGCAGGGTGATGGTTATCTTCTTGTATTAGCCTATCCAAGGCCCTATTAATCAAACATTGCGGATTATTATTTATCACTAAATCTAGGACACGGTTGTTAATATTTCTTACGCTATTACTTTGGGTGAGATTCATATAGGATAAAAAATTATTAAGTAAACAAGCACATTGGTCTCTGATTTCACAATCCAAAAACCCTGAATAAGCCGGTAAATTGAAATCCCCAAGAATACATATATTTTTGCCAAACATAATATTTAAAGAAAGAAAAAAATCAAGTAAGTTTTCCAAATTCCTAACAGAGACTAGAAAAAATAGGATTGAGAAATAGTCAAAACTTACCTTAACGCCCACAATGTCAGTACCAAGCAATAAGTCACCCCTGTCAAAACTAATTCTACTTGATTTATATGACTGATGAACACAGAGTAAAACACCTCCACCTCTGGATTTGTTAGTCGCAGTGAAATCTCGATCAGCTCGATACACATTATATTGATCACATATTACCTCACCACTACAAACAGATGAATTAAGCCAAGTTTCCGTAAGCGCTAATACATCAAAATCACAATACCACGAGCTGTTAAATATTTCGTTTAATTTTGTTAAAAGTCCACGGGTATTTTGGTAGTATACTGAGATGTTTTTATTTTGAATTTGTTTGGTGGCAGAAGCTAACACGTGGGTGGGTGGAGTTAAACTGGCAGTGGGAGTTGTGAGCTGCGGCGAAACTATAACTAATTGCTATTCACCTAGAATATTCGGTTTAAGTTTGGCGCATGCATTTTTGAAGACGGTACATTTATTAATATCCCAGGCCGCATGATCAGTACTAAAAGTGATGCCAGTACTACCGTCATTTAAACTAGTACAATTAGAACAATTTAAAACCTGCGCTTCACATTCATTAACAATATGATCATTGCCACACCTAGGACAACGACGTTGATTACTGCAATTTTTTGCTGAATGATTAAAACCATTACAATTAAAACATCTAGTCACCTGAACACCGTCATAAACAAGACACGGGTCATACCCCACAAAAACATTGCCCACCATCATAGCACTATCATAAGTTACTCTATCTACCTGCCAAACTGCTTGATACATTAGAATGTTTCTTAGTCTTAACAATTTTTATAACCTCACACAAGGAATCTTTAAAAAATATATCCGGGTTTAGTTGCCTTAAAATAGTTGATAAGTCACCATCTTTACAAAATTCGGTAAAACCCACGATCTTGATTCTAGGATTCAAGCCCCGGAGTTCTTTGATTTCATAGGAATCAGAGAGTTTCTCTTCGGCAATTTTTTTAAATCGCTTGTTCTCCTCAAGTGTTTTACAACCTATTAACACACCTCTATTATTGGTTGGTTTAACTTTATCAAGCTGTAGATGAGATCCAACAGGATCGATTTGCTCCGAACCGTATTGCTTTGTTGTGGTAGTCGATTGCGGCTGATCCTTTGGTTTGATCAGTACAGCAGGTCGGGTATTGTTTTTAACTATTTTTGCATAGTTAACTGTGGATCAGGAGACTTCATTGCAATGTTACATAATTTAGCAACAATCAGCTCAGTAAGGTCAGATTGGAAACCCTCAAAAACTGCTTTAAGGCTCTTCAGAGCTGTTTGAACCTTCTTGACAGACTGCTGATTAATTGTAATGCAATCACGTACACAATTATTGCACTTCCAAGACAAACCACTGACCTCCTGCAACAAGCTGGCAACATCGATAGATTTATGAACATATCTACTATGACTGATCTTCCGACACTCCGAACAGCACAGTTTTTTGTGGCGAGTGTTTATTGATTCCTTACCAAAAACACACGTAGAACTCATGTTTAACTGCGATAAATTTGATTGTAATCCAGATCAATTTAATAATTATTTTTTAACTACTCTGCCAAATGCAGCAATTACTTTGAGGTGTTAAAAATTATTCGGTCCTTAAAAAGCAAGATATCAATTTAAAAATGCTAACTTGTTTATTCCCTTATCTTATAGAGCATTTTACATTTTTACTTAACTCATGTCTTACAAATTGTACCTTTCCTAAATTATGGAAAAATGCCAATGTAATACCAGTTCCAAAAAATAACAATCCCTTAGCAATATGAGTTCTTTTTAGACCTATTAGCATTCTACCCTGTATATCCAAGGTCCTATAAAAAATAGTTTCGACACAGTTAAGCAATTATCCTTTAGCGCGAAAAAAACTTCCTAATACCCAATCTGGGTTCCGACCAGGCCACAGCACAACTACAGCCTTGCTAAAAGTTACTGATGATGTTTTTACATGTAGTGACCAGGGCTTAAATACGTGTCTCGTGCTGCTGAACTTTAGTAAGGCATTCGACACCTTGGACCATGAGCTGCTTTATAGAAAACTTTTTTACTTCGGTGTGTCACAGGGAGCAGTTAATTTTTTCAGAAGTTATTTATTACAACGAAGCCAAAGAGTTAGCTTTAATGGTAATAAGTTAGATTTCCTTCCTATCTTACGGGGTGTTCCTCAAGGCAGCGTACAAGGATCCTTTCTTTTTTTAATTTATTTATCAGATTTTCTTACTTTTCTTAACTCCATGAAGCTGCCACAGCGCAAATTAATATAAACGAGGATATTAATATAATTTCCAGGGTTTCGGGAGCCCATTTTCTTATTCTTAATAAAGCCAAAAGGTGTTGTTGTTTGGAAAACAGGGTAAAACTTCTTCATGATAATTTATTTAATATTTCTTTAAATGGTACATATCTTGGCTTTAATAATTCATGTGGAGACCTCGGGCAAATTATTGATACTGACCTTAGATTTTTACAACATATAAATTATATAATAGGAAATGCGTTTTCCAAACTAAGAATCCTGTATAGACACAGGGATTACCTCAGTAAAGACATTAAACTAAAATTATGTGAGTCGCTTATTTTATCATCTTCCTCGTTTTGTGATACTGTTTTTTCACCTGCATTAATGCTACAGGAAAGGGTATTACTTCAGAGAATTTTAAGCTCTTGTATCAGATATTCCTATGGCCTTAGGAAATTTGACTAGGTTTTAAACTGTTTTCGCGACTCTCATTGGTTTAACCTGAATGAAAGGTCCATTACCCATATGGCCTATTTAAAATTTAAAATAAATGAATTGGGTACTCCCAAATATTTGGCAGAAAAATTGGTGAAACAAGAAGACATTCATGGTCGTTCAACTAGATTTTCTTTCCTCTATAGTATTCCCAGGAATAAAACGGCATTGTTTCAACGATCCTTTTCATATAACAATGTAAAAATATTCAACTCCTTCCCCCTATATATCAAGTCGGCTCCAACTTTTCAGTCTTTCAGGCGTAAATTGCGATTGCATATCCTATCTCAAAGAACTGTGCATTAGAGTGCGCATTGGAGTGTGCATGGTATTATTTGATTTAAAATATATTTGGAATGTAAAATCTGATATTATTAAATCATTATTCATTAGTTTTAAGCCTAGTTGTTCGTATAGTTTTAAAATTAGGTAATATTAAAAAAAATATTAAGTAAATGGATGGGTGCGTGGAAGAGCATACATGTATGACGTCGCCATCTCCAACTTATGACTTCAACTTTTTGTAATTTATCTTGTTGTGAAATAAAGGCACTTTATATTATATTGTGTAAAACTATAACTGTCAAGTTAGACCTGGTCGAAATTTAAACCTCTTTGGTGAATATGGGGGTAAATGATTTATTATTATTATTGGAACAAAAGCTAGCTAGAATTTACTTAACTTAATGTATTTTGTAGATTTTACTATAATTCGCTTTTGGAGTTATGTTAGACGTTGGATAAATACGATATATAAGCTGTAATAAAACTTTTGTGAACTATGGACGTTTTTGCCGAAACGGTTTTTTCATTTTTACTCCAGCCGTCTTATTATCCTTGATATAGGGTGTTTGTAGGGTTATACAAGGTGGTATTTAATTAATAGCTAAAAATTCATATAAACAGGTGTCCGCAAAGCCTTCGTTTTTGAGATACAGGGTGGTAAAATTTTAATTTTAATTTTTTTTAGTTTTTGGCTTTGAAAAGCTTGCATCCATCCGAGAAATGTATGCGCAATATTGCCAAGGTATTGTTGAGAAAGCCGGTAGACAAGAGTAGCGCTCACAGAGCCCGTTATAAAAAAAACAAACGACGACCGCGTGCCTATCTATATGCCCTAAAAATATAACGAAATACGTTTTTTTTTTAAATGGAATTTTAATAAATGTTCTTTTTTCCTGATTTCAAAAATATATAGTTTGACTACTTTGGCTCACTCGTTTTTCAATTATTTATATACTATTTTCAAGTTTTGCGGTATATTATATTACCTTAGACTTATATGGCAAGTCATGTTGCAAGTTATATATTTTTGAAATCAGTAGAGGGTATTCCATAAAAGAACGTATTTCTTACGCTACACTTTTTGTATTTACACTTTATCTTTGTTAATAAATAACCCTGTAGGTCGATGTCATAATATAATAACTCACCCCGTACATACAAGTATCTCAAAAAGCAAAAAATACTGTATAAGTTAATAGGTTTAAAACTGCTTTTTGATTAAAATAATATTTAGCGTTGTTTCTTTGATTTAGTTATTCAGGTTTTTGTAGGAATAAGTTTGTTTACTATTAAAACGTATGCTTACTCCCAGAAACTTTATTTCAAGCTATCAAATTTCAGCCCCAAAAATTAACGTTTACAAAAAAACCCTGAATATACTTTTTTATGCACATACGCAAGAGATCGGCAAAACGAAAACCAAAAACCCCACTTCGATATGGCGTTTCGCAATTGGAATATCCATCTTTAAACTTTGATAAAAACAATTCTTGGTAGTACCGTGTTTTTACCATAACAGAAGCAAATTTTACACATTACAATATCGTTCGTTGCCAGGGTAATCTCAATATCTTCGCAGTAGTGTTTGGTAGAAATATTATAATATATCTAAGTAATAAGCACTTTTGTGAAATAATGTAATAATAACTAGCTGGCTCGGCAGACCTTCTTTTGCTTTTTCCGTTAGATGGCGCGATGAGTGTCTAGCGGAATTATAAAAAAATGAGTCGCCTTCACCACATCGTCCAGAAATGTTATTAAAAACATATTGGATTTATAGAAAAAATACGCAATAAAACAATACAAAAAATACTGTTGAAAGATCTCGGTAACTAGACGATCATTTAAAAAAAAAATCATGTAAATTTGTGCAGTATAACTCTCTTACAAACTTGCTTAAAAACGCTTTGAACATCTTCTTGAAATGCGCTTTAGAAATCTGAAAACTTCATCAAAATCCGTTAAATCGATTTCAAAATATAGCATAATGTAGAAAAAAATGAGTTTTTAAAATTCGAAATACCCAAAAAGCTCAAAAAATACACTAAAAAGTGAAAAATAATATTTTATTCCATCTTGAAAATTTTACTCTATAAAGTCGGTGCCAAACATATTCTTAATTACTTAATCACAAAAATATATTTATGTAATGAGTGTTTTGATGTCTAATACCAGGAGTATAATATCTTACTGACTTTATTAGTTTGGTGCCAACTTCACATAGAAAAATTTTCAAGGTGGAATAAAATATTACTTTTCACTTGCGTATTTTTTGAAATCGGTTTCATCTTTTTATAAAATTTTTTATTTCATCCTTTTATATGAGTTTTATTGTAAAAGTCAAGTTTAACAAATAGCCACTGGTTCCAATACATAATCTGTATAACATACATGACTTTTTTTCCTGGTCTTCTTCAATTTCGCATTAGGAAAACATTTTAATTTGTGTTCTATATGCTTGCTATGACACCACCGACAATATCCTGAATATTCCCTGAGAACTGCATTCAAATTTGTCAAACCATCGTAATCGATGTACTAACATAATAAAATACATTGATAACCTCTTTCTTTTTTGAACTGGTTAAAAATTGAAAACGTCGATTTTTTTTATTGAGTAGGTTATATAGGTGTAAGTGTGCCATTAATTTAAACATAAGAAATACATTTGAGAAGCTGGAGATAACCTCAGTGGAAGATGAAAAAATAAAATATGCTGTCCTATGGAGGTCCTGCATATTTTAGAATGCAAATTGTTAAATCATATCCAGATTGGTAAAAGAATGCAAAAACTGACAGAACGGGAAAATAATCAGAATAGAATAGGCTTTAAAGTATATATTGTCTTATGAAGTCTGTATCAAAATATGAAAAATTTCAAGAGTCTTTATTAGGTTTCACCGTGTGAGAAATAGTTTTTCAAAATTATTGTACTCGAAAATTCGCACTCCGCCACTTGCTATGAAACCCTCTTCTCAATTCAGCGTTCCCCGAGGCTCGTGCAAAGGCCGTTTCCGGTATCGAATGCACAATGCTACTTCCGATTCCCGACAATTGACGGACGCACTGTCGCAGACGCTCGGGGAAGCACCGATCCCGTTTGCTAGACCTTTTGCGATACCGGGGAGACCAGCTTGGGAAAAAGCAGTGGCGCGTCTTAGATAAGACTTATTAGAATTTATAAAAACAGAACGATTTTAAGTATTTTTGTCAAAATATAATGAACTGTTGGATCCTTTTTAATTTAAATGCGGATTAGAATTAAAAATTAATAGTTAAACATAAAAGATAATATAGAGCAGTTTGAGGTACAGCAAAATCTGCAACGAATACAAATACAAACATTATACATACTTATGGTCGTAATAAACCATAGGTATCCACTTGCCACGCCTT
The DNA here is from genome assembly GCA_030620095.1 of Kuschelorhynchus macadamiae. Taxonomy (NCBI): domain Eukaryota; kingdom Metazoa; phylum Arthropoda; class Insecta; order Coleoptera; family Curculionidae; genus Kuschelorhynchus; species Kuschelorhynchus macadamiae. The sequence goes on along the minus strand of JAUTXW010000668.1, from coordinate 1,940,392 downwards.
GCCTGCGCTTGTCTACATACTTAGTGTATAGAATAAGATACAGCTTATTCATAGACAGAGCAGGATTCAAAGACGTCATTCGTATCCTTTTTTAATACAGGATTCGTAATTCGGATTCGCTACACGATTTCAAAAGGATTCGGATTGGATCCCCTTATCATTAGTTCCACTTGCATATCTGAACTACTTAAAAATAACTATAACATGTCAATATCTCGGCAACCAAAAAAACCGATATGGAACAATTGAAGTTTTTTCGACTTATCATTCTTTATAGCCGAAATATTTTCTATTTTAATATAAGACATTTTTGGTTCCTTTCTTTTTATACCTAATAGATTTAATTTGCATATTATTATATTTTTGAACTCATCAAAAATTGGTAGATACATACTGTAGGGAGGACCTGCCCGTACGGTTAAGGAATCTTATGAAAATTAAGCTCTGACGGTTGAATAAACAACCTGATAAAAAAAATTTACCCTGTACATTTTTTTTATAAAAATGCTAGTTTAAAATGAAAATAACTCGAAAACCATTGATTCAAGATCAAATTCAAAAATTAAAATTGTTATGATTATGCTTTTGTTACGATTTTTAAGATATAAGCAAAAATGTAGATAAAATAAATACCACGGGATTATGACTGAACAATTTTGACACAACCCTGTATCTATTCCCCTACTCCACCACCTAATACTTTAACAGATTCGCCGCTATAAGATTTGAAAAAAAGGCGTTTGCTTGTTATATATCTTATATTACACACATACCTACGCATACACACACATATACATAGTGGCGCAATAGTGTGACAAAGTTCCGTATCTCCTTCGCTTTTTATATGTTGAAAAAACTTTTTTAAGGAAGTTGTAGAACAAGAAGAAGTATACAATTTAAAAATATTTTTAATTATACAGGGTATTTCACTAAAGTGAGACACCTAAGAATCAACCTTTTTTAAATGGGACACCCTATAAATTTTTAAATATTCCGATTTCCCAACAAATTCTCCATATAACACCATTTTTGGCTTTGCATTTTATTTCGACGTTGCCAAATTATTCAAATAATATCTAAATTAAAAAAAAATCAGGGTCCTACATAACCTATTATAACTTCTAACCTACAACGATTTCAATAAAAAAAAATTGTACCAAAGAAGATAAATGTCTAACTGAGAGTTTAGAAACCGCATACGCAATAATTTTATACAGGGTGTTTGCTGAAAATATGCCAACTTGGCAAAATTAAAACTAACTTGTCTTTGATTTTTTAAATATCACAACCTGTATCTAGCTATCCTATCGTGTTCCGTTATTCGTCCTCTTTCACTTTTATTAAGATGATCTTATATCTATCTCTAATAGTTTTTGCGATCCAGGTCCATCTCTTCCAGTCCAACGATCTATGTTGGATTCAAATATGTTTAGTCCTGCTAGGCCCTGTAGAATGGACCACATTTCATTCAGCGTTTCATTTGGCATTTGAGCTAATAACTCAGGTAAAACTAAGTAAACTTCCTTTGTTGCCTTTTGCTCAAAAAATATGACCCAATTACGAGCTTACCTAAAATACCTCCCCAAACATAATGATCATCTAATTTTGGGAAGAAATATCTTACTAAATGTGGATTTTCTGTTGTGTAGTAATGGAAATTTTGTCTATTAACACTCCCATTCTTATGAAACGTGGCCTCGACTCCAAATTGCGCCAAAATTTCTTCTTTCTTCAGTCTAAAACTGCTAGTCTTCGGGAAACAGTTCTTGGAGTAATTGAATATGGTATGGGTGCACTTTATTAGCTTTAAGTATTCACTGAACAGTTCGTCCAACATCAACCTGCCGAGAAATGGTTGTCCAACATGCGGATGACTATGGAAACACTCCAGAAGATTTTCGAATGCTACCCTTTTTTTTGCATTATCGAATTCTGCTTAGAATTCTCGATACTTTTTATGGAAATCAAGTTTTCGAAGGTTAACTGTTTTTGAGAAAATCATGGTTTAATATCGATATTTGAATGTATCATCTATTAAAACACCTGTATACGAAACCTTACCTGTTATGGCAGTAAAATGCAAACATAGTAAGATTTTTGTAACATTTCTAATGACAAGTATCCTAATAGAAATAAATCCATTAGCTAGATCTACTGTAAGTAAAGTTTTGAAAAAAGTTCGCGAAACTAGAACTGTAAAAGATGCACACTCTGGCGGACCAAAAAGCGCCACAGATGGTAACAGGCGATGCCTATTTAGATTGATGAGATCTTTCATTTTTTGGATGAAATTATTTTTTGTATTACATTTTCGAATTCTGCTTAAAATTTTCATTACTTTTCATTTGAAGCAATTACTTCGAAAGTTAACAATTTTTGAGGAAGTCATGTTCTAATATCGAAATTTCTCATGTCTGTGTAAATTGAACTGACACTGTCAGGTAAGACATAACAGATAAGCTTTCGTGTGTAGGTATTTTAATAGGTGATACATTCAAATATCGATATTAAATCATGAATTTCTCAATAACAGTTAACATTCGAAAAACTTGCTTCTAAGGAAGAGTATCGAGAATTCTAAGCAGAATTCGAAAATGTAATAAAAAAAGGGTATTTTATTTAAAAAATAATATTCTCATCAATTACAGAAAAACTGTAAACTTGTCAATGTTGTAAATGTCACCACTGAATCAGGTATAATTTCCTGCCTAAGTATACTAAATTTCATTAAAATCAGGTGAGCGATAACTGAGATATTTCGAGTGTTCGATATTTTTGTTACACACTATATGCTAGAGCTATATAGATGTCAAAAATTTTTGAGTATTACATAACTCTTCCTTCCGTAAGTTTGCGATGCGCTTATACAATGTAACTTGAGTTTGAGAAATATTGTTTTAATTGTCTTTTGGAAAACGGTAAAATAGAGTGTGAAGTATTATAAAAATTCCCAGAAACATTGGGATTTTGTAACATATCAAAATTTTGTTAAGGATAATAATCGGTAACTATTTTTACATGTAGCCGACTATGAACTGGTTTAAGTCACTATAATGATATAATAATATATAATATATATTTTATTCACGAAAGGTATATACAATAGCATTTTTCGTATTATAAGTACGCACCTGAGCCTAGGAAGGCTTATATGTGCTATATTCTTAAAAATAGCATGTTTTTAATAATATTCAAATTCCATGTCTATTTACACTTCCTTATGGAGCGTGAACCCAATATTTAACTCCCATAAAATATACAATTCGATTTGTAAATATATGAAAAGTAAAAGAAAACATGTAGTGAGTAAAATATTAAAATTAAGTTTTTTTAGCTGAAAAAATGTAAAGCCTAAGGAAAGAGTACTTACTTATACCCTTAAGGTATTTTACCTTTTATTATTTATTTAAAATAATTTAAACGACTCTCTGCATAGCACTCTTTAGGTTTTTAATATTATCTGAAATCTTTTTTCTTATACATGCTAATCGTATGTCTAATGGGAGCAAGTTGTACAGCTTGATAAATAAGTCATCAATTGACTTTAAAAATGTTGTGTTATTGGGTTTTGGCAGAATATATTGTTGGGCTATATTTATACGTGTAGAATAATTATGATTTATTTTAAGTTTAAAGTTCACATTTTTATGTATAAGATGCAAAACATTACGGATATAAATTGAATCGACATCAAATAAATTTGTATTTTTAAACAAATTTTCAGTGGGATAAAGTTTAGGTTTTTTTGTATACTTTTGAATTACCCTTAAGGGATTAATATTTGTTTCAAAACTGCCTACCCAAGTTGGTATTGCATAACTAATTATGCTTTCCACCAGTGCAAAGTAGACAGACCTTAGTGTGTGTGCATTTAGAAATTCACTAAGTTGGTAGATTTTAAATATTACCGTTCTTAATTTAGAAATTAACCTATCAATATGGGAATCCCACATTAAATATATATCTATTTTTACGCCTAAGTATTTAGTTTCTTTTATTTAGATATCAACCTATTACAGTTTAGACAGTTGTGTACATTGGTACACGTATGAGGCCTAAGGAAATCCAAATCATTGGGGTAATTTGTAGTATTTAAAGAAAAAGTGATAAACTTAGTTTTATGCACATTCAATGTTACTAGGTTAATGTTTAGCCAATCACAAACAATATTTAGTCTAGCTTCAGCTTTGTTTCATTCCAGGTATTGCCAGAAAATAAAAGTACAGTATCGTCTGCAAACGTTATTATTTTACCTGGAATAATAAGATCAACAATACTGTTGGCGTAGCTTTGAAATAATGTAGGTCCTAGTAATGTTCCCTGAGGAATTCCATATTTTAAAGCTTTTTCGTAATCACATTGACAATTATTCAATAGTGTTTTTTGGAGGCGATCATTTAAAGAGTTCTTAACGAGAGCCTCTCCAATACCCCGGATGCCATAGTGACTTAGCTTTGAAATTAAAATTTCATGAGAAATGGTATCGAAGGCCTTTGCAAGGTCTAAAAAAACCAATAAAGGTCCGCCCCCCTCGTTTAAAATACTATGAATCTCACTAATTACTGCATAAATAGCATCATGGTCGATACTCCTTTTTTAAACCCATATTGATTTTTAGAGATTATTTTAAACCTATCAAAATTCTACCTTTTATAGATTTTTCGAAAATTTTTGAAAAATTACTAGCTAGAGAAATGGGTCTATAATTTTTCATTTCAAGTAGGTCTCCAGATTTAAATATAGGCTTTATTGCAGATTTTTTTAATAAATTTGGAAAAACACCAGTTTTAAGTATTAGACTTAAAATATGTACTAACGGCATCAAGATATATGGTTGAGTAATTTTTATCACTTCAGTTTTGATATTATCTGGATCAGAACAATTATTTTTTAAACTTGCAATATTTAGCTTAATTTCATGTTCTGTTGCTGGAGAAAAGAATAGAGATTCTCTTATGTTTAAATAAACGTTTTTGTCTGCAATATTTTTGTTGGTTGTTACTTTAATTGTATTTGCCATATTTGCCCCCACATTAACAAAATAAGAATTAAATAGTCTACGTATTTCCGGGACACTTGTACCAATAGATCCATCAGAATTTCTAATTTGATTTATGTCTTTTCCGGTATTTTGGAATTAGTAGATTAATTTATAATTTGCCTATAAGTTTTCTCGCATTATGCTTAGAATCTGTTATTTTTTGTTTATAAATTATTTTTCGTATTTTTTATTAATTTAGTGGTGTTATTTCTAACAGATCGAAAATAATTTTTTAGAATAGGGTTATCTGGATTTTTTAACAAACGTTTCTTTAATTTGTCTCTTGTCTGTATTGCACTAATTACCTCATCATTTACCCATGGCTTTTTTGTTTGAAGATTCTTCTTGAGTACACGCGGCTTTGAATTTTTATTTATTAGGTATTTAAATTTGTTAGTAAATAGATTAAAAGCTTAATTGACGTCTGTTGTATGTGTAACTTCTGTTTTCTTTCTTCTTCTTCTAAAAACTGTCATAGTTGATACTTTTAATTTTAAATTCTAGGATCACATTTGCTTTACTTTGTTTTTGGAAAGTTATATTTAAGATTATAGAGTAATGATCCGTTACTGTAGATTCAAATATAAACGATTTTATATTAGGGCTTAAGTTATTATTATTGTTTATTTTTGTAAAGTAGTGCTCAATACAAGTTTGAGACGTTTCTGTTACTCTAGTAGGTTTAGTAATATTTGGGAAATATCCAAGTGTACTCAACAAATTTAAGTAGGCGTTTACAACATGATTTTTTTTAACAAGGATATCTATATTAATATCACCCAAAAATATATTAATGTCATTATTTATTGTCTTAATATTTGTTTCTAAATCCGACATAAATAAAATGGGATCAGTTGACGGAGGTCTATAGCACACTATCAGATTAAAGCTCTTGCCGTGTTTGCAATAACCAATTTTAGAAAAGTTAGTTACAGTAAAAATTAAAATTTGGAATTTCAAAATTATGGGAATTTAAATGCCACGTTTTAGTTAAAACAATAACATCATACCTACCAAGTGAGTTATCAAGCTGCACTAACAAGTCATCAACATATTTTTGTAGACTTCTAATATTTAAACAAAATATACTGAAATTTTCTAAACCATCTGTTGTTCTTAAATCTCCCTCGATATTCTCTAATGTCTCACTATAAACGCAAGGAGAAATATCATATGGGTCCACTGTCTCCAAAAGCTCCCGTGGCTTCATTCATATGTTTATATAAGAAAAATCCTATAAAACAAAATTAATTTAATATATATATATATATATATATATATATATATATATATATATATATATATTCTTAAATAAACTTCTCCACTATATATAATATAATATCTAGGAAATGTTCAGATGAAAATAGGAATATAGAAAATGTTAAATGAACACAATGGGTACATATTATGTTTAAAATGTTAATAACAATAATAGTGCACACATAAAAAATATAGGTAGTAATTTTATGTTTATAAACATTTTAATTTCGTGTTAATAGCACATTTAATTTATTTATATTAGTCACAACTTTTATACTATTGTTTACGCGAACATGCACAAGACCGTTTTTTGTCTATACATTTCCGGTTCCTAAGGCCTCCAAAGCAATCTTTACAATTTCTTTTCTTTCTTTTGTTAGATCTTCCCGTATGGTAATTTTAGTTCCTTTTAATAGTCTTTTTTTTTGTAGTAAATCATATTTTTTACTCTATTTGAAAGAAATTTTATCAAGATCAGTCTGTTCTTTCCGTCTGCTTTACCTCCTATCCGGTGGCAATAATCAATTTCGTTAGTGTTTACCTCGGCATCTAGTTTACTTTTAAATAAACTTAAAACGTTTTCCTTCAGATTTTCGTTCGAACGCAAAAACCCTCATCTAAATTACAGATATCCAGAGATTCTTTTTCAAATATTTTTTGTAATAAACAGTTTAATTAAAAAATTGGATTATAAATAAAAATAAAACGAAAAAAACTTAACATGTTTACGGCATAAAAATTTCCTCCCAAACCGTTAAAAGGGGTGCGAAAAACATCTGTAACACCACTAATACATTCATTTATTCCCCCGAGCAGGAATATTATGACTTTTACACCTGGTTTGGGATAATTAACCTGTATTTGATTATTCATTTAGACTTGGTTTGTTTTTGATTAATGGCAGGTATACATTTGGGGGAGAATTTATGATGGTTGTGGTGTTTTTTATTGTCTATAAAAATAGGTATAATTGTTCATTTTTAGGATATTGCAGTACAGAGTAAGTTAATTAAGACGTTTATTGCATAAATATATTCTCTTAAATATTATTATCTGTTTTTATGAAATTCTCCAAAGTTTGGTTTTAAATTGAATTGTAGCAACAATTAAATAATAACAAATTAAATAAAATTCTTATACAAATAGATATTACAAATATTACGGGCAAACGAATGTTTCTGACAGTCACAAAATAACAAAAAGGTGTGTATTGTGAATTTGAGGTCACACAAAGATTTAAAAGGTATGTATGGCGTGCCTTAAGTACTAATTTTAATTAATGAGCTATTTACTGTAAAGAAAAGTTGAACGCAGATATTGTAATGATTTGAAAGGCTAGTCCGATTACGAATTTAAAACATGATATTGCAATTAGTATATTCTCAAATAATGAAAAGGGCAGTAAAAGAACTGGTTGGGAATACTCCTCCGCTAGGAAATCCTTTTAAAGAGGTAACATTTGAATACGTTGTAGGCAGACTAAAATTACCAAAAATTTCCGGTCTAAAAAAAGGACAAACTCAGCATAAAGATCAGTATAATAGTAATAGTATAAATAAAAAAAATAACTATATTAATGCATTTGTTATGAAATCTGCTATTATTTATTTATTAATAGCAAGGAAAAAACACAAAGTTTTTTTAATAAAAAGAAGAGCGCGCCTCTTTATTCCGTATATGTCCAAGGAGATTTTTAAGTATGTAGAAAAAAAGATGAATAATCAAACTATATTAAGAAATACATTTATATAAACATCGTAAAGTATAATTTTTTATATTTCAAACATTATGAGTATAGCGTACTAACAAATTGAACTTCCAAGCAGATTGTCAAACATAAGGCATGTATAAATGTGCAAAATGTAGATGATATTTAGTTGTGTGAGCCATTATTAAGGTATCAAGGGTATTATAAGGCTAATGATGCTTGAGGTCGACACAGTGTTTCCCGTGGGCCTCTGATCAACACCGACTCTACTAGAAAGCCTGGAAGCGGGCATCGATGAGTCATCATAAGTAGTTTATCCCGCAATGAACAGCTAGAGTTGTGACGTCACGGTGGCCATATTGTTAGGCACTGTCATGTCAATGTTCACTTTTGGAAGTTTGTTTACATTGATTAATCGTAAAATAAGTTCTTTTTTTCTGGTTTTCCAAGTGAATGTTTAGTTTTTGTTACATGTAAGTATACTTAACAAGTGTATATTGGTGGTTTTTAATAAATAAAGCTTGATTTTTACTTAAATAAGCATATAGATATGTGTATCTTGCTTATGATTCCTTTTTTACTTTTTAGATTATTATAACAACGAAATCAGTTATCAGATTCTCAACAATAATTCAAGCCTTTGCAAAGAAAAAGAGAACGCGGTAGATTCAATCCGTGTGAAAGACCTGGTTTTTATCGGGAACTTCCTGTAATAAAAGGAATGCTCTTCCAAGTATAAGAGAGATCGTATTTAGAAGGTTGAGGTAAGCACTCTTTATGCGTTTTAGGCACATATTACAAAAAATATTCAATGTGTTAAAACAGTATTTAATTTTGAAACCATTGTTACTGATTTTAATATACTTTGTCAATAATGTATTTTTGAATTTGTTACTTGCAGATTAAACTTGATGAATGACATTGAGGGGCTCTTGTAAACAATTTTACCCACGGAATTTGACAAATTTAAAATATACATTTGAAAGATTACCTTTTTTTAATACTTCTTATACACAAAAATTTATGGATGAACCATTTTTTCAAATTAAATAAAAAAAAACTAAGGTTTCGGAAGGTTGCACTGAACTTGTTTTTGGGGTATCGCTAAAAACATATTTTTCACAAACTTAATTTATAAACTGCCTAAAAGATTGATTATATTTTAATGCTCTATAACACAAAAATTATTATTTGTAATTAAAAGTTAGAAGTAATTATTATATTAGACATTATAAAACGTTTTTTAACATAATTACAACAGCTAAATGAAGAGAGAGAGAGAGTGTCGCCTGTTGGATGGAGATCCAGTGTGCTAGGGATGCTACGTTGCCAAGTTTATTTTATATATGACCTATATAAATTATATAAAAAAAAACAAAATGCATGTGTGGGTTGTGGATCGGTACCACCAGGAGCGCGAAGGCACTAGGTGGATTGGTACCAGGTTAGCACCCGGTTAGGCGCCGTAGGTATCATCGTTAATGCCCTAAAAGACGAACAACCGCGCAGAGCACCACTGGCGAAATTCTAACATTCGGTATCGGCGCGGCCCAGGGGGCCGATGTCGAATGTTAGACTTGCGCCAGTGATGCATCCACCTGTTGATTAGTGTTGGCCGCACTAGGTAGATTGGTACCGGGTTAGCACCAGGTTAGGCGCCGTAGGCATTATCATTATCTATTATTTATTATCACTGGCGGAAGTCTAACATTCGATATCGGCACAGGGTGGCCAAATCCGTTACTGTCGGGTGACAAACATGAAAAATTTAAGCTCCATACAATAATGTAAGTTTGGCAACAATGTAAAATAACCTTTCTTCAAATTGTCATATTAAGGAATATGGCGCATTGGAATGCAGTGGAAATATCGAATTTCTTTTTGGTTTTTTATTAGAAAAAGTGGTTCATCCATTTCTTTTATTTTCTTAAATCAGTTAAATGAAGGTAAACTTTCTATTTTATATTCAAAAATTATTAAATTCCGTGGGTTTAATTGTTTACAAGACCCACATTGAGGAATCTATGTGCAAATGTTCTAATAGGTCAATTGTTGTGTCATCATATGACTACATTGCTAATATTTGCATACTTGCATGCCAGAAAACAGTAGGCCAATTGCCAAATGAAACCTGGTTAATCGCAAGGAAAAATCGTTTGACTTCCAGGAATTCTGGTTCTGCCTTGTATGATAAATAAAAGATTCTCACCTTTATTATATAAATAACTCACAGGTAATATACATTTTATTTCAAATAATTACTCATTCAGTGAGTATATTAATTGGTAAGTTTTATTGGCTTTAAAAAGTGAATTGTGTTTGAGTTACTAATTCTGTTCTATATATGTATATATCTAAATTATATGTTAAAAAGTTATTCACCACAAACATCATGAAACAGATTCGTTTTCTATATTTTGCAGCCCTCTCAAATCAAAATACTTTTTTTTTGACCACGGAACATCCCAGCGTAAACACTTTTAGCTTCTTGAGAGTTGGATATATTTTATAGGTGGTTGTGGTAATCATCGATTATCGTCATTACGTCATTTAAATAAATTGCTTATCAGTAATGTCGTCACTGCTATTATATTGAATGCAGTTACCAAGGCCGTCCATAAGGGGGGGGTATTGCCCCTTCCTATATTTTGGAAAATGTCCTCTAATCGCTGAACCACCTGCTTACTCCCCTTGCAGTTAATTTGAACTAGGTCATATGGAATGACATTTTTGTAAACTTATTAGTAAAAGTTGGATCGCAATTAATCATTTAAGCAGTCGCACTGAGAATTGTCTGCTTTATTAACTGAAAAATATTAAAAGGATGATTTACTTAAAATTTAAACTGGTTTTATTGTATAAAAATGTATGAATATTTTTTTGACAAAAATAGGACAATTATTATTTACTAATGAATATTTATCTGCTGCCTCTATCTTTTTTTATTTTTTTCAGTAAGAAACACTTTAGATGGGATAAAGACCATACAATGGGGGCAAGATACAAAACTAATAGGAATATTTGAAAAAACCGAAATGCTACCGTTACTTCCACAACATTAGGGCTTGATAAGCGTGGATTTATTGGAGGAAGTACTGATGGCTTAATTTAAATTTAATATATATATATATATATATATATATATATATATATATATATATATATATATATATATATATATATATATATATATATATATATATATATATATATATATATATATATATATATATATATATATATATATATATATATATATATATATATATATATATATATATATATATATTTATTATTTAAGTAGATACATATCATTTTTAAGAAGAAATAAAAAGCTGTAAAATATTTTTTTTGTCATAGTCCCTACAACAAATTATATGTAATAAAATGTTTAAATAAACCATTATCTTGTCTTTAATTATAAAAAAGTACTTTTAGTCAGTTATTTAAATATAATGTAGGCAACAAAAAGTAATTTTATAAATCAGCATTGGGAAAATTTAGTTATACATAATAACTCTCTATAAAAGTCTAAAGTATATTGCATAAGTGTTGAAAGTGAAATTTTTCAAACGAGGTAGGTCATAGGAAAAATAGTTAACTGTTTTTCTTATAACCACAAAGAATCTTCAGTAGGACTTTTTTTACTTCTATTCTATACTAGTATTTAAAAAGTAAGTAACTGATTTGAAATAGATTAAAAGTAGGATTTAGCTTTTTACTTACCATCTTTCAAATAGGTACTATAGTGTTGAAATTTACCATCTTTCAAATAGGTACTATGGTGTTGAATTTTTTTTAACATACGTGTGATATAAACCACTTTTTAGTGTAAACAGTGTTTTTTTGTCAGTTTCATATGAAGCTGCGTCACAAAAAATTTTGTTTAACAAATTTACTTCAATTCCAATTTGTAGGAAAACATAACGCAACAAAACCTGCCTCTGTAAAATTAGTTGAAAAGAGAAACAACCTTTCCTGTCAAAGGAAAGATTTTCTTAATCTGAAATAATATTCTATTATGTATTGTGACAAACCAGCATACCAAATATCTTTAACAAAATGAAACAATATCTAGACTTTTATCACAGTTTTATTCACAGACTAATTAACAGATACACAAATATATACAAACATACATAAGTAGAACTTAAACTAATGAAAAGAGACTAATATAATATTAAAAAGCTAATAAGGTTTTATCAAAATAAAAGAATAATAATTATTTAAACTATACAAAGTTACATAAATTTAGATTGATTCTATTTTTGTCATCAGAATCTGCAAAAATTGAGAATTTTGTTAATATACCATGTATTAAATTTGGAAGAGTTTTAATGCCAAGGTTTCACCTAGCTCATACACAGCCCAACTCGTGAAAACTGAATTGTTTAGACAATATTTTTATTAATTTTGAAATACATGGGGTTTAAAATGGTATGTTCTGATTGTTAAGGCTCAGATTGTGGAATTTGTCTCAATGGGAATGCAGATGTATAAACGTATAAATAATCAAGTTAAACATCAAACCTTTTATAATTACCTATCTCAAAAAAAAACCCCAAAATGTGTATGAGGCTGATCTAGTTGAGTTGAAATATATATTTTTTCATGAGACTTTTCATTACTTCTACGACCTGTGCTTTCCACTAAAATGAAATAATAACTGGGGCCACATAAATTTAATACGAATCGTTGGAATACTGAAGAGGGAAGGGCAGTAAAGCAAACAGTTATGTTATGCTATGAATGATTTTGTTGGCAATTGGAGTAAAACCTTCTCTCTTTTTTTGTATGAAGCCACTTCTTTCCACTTTCTTCGTCCTATGGAAACCCAAAAAATGAACCTTAGGTCCTTTCGGATAGTTTCCGTTGCAATTAGGTACACAACAAATAAAAGGCATTGTTCTAAATTCACATATTTCTTTGCAAATCCATTTTTTATTAGAATTCAAGTGTTAACCTCACTACCACAAACTTCTATTTTGGCGAAAGTTTTATAGCACCAGTCTCAAAAATAATAACACTAACACAAATATGTAGAGAAATAGTTGAAAACTACTAATGTTCTAATTTATTTGTAAAAACGAATGCAAAAAACACGCCGTAAACCAATTTACGGATAGCAGATAACTACAAAAAGTTACTACTAAAGTCAAAACCAGTGTTATCGTGCGGGTCATACGATTTATCAACGACAAACTTTTTAAGTTTGTTTTTCTTTTATTACGTGTAATCATATCCTCCGCATAAAATCCGGAAGATGAATTAGATAAACCTGTGATATTTTTATATGAAAAAAGAGGACAAACATATAAATACCAGCAGTTGCAATCTCTGAGCGATGTCACTTCAAAGTCAGATTGACAAGTCAGTGACAAAATGAGTAATAGAAAACAATTTTCGAGTTTTTTGCATCCACAAGCGAAAAAAATGGTATTAAATCTAATAAAATATTACGAAAATGAAAATTCACCGGCCAATATCCACGAAGCAAAAGCTCTGGGAATCGGTATAAGGACTGTGCAGAAAATTGTGCATGAAAAAAAGCATAATTTACTACCGAAGATTAAGAAATGTACATGAAAAAAGCCAAAGACAGAAGACTTAAGTGACAATGTAAAAATGGATGTACGTAACGCAATTTACGATTTATACACATCAAAAACTAATATACCCCTTCAAGTTTTAATATAATATTGGAAATTGGACTAAAATCGTTGTCAAAATTAATAAAAATGTTGGGTTTTCGATATAAAAAGGACTGTAATCGAAGATTTTTATGCGAGTTGCCACAATCAGATAGCAAGTCAGCGTATCCAGTTTTTATAGAAATACACGGAAAATGTTAATTTAAAATTTAGAAAAGTGGTATTTTTAGACGAAACTTGGATATTTTCTAATGAAAGTGGTCCGAAATCTTGGCAGGACGAGTCTGTAAAAAGTGTCAAGAGAAAAGGGGGATGTGGGACGGGAAAACGGTTCATCATTTTGCATGCAAGTTCTTCTAGTTCTTAAGGCGCTTGCCATTTTGTGTATTTTTGTTTTTGCCAACCAAAAATTTTAACCAAATAGTCCCTCGGCATTTAATATATAAAATAATATTAAGAGGCTATTTTAATAATATTGCGTAATATAATAAAAAGAAACTATTTTCTTTCTCCCTGTATCACACAACATTTTGGTATTCACTGTGTTTTCTGATTTGATTCATAATGTTGGTGACCTTTGAACCCGCACGATAAGACCGCATTCGACTTTAGTGATGACTCATCGCAAGCTGTCAACCGCCGTTTCCAGGCTTTCTAGAAGAGACGGTGTTGCTCTGACCCGAGGGTTATTGGTTGACCTAACGCATTATGCCTTACCCGCCGGTGGCTTCGACGTTCAATGCCCGACTAAGTAAAATATTTTTTAATTGAGAAAAATCTAATTTTAATAATAATAAACTAAATTAGTTCTAATGCCCTAGGGTGCTTTGACCTTGACGTAGTGTCATATTTGTCAAATAACAAACTAGTCGGACATTAAAGTAATTTTGAAATCCTCGTGTATTATATTATAAAGGAAAATAATGGAAATCCTATTAACTATTGTTACTTTTGCAAAATGATTGGATAAATGGGAATGCCCCAGAAGCCCTAGATCATGCCATTCCTATTAAATATCACTATGTATGGATTAAGCAGTTATAGCGGTAGTTGCCTAAACAGACCATAGAGGCGATTACATTAAAATTTAAACATTTTGTAGGTAGGGAGAATGTTCTTTATATTATATATGCAGATACTGTGTATTTGCTTATTCCACAAAATAATTATATTTCTATAAATATAGGAAAAAGTATCATGTGCTTTTTATTGTTGGGTACTACGTAAAATTTGAGGTTTGAAGTTATGTGGGTATATTTGGATCGGTGAGAGAAATGAAAACCATTTATTAAATTGCCACGTTTCCGTAAATGTATTTGTTTTTTTTAATTTTTTTATTTAATGTACTTTATACAACAAATCGCACCTTAATATTTCTACCATTCCTTCTTTTTAGAGTTGCATTCAACGATAAACATAATAGTTGTAAGACTGCTATAGTGTTTACATTGTGAAATTATATATAAAAGTATGTACAAACATAGATGTTCACAGAACATGGTAAAATGAGAATGATACAACACAAAAAAGGCATATAGGGCACGAACAAGCATAAAATACAAGCATAAAATAACACGCATCTATATACAAACATAGAATAACAATCATGTATATATACAACTGTATATACTTTAATATATATATTCACAATGTAAATACTATACTACTCACACAACTATCATGATTATCGTTGAATGTAAATCTAAAAAAAAAAGGGATGATAGAGAGAGTAAGGGGCGATTTGTTGTATAAAGTATATTTTATAAAAAAAATAAGAAAAATAGCTAGCAGCAGAACCCTGAAGAAGGTAATACATTTACCGAAACGTCGGCAATTTAGGAAGTGGTTTTCATTTCTCTCGTCAATCCAAGTATACACACATAACTTCAAACTACAAGTTGACTGGAACGTTAAAAGAAAATTACACTACGTAAAATGTTCATATGATAATTCCCTGTCATTTTATATATCATAGAGGGCCAGAATTGTCTGCAAGGGTTCCTTGAAGCAAAAAAGTGTGGAACATTTTTGACTGTAAAGCCCGCTAGCCAGTATTCGTTCATTCGTCCATTCATTGATTCATTCGCATAGTGTGGAGGGTCCGGTTCGGTTCATCCGCGCGACTCGTTGCGCAGCGATTCTGTTTTTTAGAAGGCTTTGACTTCAGCGAACCATTCGCCTGGATCAAATTTTTTGCTTTTTGTGTCAAACAATGAAATGCGTGAATCTCATTCGAACGAATTAAATAAAAATTGATGAATAGTATAAATGAAATATTCGTCCTTTCGTTGATTCGCCCATTCGTTCATCTATACGAATTGAGAAATGGAATTAACGAATCGAATCGACGAACCGAACCGAATAGTGAGTAGCGGGTTTTAAACGCTGCAAAATTATTTAGATTTATATTTTAAAACCGACGCGGACGTTCTGCTGTTGGCAGATATGTTAAGGAATTTCGACGCATCAACCGCGTTAACCTGAATATATTTTTAGATGTATGACTATAGATGTGCGCCAAAACCAAAATTTTCTTGTTATTCACGTTCAAAAATGACATGATAGTTTCCTTGGGCCTAATGCCGATTGTTATGGCTATTAAAGTTGATAGTTTTCTTGGGCCCAATACCAGTTGCAAAAATTTAAACGTCGACACGCATTGCCGGCGTGCAAATGGTGTACGATTTTTATTTTTTAAGGCCAATATTTGTATTTCGTTAATCTTCTCTGTAACCGAGTCTTGCATACGCCAACTTGTTTTTTTTACGACTCGACATGAATTTGAAGGCTTTGCCTCTACAGAAGCCAAAATATTGACATCATCTGTTTCTTGATTTTCTTTGTTATATAATTTTGGTCGCGGACACTTAAAAGCTCCATAATCTTTTAATTTTTTTCTGATTCTTAGAAAATATCTGAGAAAGGCTGCCTTCTTTTCGAGTATCTATTAAAATAAAACGGAAAGATTGCTTTAAAAAATGAATAACTAAAAGCTTAGGACTCACCTATTTAAATATAATTCGGAAACTTGATTTGCGTTGAATAAATTCAACTAAGGTCATATTTTTCGTATTTTTCAAAAATTCTGATATTAGCCATTATTTAAACCATTAAAATATGACGTAAAGCACTGCACAACAATCAGATTTTTGACATAAGTTCAAAATGAATGCAGTAATAATTGCCAGTTTTTGTTTTCCACCACTTACCTCCAACCACAACAAACTTGCAAAATTGTTATTATTTTATTAATAATTCCAAATTGCGGGCTTTTCATTTAAGGTAAATATTAAGTATTATATATTTTTAAAGAGCGTAAAATGATGTGCTTTTAACTGCCTTAAAATATACAGGTTGTTTCATTTAAAAAATACAAGTTTGGTCTGTAGCGCAATATTTGAGATCCCTAGAAAACAACTGACTATGCTATTGTATTCTACGTAAAAAATATTTTCATTAGCTTGTATTGTAACTAAGATACGCAGGGTGCCTGGAAAGTGCAAATTATCCATTTTGCCCTGAATTTCAAAAATGAAGAAGGCCATGACAATTTTGTTTACATCATGTTTCGTTTCACGAAAAAGTAGCACAGTGTCGCGAAAAGTATCTAAAATGGGACACCCTGTACATAACTGGTGTGACAGTGATCATTTTCAAATTTGAAGGATTTCTGCACTTCTCTCACTTCTCTAAATACCTTCTCGCTTAAAGACTTCTGTCACATTCCACCTAGGTAAATCTCGATATTTATTGAATAACGAAAATGTTTCAATTTTATTTGATTATTTAATTCCTTTCGCGTTTTCTCTCAATTGAGGAGGAGTACAAATGATCTCTTTTGAATCAATCATTCTCTTTCTAAAACACTTTTTTGATGAAAATCTATAAAAATGCAACTAATTTAAGTGTGTATGCTTGGCTTGTTTAGTATCATAGTAATCAGTTATATTTGTCACAAATAACGTCATTTGCATTTAAAAGGTGTAGTGTATACGAACATCGGTGAAAAGGTTTCATTCCTGCCACGAGAA
Organism: Kuschelorhynchus macadamiae; assembly: GCA_030620095.1. Taxonomy (NCBI): domain Eukaryota; kingdom Metazoa; phylum Arthropoda; class Insecta; order Coleoptera; family Curculionidae; genus Kuschelorhynchus; species Kuschelorhynchus macadamiae. Next base: position 1,922,701 of record JAUTXW010000668.1, on the reverse strand, counting down.
ATGGTTCAACCATCCTTTTCTTTCGACAGGAATGAAACACTCTCCACGTAGGTATGTAATATACTATTACAAACATGTAAATTGCTTTTGAAACTCAAACAAATACGTTAACGTGTTGTTGAAAAATGCTGAAACCAGGATTCAAAATGGATATTCTGTATTTGATATTTCGATATATATGGACATATATCACTAAATTCCCTTGATACATTTAAGCTATACAAAGGTAACTCTATACCTTTCTAAATTATCCTTATTTTTTTTCATCATTAAATAATAAATGCGATTCATACACAATAAAATTGTAACAACCCTAACTATTTTCCGCTCAATTTATGTAGCGGCTATTTTCGTTTTAACTCAGGGTAATTAATTTCAGAAAAGGATTTCCTTTTAAGTAAAAACGCTAACTACCGGAAAATATTCGCGATTAATGTAAGGCGGCATAACAAAGAACAAGACGTCATTATGTGCTCGACGTATACACGGGTTTATGAACACCAATAAGATCTTATCTTTGTAAGAGAAGCCTTTCGTTAGATCACATGTGAAACTTATTGAATAATGACAGAGAATTTCAAAGGGGGATTTAGTGGTTAATACAGGAAGTAGTTAAAATTGATCATTTAATTTAACAATGTACATTTTATGAATATTCTTGGTTTTGCTTCGAATTTTTAGGGTTTATTGAAATGTATAAATAGGTATATATAAATGAAGTACAATTTAGATTTAGTTCCTGAAATTCAGCTGAAGATTCGCAATATACCGGGTGACACAGGAGACAAGTGACGGGCTTTTTTATTTTTAAACAACTCGATGTGATGAAAATTTTTGACAAAAAAATAATTAAAATCAATTTCTTGTTTCAAAGGAAGAGACTCCTACTTTTTACTTCTCGTGTTTTCTCAATTCCGTTGGTCTGTCTGTCTGTCGGCGGCCTAGTGAAATGTTAAAAAATTGATAATAGCGGCTTCATAAAATATTTAAAAATTCAGCCTGAAAAAACTGCTTAGTGGATTGAAATTGTGTGACATAACTAATTGTGGTATAGGGATCAATTAGTAAAATTGTGGTACTAATTCAAGACGATCGAACAAAATGGCGGCCAAATAAAATGTTTGTTATCGTGAGAAAATCAGCCTCTTAAATTTTTACGTATCTTCACGTTTCAGCATCCCTAGAACCCAAGATGGTGTCCTAATAAAATATTTAAAAGTTCAGCCTGAAAAAACTACTTAATTAATTGATTTCAAGTTGTGTGCCATAACTAATTTTGGAATAGGGATCAACTAAATTGTGTTACTAGTTCATGATGGCGGAATAAAATGGTGGCCAAATAAAATGTTTGTAATCGTGAAAAAAATCACCCTTTCAGGATTTACATATCTTTACGTTTTAGCGGCCCTAGATGCCAAAAAGTATGTTTTCTCAATTCCTTTGGTCCGTCTGTCGGTCTGTCTGTCAGTTCGCGACATAGCTTAAAAACTATTTACCAGATTGGGTTCAAATTTTAATCAAAAATTAAGGGTCATATGGGAATGACCTGGTAATATTTTGATAAAAATCCAATATGGCAGAATAATGTTAAAAAAATTCTTACTAAAAACTAAGTATCAAATTTGCCGCAAACTTTGCACAAAAATTAAGTGTTACATAGGAATGAAGTGGTAAGATTTTGATATGAATTGAAGATAGCAAAACATAATAACGGTCTAATAAAATATTTAGGAAATCAGCTTGAAAATACCACTTATTAAATTAATTTCAATTTTTGTGCAAGAATTAAGTGTGATATAGAGATCTAATGGTAAAGTTGTAGTACGAGTTTAAGACGGCGAAACAAAACGCTGGTATTATACAATTTTCATTTAAATTATTAGGCGGTAATATAGTCATTTATTTTAAATTACGGTCATTTTGACTTTTTTAAATAACTGCTTTAACGTCATCTTAAAAAGAAAAGTTGCCTTGAAAATGTAATTTTACGGAGAAAATTACTGCTGGAAAAATTTTAAGAAATATCGAACTAAATTGTTATTCGATAAAACAAGAAGTTGAAAAAAATAGGAAATTTATCACCCAAAACCATTTTTAGATCAAAGTGTTCTCAAAAATGAAGAAATAAGTTTAGTTTTTGACTGCTCAAAACAAGTATTAAAGTTTAAAACTGCGAATGTGTAATGGTGATACATATCTGCTGTGTTACCCGATATATTTTCAGTTTAATGGAAATGGTGTATGGTGGTAGAAGCAAAACAATAAAACTGAAGATATTCGTTGTGTAGATATTAGTAATAAGCCTTTCCACAAAAATTATCAGATTGAAAACTTGCCACTATTGCCTTGTACATATCTTTTATGTCTTCGTATACTATGTAAATTTAAGCTGATTTTTGTAATATACAAATATATTCGGATTAATAAATATTACTTTAACAAAAGTAATTTGGCTTAGCATAATTAAAAGCACTTGTGGAGAACTGTATTTTTTTAACAAAATGAATTAATTTAACTACCAAAACAGAATTTTGCGTATAAGTAAGTAATATCTAATAGTTTTCCTCCGAAACATTGGAAAGGGTTACTCATCCGTTTCTTTTGAAACATGTATTCTAGAAAGAGAAAATCGATCCATTGCCTATGTTTGAGAATGCATAACTGCGTACTTTACGTAGTATGAGGGAAGTAAAAATGATGTATGTCATTTTTACTTCGCGTAAAGTACGCAGACGATCAGTGAAAAACTTCTGCTGAAAACAAGAAGAAAGGTATAAGGTAAGTGTACTTGCGCTATGTTTATATGAGTTTTGGTAAAATTTCTTATGTCTACGAAGGAATACATCTCTACAAATTAATGTTAGTCAAAAAACACACATTATTCACAACAGAACGATAATTTTCTAGAGATAATATAGAACGATTTTTTCAAAGTCGCAGTTTGAACTACGAGAACTTCCAGAAGCATTTTCTAAAATTACATAGGAACTGGCTCGCCAAAATTTAGAACATTTCGGAGACTATTCTCTTTTGAATATTCTGCAGAGGCTGAGTTGCAAAGGAATTATGCAGCGACACTTATAAATTACTGGTCACAATTTACTTGTTTTATAACTTTTGTCGTAACGGATGGGGTGTGATTAAAGTTCCTTTAACTAAAAAATTTGACAAAAGATGACTTTTTTGGACATTTCACTGTTTCGAAAATTAAGTCAAGAAACCGAGGTCGGTTGCTTCCAGGATGTGGCATTTTTCATAGAAGGAGATCGTTTACACGAAGTTAACCATTTTTTTATATACATTGTTGTACTTTTTATTCATAAGTCTTTGTTATGAACTTCCTTTTCAAGATCGCATAGTTTTGCGTCTAGAATAAAATTTTTTAAGTTGTGTTACTATAATGATTTCGATAACGGTTTATTTAACAACTCTCTCTAGCTGTGAATTGATAAGTTAAAAAAAGCATTAAAGTATTTTGAAAATTGAAGAATTTCATTATTATAGACCTATCTTATGCCACTCTTTAAAAAAATGGAATTTAAAGTATTGTAAGCTTCTTATGTATTTATTTTAATTTTAATCGTTTGCCTCATCATTGGGTAGAGGTAATATAGGTTTTAAGCAACATATATCAAAGTGACAATAACGGTTATATTAGCAACTGTCTCTAATAATCAAATGATAATAATCACAAATAATGGTCATTCGAAATGTTATCAGTAGTTAAAGTAATCTTTGAGTTCAGGTATTTGGTTATATGATTGAATTGACTTGGAGAATAACTTGTAATTTAGTAGACATGATGGTGCATTATGAAGGGGAGTTGCATGGAATAGAGTTCCGTCTAGAAAGTAACTTCATAACTGTGCGTTTATTATTCTGTTCTGTTTTGGAGACAAGTTTGATAATATTGTATGACGGAGTAGAGTAGACAACAGATATTGATATGAGGAAATAAGGCAAATGTCAATATAAAATGCGTTAATTGAGTGAAATATAAACAATTAATTCACGTACATATTTGTAGAGAAAGACAAAATGGGAGTTTGCTAAAAAAGTGCGTCATGACAGACTTGATAGAAGATTATGATTTAATATTTTAGTTGCGAGTTTGGAAAGTAGAAATATATAGGGTTCCTCAAAAGTTCGGAATAAAATGTAAAATGTATTTGAGTGAGTAACTTTTGACAAAAACGCTGAAATTCGGTAACTGAATTGACTGATTATTCTATTATTCGGTAGCTAAATGTTCTTTTTCTCAATCTTCTAACCCCATCCACTTCCTCCTTTTTTTTATGGGAACATTATGCCTTGTGATGGTTTGCAACAAAAGCTCATGCAAAATCGAATTCAACCATATAAACATGTATTACGCCTTTATTACCTTTGTTTTAGGGGATTTTATCTCTGGATTTTTGTTATTTAAACGTTAATTGAAACAATGTTTTACAAGTAAAATCAGTTTAATAAATACTGTTATCCGGTGGTGATTACTGCCTCACATGCTAAACATGTCCTCCACCCCCTACTTGACAAGGCAATGATAAAAGCTGTCTGCATTCCAAATAGCTTCGGTCAGTAAATTAGGTAGCTCCAATCTAACTGTCTGTTTTGAAAGCCTCATTATTATCCGGTTTATTTTGGCAAAAACCTTCCGCGTATACCCAAAGAAAATATTCAAGGAGTTAACTCTCGAGATCTTTGTAACTATTCAATTGTACCCCGTAGACCTTAGTGACGGAGAAAATTTCATCTAATTATCGTCGAACATTAACGTGACTTCCGTGAATTATTTTATTAGGTATATCTGGATCTACTTTATTAGGAAATATAACGGCTAGGGCAGGTATACCAGTTCAATACTTAAAAAATCTAGATGGCGTTCAGCCATGAAATTGTTTGTAAAAATGGTCCTAAACCTCTATAATTAATGATATCTGCCCATACATTTACTTTCCTTGGACTGCATCTATAAATTTGAATGTGCATAACCTGCACATTTAAATTTATAGATATTTCTACTTTTTGGTCATCCAATGATACACACACTGTCCCCTAACACGCGTTCTCCTAAAAAAATGTACCCCAAAGCTCTCCTCGTTGAGCAAAATGTCCCCCAAAGCGTACTCCATTAAGGTGAAACTGCACACAGAAAATGAAAAATCAACGACAAGGTCTAGTCAAATTGAGAGAAATATGTAAAGATACCGAAGTGTACGTCGTGTGAAACATATAAAAAATAGTGCTGGGTATAGTTAACTTAAAATACATTTCGGTTAAAAACGGGCTCAAAAGACTTCACGCAATGCAGAAATACAAAGACATGAGTACGATTTACCATTTCAAATTTTGCAGTTATGTAGACAAAGGATCAATGTAAGGAATAGTGCAATTTTTTCGAAAAATAAAAAGCATGCCGTGTCATTTTCGTCACAAAAACGGCCAAAAATGGATCATTCTACTTCTAATTTTTTCATTCCAAATTCGATTTTGACATAAAAATACGAATGTTGCGACCAACTATACATATTGCCATATTAAAATCAAATTGAAGCTAATAAATATCTCTTACAGCTTTAATATACAGTGTCTCCAAGATAAGGATGCACAGCATGGGGATCTCGGAAACGGTAAGAGATATAGTGTCGGTTAAATTAGACAAAAGTTGCGTATTTTGATGCCCAACAAAATCCCGTTTCACAAATTTGAAAATTCTAAGCCGTTCCGGAAATAACCGAGAAAACCCGAAATATTGCGATTTCGTTTTAATTTTCTTTTGAAGCTTTTTGAAGAGATATGAAAAAACGGAAAACACTTTTTCGTTCTCACTTTTTAAGCTCTACAAGGTGACGTTGACAAATTTTCATTACAACGTTTCGTTTCGATGGAACTACCATCAACTTTGATTTTTCTTATGGGACGGAAAAAAAGTACACCCAGTATTAGATTGCGCTTTTCATTGCGAATTCAACGATGTACTACACAATATGGTTACTTGTGTTTTTATCCAGAAAAATGTCTTTTTAATACATTTCTAGCATTTTATTATAGTAGGCCACGAAATCCACGTGTGTGACCATCCAGACATCAAGATCGCTTTGGATTTAATATTTGGTGTGGGATTTTTGGTAGCAAGATTATAGGCCCTATTTTTTTTCACAATTCATTAACTTCCAAGCGGTGCCTTGTGATCTTGAGGCACGATTTAGAAGGTGCATTAGATAATTTACCGTTAGGCGCTGTACACGGCTGTTGGTTCCAACAAAGATTACAGTGAAACACCTTGGCCTCCAAGATCCCCGGACCTAACTCCCTTGGATTTTTTCTTGTGGGGCTACATAAAAAATTAGGTATTTAAAGAATGTTTTGACAACGAGGAACAATTATATCAATCAGTACGAGCGGCATTTAATACAATTACTCCTGAAATGTTAAGTCATATTTTGGAGTCTACCGTGAGACGTGCGTACTTCTGTTTAGAAAATGGAGGTAATTTGTTTGAATATTTGTTATAGTTAGTAAATAAATAAATACATTCATTCGAACTTGTCAACCGTTTTTTCTTCCTTTTATCCTTAGGATTTCATGCACTACTATAATAAAATGCTAGAAATGTATTAAAAAGCCATTTTTCTGGATAAAAACACAAGTAATCATATTGTACTGGACATGTTTGAATTCGCAATGAAAAGCGCAATCTCATACTGGGTGTACTTTTTTTCCGTCCCATAAGAAAAATCAAAGTTGATGGTGGTTCCATTGAAATGAAACGTTGTAATAAAAATTTGTTAACGTCACCTTGTATAGTTTAAAAAGTGATAATGAAAAAGTGTTTTCCGTTTTTTCATATCTTTTCAAATAGCTTCAAAAAAAATTAAAACGAAATCGCAATATTTCGGTTTTTCTCGGATATTTCCGGAACGGCTTAGAATTTTCAAATTTGTAAAACGGGATTTTGTTGGGCATCAAAATACGCAACTTTTGTCTAATTTAACCGACACTATATCTTTTACCGTTTCCGAGATCCCCATGCTGTGCATCCTTATCTTGGACACATTGTATTATTGCAGCGGAGGAAGGCTTCATAATAACACCGCCTGCCAAGGCGTCTTCTATAGTTTTATAAAGTCTCAATTTTCTAAATAAAACCAAATACTACGCAAATGCAAAAGGTACCTTTTTTGGTCATAAGTTATTTTTGGTCCATATATATATTGTTATTGTCGCCTAGTAACTTCTCTGAAATAGCATAAATTGTTCTTGTCCCTCATTGGCTTCTCAGAAATCTGTTCACTTTAAACAAAGTTCATCTTGTTTAAAGTCTTTAATTTATCTGTGCGAGCCGGAGTAAAGAGCAAACGTTAATTACGGGATCCCTATATTATTGTGTGTCCCAACGGTCACTTTATACTTGAGGTTCCAAGAAAATTGTTTTCGGAACCACGGATAGCTTTATTGATCGACGAAACTAAGCTGAACTAACGCTAACGGGACCGATCCACCTACAAAAAACCTTGTTTCAATATAGACCCGGAATTTTGTTCAATCTTCATAAAATCGGCGCGCTTTCTTTTCAGTAAACCTAACTACTCTTAACCTATAAATAATCCGCATCTTTATTATTTTGATTTATCTTCTACAATAATAAAAATAAGATCTATACTGATAAAAAATGTTATAATCGGACAAGGGCCTGGTACAGTTAAGAGTTGCCCGGCTCAAAAGATGATCTACCTGATAGGCTTCGGAGATAACTTACCTACTATTGGGAGTGAATTTACCTATGCCTTATTAGACCCTTCTGTACATTAGAGAAAATCAGACTACTATCGGTAGGAATTCCGAAACAAAGATGATACGGTATACTGCCCGCTGCTCCGTACCGATGTTGGTGTTGTATCCGTCGCGTTAAGTTAGCACCAGATTTGTCAATAAAACTATTATTGAAGCAATATTTGGCAATAAAACAATCATCATTGAAGCTATAATAAATACTAAAAATTCTGTTGTACGAGGAAAAAGAAAAAAGCAAGTTTTTGATATAAGCGCCTCTTTCGGCGAGATTTGTTACGTCAAAGATATGCGTATATGAATTTCCGAACTATTTTTTCTCTTCTTTCAATTGATGCATTCGATTGTTTGATCCGATCAATAGCTTCGCTAGTAGTATCCTCATTTTCAACCCAAAACCACCAAAAAATCACATTTTCTTTAATTTGCGCACTTTGCAAACAATATTGGCTTTTCTTTTGCTTTCATCAGAAAGGGTGCCTCAAAATGCATATAAATCAGTTGGCTTCAAGAATGTACCGGGTATATTTTTATAATTTAACGATTTTTCCTATTTTTATTTAAACAGATACAAAAAACTTTAAATACAAAAGTAGTTGGGTTTGAGGTGACCCGCCAGGAAAATTTTTTCTCATACAGGGTGGTCCAACAATACGGTACTGCCACCAACTTCATTTTTTAAATAGATCACCCTATATTTTGGTCGATATTTGGATAGAGCTCATTTTCGACTTTTCAAAAATGTATATTATAACTATGAAACAAATAAACTATAGATTTATAAATGTTTCATACGATCACCATTATTTTCTATATATTTTCTATAATCCTCTTCCAATTTATTAATTGAATTTGAAATATACTTAAAATGATTAGTATTTAAACTACACAATTTTTCCTCTTAAATCTTCCAACGTTCTGATTCTTTCTCTAGAGACCTCGTCTTTTAAATATTCCCATTAAAAATTATCTAACGGAGTTAAATCCGGGCTATTTGGAGGCCAACAAATAACCCCGTTTCGGCCAATCCATATATCATAGCCGTTGTTTAAAAACTCCCTTACAGGGCGACATTATGTGGCAGAGCCCCATCTTGCTGCCATATAAGATTAAAATAACTTTGCAGGGGTACGTTTTCCAAAAGATTCTCAATTTCATTTTGCAAAAACCTATGCCCAGTAGTATCTATGTCCATTCAGAGCACCTTCAAAAATAATTAAACCAATCAACTTATTTCTCAGCATACCACACCAAACATTAAGGGACTTACGTCGTTTAATTTCAATATATGCGTGTGGGTTTTCAGGTGCTCACAAATGTGTGTTTTTTTTGGATTTTATTAAAAAAGTCATGATCCTCATTTTTGTGAAAAATCATTTGTTGGCAGAAGTTTTATCTTAAATGTTTTTGATTTCTACTAGGCTCCTGGACAGGCATTAATTTATATGGATGATACCTATTTGTATTTCTTTAAAGTATTTTTGAATTTCGGTTAGTGATTTTTCAAAAGACCTACATGCATCTCTAATTGAATGTCGCGGGTTTTCTAACAGTAAGATTAATATTTTTAATTTACCAAACATAATGTTAATTCATTGCATACTTTGAAAACATAGCAATATATTCATTTCTTCTGCTTCGTTTAAAGCAACTGTTCGTGTCTTTCGTTGCAGGGATTTTCTTTGCGCATTATAAAATGTAGCCCTGGTTGGAACTTGGATCCCAGGGTGGAGGTGCCGGTATTCGGCTTGTGCATCCGAAACATTAATATTTTTATAAAATAATCGAATAATTTCTAATTTTTCTTCTTCATTATAAACCATAATGAACAAATTAATTTTTGACAAATGTTTTCTTGTTTTATTTTTTCCATGGCTACCTAGATTAATACTTATTGCTTTCGTAGTTTACAAAGTAAACGCAGCAACCTGTGATCGATCCATAGCTACTATGATTAAAAGTACATAAAAGAGACCTTATTCAGGATTTTTAAACAATATAGAGAGAAAATGGCTGAACCAAATATAGACATATTATACATTTCTGAAAAGAGGAAAATGAGCTCTATCCAAATATCAACAAAAATATTAAAAAAAAACTAAGTTGTTTCAGTACCGCATTGTTGGACCACCCTATATGCGAAAAAAAATTTTCCTGGCAGGTCACCTCAAACCCAACAACTTTTGTATTTAAAGTGTTTAAATAAAAATAGGAAAAATTGTTAAATTATAAATATACACCCTGTACAATAAATGCGTCAATTTGTATTGGAATTCGTTTATTTTGCAGAACTAATAGTTTAAAACTATTTGGTAGAGACCCATTGGATGCATCAAGTATTGCAGCCAATTCAAAAGCCCATATATTTTTTTAGAACTGTGATCGGCAACATTGTGACAATTGTTGGAACGTGTTTAATAATCTAATAGTAATTTCATGCAATGCGCGTAATAGATTCGAGATTGGCGAAATTATTATTTTAAACCTGTGAATAATTCTACTACCATAAACTAATGGGCGAAGTTTTTTGTAGAAGTTTTTATTAATTCTTCGATATGAGACCTGAAAGGTTAATTGTTATTTTGGTAAGACCCATTTTTTTTTTGGTGTTTTTTCTTTACATATATCAGATTTCTTGAAATCTGCGTTGGGTGGGTAGATTCACTTTTTCAAATCGAATTATCCTAACAGAGTTTCTACCGCCACTCCATTTCCCATAAATAGGTCTAAATTTGAATTCTGTTTAATTTTCGACCATCCAAACTGCATAAATACACTTTCGAAATGTCGAAATTTTATATATCATCAGGCCATTTACCAAAAATCCGTCTGGCATTTAATATGCGCATACGAAACAACAATAGCCATAAAGATATATCGGGCTGATAAGCTATGAATTATTAATGATTAAAATTCAAATTTCGCCGTTTTAATTAATCTGATACGGGCCGGTCCGCACCCCACTATTACTGGCCATATTTCAACGTTTGCCTATCTGAAAGTGTTAAAATTTGAAATGTTTATGTTGGCCCCATGGAATCGGCTGAATATGCCAAATATACACAGATTTTATGTAACATTTTAATTACGCATATTATTACAATTATTACATCTATACATCAAACAAAAATCATCCGCACTGATAAGTCTACTAAAAAATAAAAGCAACTGAATTGAATATTTTGAAATATTGTGATATTTTTATATACAGGGTGTGTAAAAAGTCTGGAAATGGCTTAAAATCTCCCTAATTTGTTGGCCGATCTAAACCAAATTTGCTACAACAGTGTAAAGGGAGATTATGCCCCAATGATGGCATGGGCATTGTTGCTACATGTCTAGTTTTTAAGAAAATCTAATGAATTTAAATTTTTTAAATCGAATACCCGTATATTTTTTATTTTTACAGTAAATTTCTTATACTTCTGGAATAACATATCTTATCCCTAATACCAATAGTTTTTTAAATAAAGCCGTTTTTCAAAAGCAAGAAATAATAACAAATTATAACAAATGTTCAAATTATATAGAACGAAAGCTTTCACGGCTGTGGTCAACTAAGAAATCATGCTTCTTGGGATTAGACCGTGTCAAAATGGAATCACTTTCCGACGTTTCGCCTTCGATTGCACGAGGCATCTTCAGGGATCTTCACTTCACGAGATCGGAGCACTGAATGAGCTCGGAGAGACCCAGGCCGGCTATTTATAGTCGAGTCCCGAAACCGATGCAAGAACTTTGGTTTCTTTTATGATGACATGCCCAGTAGAATGTTGGTGTTCAGATACAGCAGATTGTACAATTTGTTTCTTTCTGATACATCGTTCATGTTCCTTAAGCCTAGTCGATATGGATCGTCCAGTTTCTCCAATATAAACATCACCACAGGAACAAGGAATTGCATATACTCCTTCCGTTTGAAAAGGAATAGTGTTCTTTGGCGATCTCAAACATTGTCCAATTTTCTTGTGTGTGTTAAAGATTGTACGTATGTTGGACCGGCAAAGTAACCTTGCAATCTTGTCTGTGGTTCCGTGTATAAATGGAAGAACTACATTTCCTAACGCTAATTCCTTATTAGTATCATTTCGTGGAGCAGGATTATTATATTTTCTAATTGATCGTCTAATATCATCAGACTTAAAGCTTGAGTTTCTCTGTTTCCGATTGTAAAGAATTTTGGTCACCAATCGCGAGGGCCCTGTAAACCAATGAATTAATGACTGATTGCTTTTGTGCCGGATGATGATGGGAATTTGCATTTAAGTACCTGTTCGTATCCGTTGGTTTTTTATATACAGAGTGTCCTAAGGAACCATCCCCTTTCCTTTGTACAAGAACATCTAGAAAGGGAATCGTGCCTTCTAATTCAATTTACATTGTAAATTTTATGTTAGCATGTTGTTGATTTAGATGATCAAGAAACCCAGAGAGGTTTTCTGGACCATGTGGCCATATTACAAAAGTGTCGTCTACATATCTGAATCATGATTTTGGGTTTTAGTGGAGACGACTCTAAAGCTTCCTGCTCAAAAGCTTCCATGAAGATATTGGCTACCATCTGTAACAGTGGAGATCTCATGGCTGCTCCTGAGGTTTGCTCATAGAAAGTTCCTTGAAAGACAAAATACGTTGATGTAAGACATGTTTCAATTAAATCTGAAACTGAGTTGTCAATACTATTATGGTGAAATAAGTCTGATATTATGGAAATTGAATCATTTATAGGCACATTCGTATACATCGATTCTACATCGAAACTGACTAAGTTATCTTTGGGATCTAATTGGATTGATTTAAGTTTTTCTACAAAATGCGTAGAGTTTCTAATATATGAATGTGTTTTTCCTGTAAAATTATTAAGCATATTTGAAAGATATTTACCAATTTTGTACTGACGATAGGTCGAAGTGGTACATTAACCTTATGTATTTTAGGTAGTCCGTAGAACCGCAGGATCCTTAAGTTGCTTGGCCTTAACATCTTCTTCTCCTCTGTTGGTAGGTTGGATGCATTTATAAGGTTGGTTATCCGTCTTTCAATTTTGTTGATCGGGTCTGCTTGGATCACTCTGTAGATGTTGTCGTCCAATTGAATTGCATTGTAAATCATCTCTGGTGTTATTAATTCCATTGCATACTGTATTCGATACTGTAAGTTAGCCAGATCCTGAGGTTTCGTTGCATCAACATTATTCTTTAACTGCTTCTATAAAAGAGAGTCATTTGGCGCCAAATCTGGGGACCTAGGCAGTCACTCGATAGGGCATCTTCTGTCTGGAAATGTATTATTTAAAAATTCGCACACGTTTACTCCAAAATGCGATGGAGCTCCGTTCTATTGGAAGTATGTAATTGCATAATTCAAACCCATGGATAGCAGGAACTATTTGATTTTCCAAGAGCTGAAGGTAAAGCTGTGATGTCAAATTTCCTTCCATAAAAAATGGCCCGATCTTGTGGGTTTGAACGAACCTAACCCATACATTCAGTTTTTCAGGACGTTGTGTATAACAATCTCTCATTCAATGGAGATTTTCATCGGCCCAAAATCTGCGGTTGTGTCTATTGACCGTTTAACATGGATGTTCTTTATCCGAAAAGACTATAAAGTTGAAAAATTAATATTTTGCTGCAATCATAATGTCGCAAAATTCCATTCTCTTCTTATTTATGTTTTCTTAGAACAATATGGATGGGTTTGAAGCAGATATCAACTACTTAACGATAAAGACAAAATTTTGTCTGTGTGTGTGTCTTATTAACAATGACGGTAATAATTCAAAACTAAGGTGCTTAATTGCATATTGTTGTCCTAACATCCTAAAACGTCTTTATATAACAAACAATTGATGTTAGGAATAAGACATGTTATACCAAAAGTATTAGAAATTTACTGTAAATAGTTAAAATAAAAAAATATACAGGGTATTCTATTTAAAAAATTATAATTCATTAGATTTTCTGAAAAATTAGACATATGGCGACAACGCCGGTATCATCATTGGGTGCGTAATCTCCACTTACACTATTGTACCAAGTTTGGTTTAGATGGGCCAACAAATTAGGGAGATTTTAAACCGTTTCCAGAATTTTTACAGACCCTGCATACACTGCTGGAGAGGAAACGGAATAAGCCAATTTTTAGGTAAAACTTAAATTCGTGTATTTTTAAAACAAGTAGAGATATTGAAATGCGGTTTTGAGCTGTCTTTCAAATTTTATTACATATTACCGGTTTTTAGAGTGAAACTTACTTAAGATAAAAAGTTAATTTATGCAGGGTAAACATGTATAAAAACTATTTTTGAGTTTTAATTGCGAGACCAACTTAATCCTTGGTTAAATTAAAAAAAATAATTTAAAAATATTTAAAGTACTTTTTGGGATACGATTTTTTTCAATATTTAGATTCTTACATTTTAAGCTGTAACTTTTTATAAACCGTTTGATGTAAAGTTTTCTTGCTAGAGAGCCCCTAAGTCTAAATTTTTTTATAATTTGTAGGGCCTGCATTACGAAAAAATATACAGGATATGCAAAAAATATGTTAAAATTAGTTAAAATCCTAAAACTCCCTTCAATGTTACACGGATTTCAATTTAAAAGTTAGTAGGTATTTAAGTTTTAAGGAATACTGAACATTTTCCTCAAACGGGTTTTTTATTCTCTCTCTAACTTTATTATTTTTAAAAATATAGGTGTTACTTTTAGAACCAATACCGGGTGTCACAGGATACCTGAAAGTATTGAAATTTGAAATGTATATGATGGCTCGATGGAATCGGCTGAATATTCCAGATATAGGTACAGAGATTTTTACGTATATAATTATTATATCTATACATTAAACATAAAGATCATCTGCACGAATCAATGATAAACCTGTTCAAAAATAATTGAACTATATATATATATATATATATATATATATATATATATATGTATATATATATGTTTTTAAAATAATATGTGATATTTTTATATATACAGTGCTGGACAGAGCCAAACGAGACAAGTGAATGTTTGGGTAAAATTTAAATAAGATTATTTTTAAAACAAGAAGAGATAGTGAGATGCGGTTTTCAGCTATGTCTTGCAAATTTTATTTCTTATGGGGGAACTGCATGCAGTATTATGGATCATTTGCCAGCCTTCCGCCGCTGCAATATTATGATAAAGCTGTAAGAGATATTTATTAGCTTCAAGGTCATTTAATTAGGGAAATATGTATAGTTGGGCGCTAAATACGATTTTTTATGAAATAATTAAAACTATAATTATAAAACGGAAGTCGATTTGTCCATTTTCGACCATTTTTTGACTCAAATGCCATCGGATATAATTTTTTTATCCACAAAATGGCTCTTTACCGCCTTTCATTGATCCTTTGTCTACGTAACTGCAAAATTTGAAATGGTAAATCGTACTCATGTCTTTGTGTTTCTGCAGCGCGTTTTTAACCGAATGTAATTTAAATTGCCTATACATAACACATTTTTTTGAAGTCGGACGTGCAGGAAGTTTTTTCTAATACGTAGGTACCATTTCATCTTACTTTGAACTTCACTAGACATTGTCGCTGATTTTTCACTTTTTGCGTGCAGTTCTCCCTTATTGGCGATTTTAAGCGTGGAAACTACTAAAAAATTATTTATGCAGATTGATAAATTGCAATTTTCCAGTATTTTATTTGGTTCGAACGAAAACGATTTTTGAGTTCCATTTGCGAGACCAATGTAATCCTTGGTGAAATTAAAAAAAGGACAATTTGGAAAGTTTTTGAAAAATTTAAGTACGTTTTGTGATTTTTTTAAAATAATATCTTCTGACATATTAAGCTGTAACATTTTATTAGCCGTTTAATATAAAGGTTTCAAGAGAGCCCTTAAAACTCAATTTTTTAAACCTGTAAGATTTGCACTAAGTAGAAAACATACACGGTGTGTAATAAATATACTAAGTTTAGTTAAAAACCTAGCCATCCTAAAGACCATGTACGTATATTTCAACACCCGTAAACGAATTCAAATTTAAAAGTTGTTATTTAAGTTTTAAGGAATACTGAACATTTTCTCCAAATGGGTTTTTTTATTTTCTCTCTAACTTTATTATTTAAAAAAATACAGGTGTTACTTTTAGTACCAATACCGGGCGAGGAGGTAGGAGATCGATGTCTCTCTAAAAAACTGTGCTTATTGGATAGCAACTAATAAAATTACGACTTTTTGAAAATTGAACTTTTGTAAATTTTCATTGAAAGAATATTTCTGAGGTTATTTATCTCTTTTACAAAATTTCAATCTATTTTCTATAGCTTCTTAATTTAATTTTTTTTCCACGACGTTCAGATATATCACAAAATCTAATGTGAAAAAAACATGTGCACAAATTTTGGTTGTTTTTTAAAATGCTGTTATCCCATTTCCGCCCAGGTTTCATGTGTGCGTTGTGTCTATCTATTGATATACATTAACCAAGCAGATAACTTTTCCATATCTCAGATGACGTAAATGACCCTGTTTTTTTTTAGTTTTTAAAATGGTACTACCGGGATGGTCCCATTTCCGCCCAGACAGCATGTGATCGTTTTGTCTGTCGGCTCATTTACTTTCACCAGTCACATACATTTTCCGTGTATCAGATGACGTAAGTGATCTTGCGGTAGTCACCTATGTTATATGTATTGTCTCTTTAAAGCCTTAGCCGATTGACTTCAAATTTTAGTCAGGAATTAAAGGTCTTATGGGGATGACTTGGTAACATTTTGGCGGAACAAAAAAGCGGCCTGGTGAAACGTTAAAAAAATCATCGCTAAAAAACTAATTATCCAATCCTCAAATCGAGCACAAAAATAAAGTATTACATGAAAATGAACTGGTAATGAATTCAAGATGACGACGTAATAAAAAAAAAAAATCAGCCTACAAAACAACAAAACTACAAGTTTTGTACAAGCATTTAATGTAATGTAGAGAAACTAGTAAATTGTGGTATATATATATATATATATATATATATATATATATAAATATTGTATATATATATATATATATATATATATATATATATATATATATATATATATATATATATATATATATATATATATATATATATATATCGAAAGTAGGAAAAAATTAACGTGGTTAGAACGATTATATAGTAGAAAAATTACCATACAAAACCACACCAGAGTCACCACCTGGAGGAAAACCCACATTTGTGTTTACCAAGAGAACATCCGAAATCTTGGCGCTAGTTGTACTCGTCTCTCAACTAGTTGACTGTACTGATGAAGACCTAAAGTCAGAAACACGTGTCTATAGTTGGCCAAATTTCATTGTTTTAGCGGTCTTCCCAAGGTGGCTATATGCTGCTCCGTGGTAATAGGGTATCAAGTCCGGCGAAGATTTCGGATGTTCTCTTGGTAACCACAAATGTCGGTTTTGCTCCTGTTGGTGACTCTGGTGTGGTTTTGTGTATTAATTTTCGCGCTAGTTGTACTCCTCTCTTAACTAGTTTGACTGTACTGATGAAGTCTTAAAGTAAGAAACACGTGTCTATAGTTGGCCAAATTTCATTGTTTTAGCGGTCTTTCCAAAAAATCCTTTTTCTACTATATATATATATATATATATATATATATATATATATATATATGAGTTGCAATAATAATATGTAAAATAAGAATGTTTAATTAAAGTTTATTTAGTAATAAATTTTGTTAGGATAAGAGATATTTTTTATATTTTTGTTTGAATGTATTAACGTTAAGAGCTAAAACGTTATAAGGAAGAGCATTGTAACACTGCACAGCGCTAAAACTAGAGGACCTCTGGAACATGACACTCTGATGATGTGGCATTGGTAATCCCCCTTGAGCACGAATATTAAGGGAATGTACATCCATACGAAAAATGAGACGCTCTTTAATTGAGGTGGGTGAATTTGTATCATTAACAATTTTTATCAAAAGAATACAGAAATGTAATTTTCTTCTAGAATCCATTCTTAGCCAATTCAAATCATAAAAATTATGGGATATATGATCATATTTTCTAAGACCATATATAAAGCTGACACAAGCATTCTGCACACGTAAACGACTCTCGTCAGTCAAACACCAAACATACACAAAGTCACAATAATTAAAATTAGATAAGACTAAGGTTTCCCACAAAATTTTCCTCATTCTTAAATTCAAAACATGTTAGGGTTTAACTTAAGGTTATGATGATATTGGCAAAGCTGGTTTAACACATTTAAGTCTTGATTAATAAGTTCTTCAGGTTCTAGATGATCTTCCGAATTAAAGCAAAAATAAATGTGTGTGACATCTGCATATGCTTGAACTTTACATTTTTTTTACACATAGAAGAATGTCAGCTGTGTAGGCCAAAAAAAGTACAGGTCATAGAATCGAGCCCTGTGGTACCTCTGATAATACCTGCACCTGATCAGAAAATTTGCCGTTGGAAAATACACTTTGAAAACGACCCGATAAAAAAAAAGAAATTAGAAAACACGAAGACTCATCAAAAACCATAATACCTTAATTTGAATACAACGAACTGGTGGTTAATTGCATCAAATGCTTTAGAAAAGTCTAACAAGACTAGAGCAGTAATAAGTTTTTTATCCGATGCATGCAAAACATCACCGATAACATTTGTTAAAGCAACAGCTGTACTGAAGTCTTTTCGGAAACCACACTGAAAATCTGGAAGAATTCCATTAGTTGTGCAATATGTAAAAATCTGATTACGTAAAACCTTCTCAAGAATTTTCGATAAAGCGGGCAAGATACTTATAATTCTAAAATCTTTGAGACATGTGGGATTAGATATTTTCGGCAAAGGTCGAGCAACTGACAATTTCAATTGACTTGAAAAATAATGTGACTCAATACAGCAGTTAATGATGTGAGCTATGTACTTGTCACAGTGACGTAACAAGACAACGTGGGGCCTTGGTACACCAAATTGTAAAACCGGGCCTCCTCTCCTCTCTATAATAGGTACATATAAATAAAAGAAATTTAGAAGATTTCATAAATCGCAAAAAACATTGAAATCTTGTATTAACATTCAGAATATCTCCAGCAAAACGGATAAGTATCACAGAAAAATGAAATAAGGTTATATATCAACCATAATATATTCCATATAAACTATTCTAAATAAACTTAACAAAAAAGAAACAAATATACAAAACAACATTCTAAAGTATAATAATACTTCTAATTACACTGACTTACGATTAGACGACTGTCTGCTGTTACTTTTATCTCTAACTTGACTAACTAACTTGTGTATTTTTACATGCTTTTTTGTTTTGCTTCATTTTCCGCAGCTTTTTTCATTAAGCTGCTCCCGATTGGTGCTTGTATTAATTTTATCACACCTACAACACTGAATAGTCACAAAACAAAATATAAAATCGGTATCACTGCAATTATACGCCTGTTCTAATCTAAAACCCAACACAGACCACAAACAATTTACACCCAAAGCCAGTACCGCTTCTCCAACTTTTGGGGCCTTAGGCCCGCCTGAGATTACGGGCCCCTATCGGCCCTATCCCCTAAAAGCATTGCAGTATTTACTGACCCCAAGCTCGTGGAATAAATGGCGACCAAAAAAAAAGTTCTGTCTTCCATATAGCAGAAAGTTATCCCCTCCTTCAATATAATAATAAATAAAAGTTACCTGCTTACTGATAAAATGAAACAAGGAAAATTATATAAACGATTTTTGTTGCAGCGAGGCGGCGGCCGGCGGCCCTCTTTCTGCGCCTCACGGGTCTAGTGGGTAATGCGACCCTGCCCAAAGCAAATAGCAAATATCTACCAGTTCAGTAATTATTATAATAATTAAATAGTTTTAAATGTGACCAAATTAGTCATGACATCGAAAATTTCGAGGATATGTCCTTTATGTGCTTCACCGAGACTTGGGCACATAGGGACTCTATAAAAAGTTTTTACTTTCGGGATTTCGTTCTTGCTGAGTATTCTAGAAGTGTTTGTATGGACGGTGGAGTGGCAATATGGATTAATCCCCAGGTAAATTTTAAAGTTACTAGTTTGGAATCCATTTGTGAGGAAAAAGTATTTGAAATTTGTGGAATTAAAATAGTTTTCAACTCTTTAACCTATATTGTTTTGACCTGTTATAGACCTTCTTCCGGTGATATAAAATTATTTTTGTGTAAATTGCATGCAGTATTAGAACAACTTTTTAGACCAAATCTTAGAATAGTGCTTTGCGGTGATTTTAACTGTGACTCCAGTAGTCACCTCTCAGGAGTATAGGGAGTTGTCTAGTGTTTGTCAAGATTTCGGTGCTTCATAACATCGTAAAAGATCCAACGCGTGTAACGAACGTATCCGAGTCTACCATTGATCACTTTTTTCTAAATTTTTCTAACGATGAGTCAGTATGTACTATTGATAATGTAGTAAGTGACCATAGAACAATTCTAGTTCAACTTAATTTAAGTATTGAAAAAAAAGTTCATCTTTCTAGCGGTAGAAAACTGGAACAGTTTATTTATTTGTGCAGACATAGATAGTGCTTTTACGTATTTTTGTAATGTGTTTAAATTTTATTTCGATAATTACTTTCCGCTTCAAAAGCGCTATATAAATTATAATGAAAAATCTTGGGTTAATAATGAAATTAGACAATCAAGTGCTAATCTGAAGAATTTAAACGTTCTAACTAAAACCCATATAAATCTTAGACAGTTATATATTAGTGCTAAAAAGGATCATAAAAAGCTGGTAAATAATAAGAAAAAAATTTTCTATCAAAATCAAATCACTAATGTACACAATCCGGTAAAGTGCTCCTGATTTATAATAAATAAATTATCTGGTAAAGTGAGCATTGCAGACAATATAAGTATTAAAGTGGGCGAAACAGATACCACAAAGTGATAAGCAAAACGATAATAATATAGCAGATATGATAGTGCTTAGCAAAAAATTTTTACTCTTGCCTTTTCTTGAAAATAAATTTTATATTTTAATTAAAAATAAATTTAAAAGTAAAAAATCATCTGGCCCGGACGAGGTTCCGGCTTTTTTAATTAATGAAATTTTGGACGTTATTACGGTGCCAATAGTTTTTATGGTTAACTTATCATTTTGTACAGGGACGTTTCCAAAAATGTTAAATATGGGTAAAATTATTCCTATTTATAAAAAGACAGATGTTAACCTTATGGAAAATTATAGACCCGTAACAATGTGTTCAGTATTTTCTAAAGATTTCGAATATTGTCACTTGGATAGATTGGCAATGTTTTTGGATGAAAATAATATAATTACTGAGAGTCAACATGGTTTCTAGAATGACAAGTTTACTATGACTGCAGTTCATTCTTTGTATAATGAAATTGTGAGATTTATTGATGCAAGCGAGAGGCCTGTTGGGATGTTTTGCGATCTTAGCGGGGCTTTCGACTACGTCAATCATCAGATTGCTGGAGAGATTAAGAGACTATGGCTTTCAGGATCAATCCTTTAACTGGATACAATCTTTTTTAACTGAAAGACGGCAGTTCGTAACAATAACTCATAACGACAGTAATGGCAGAAATCAATATAACTCATCTCCACTTAATATGGATATGGGTGAACCACAGGGCTCAGTTTTGGGGCCTGTACTTTTTTTACTTTATGTAAATAAATTGCTTGATATTATATCAAATGGTTTTGTTACATCGTTCGCCGATGATATCTCGCTCGTTTTCTTCAGCAAGGCAGAGGTAGTTTTGGAACATAATGTGAATAAAGCCCTTGAGGAACTTCAAAGTTGGTTTAGCCATAGTTTCATAACAGACAAAAGAATTTTAATGAGCTGCATTTTAAAATTAATAATGTTCAGGTTAGCAATGTCGAGTGTGTCAAGTTCTTGGGTTTATTTGCGGACTCCTGCTTCGACTGGAAGCCACATTGTGAACATGTAATTTCAAAGTTGAATTCGTATTTTTTAATGCTCAGTCTAAGAAATGTTTTGTGTGAGAAACAACTTATCATGTTATACTATGCACAAGTGGAATCTCTTCTCAGATATGGCGTGTGTTTCTGGGGAAATTCAACCTTGACTAATAATATGTTTATAAAACAAAAGCGGATTATCCGGTGTATAGCGGGGATTTCATATTTAACTAGTTGTAAATGTTTGTTTAAAAGATTTAATATTTTAACTTTGGCGGGCTTGTATATTTTGGAAACATGTATATATATATCTATAAAAATCAAACTACATTTCTGAGATATAGAAATGTACATAACTTTAACACAAGGCACACAAGCAATAATTTTTATATAGAGCCATACAGGACGCAAGTTTTATTTAAATCATCCAATTTTATGGGATTAAAAATGTTTAATGCTTTACCAGATAATATAAAAAAATGCGTTAGTGTTTATCAATTTAAAAAACAACTGAAAATGTTTTTAGTCGAAAAATGTTATTATCACTCAATGAGTTTTTAGTTTAAATATACATGTCATGTTGCCACTATATTTGTGGATTTCTGTTATTTTTATATTTTTACTAACTTAAATGTATATAAAAGTTTGTTATCTAATGTAATGTCACTGCTCTTTAGTTTTAAAATTAATTTGTATTTGTAAGCTTTAGCCTTAGATAGAATTAAAAACTGACTATTCCTATAGAATTATTGTAAATTGTCTTTTGGAAGATTTTAAAAATAAAAGTAAAATAAAATTTTGCATCTTCGCTCCCTATTCTTCGTAGAAATTCTGTTCGATCGATCTTTGCCGACGTAAAGCACTCCGCCGCGACAGAAATGATTCTGATGGCGAAGGCGAATTAAAAATAAAAGGTTGTTTGCCTGTTTGGTGCGCGTCAAGGTCACAAGGACACACGGTTTTTGTCGCCTATCGATAAAAATCGCCTAGTTTGTAAATGTAATTTCGTTAATTGAATGTGCGTTTTTATAAATCGATAGTTTTTAGTTCTATCGATATTTCTGTAGACTTTAACCAGGCCGCCAGGCCTCCAAATGCTCGGGCTCCGGTGCAACCACACCACTCGCACCTTTGTAGTTACGCCACTGACTTGTCAATAAACGGGCTGCAGTATTTTATCACTAATGGAGTAATTTCATTATGACTACAAGCATTTTTTTATTATTATTATTAATTTCTGAAGTGTCAGCTAAAGCAAACGAAAAATTTAAGTGGTTAATGAATAATTGCTTTAAAAATTAATTTTACTTGTACAATCAGAGACATCTGGAACATAGGTTTATTATAATTATATATATAATTATTTGGGACAGACTTGTTTTCTGTAGGACATATATTTGGGTTTTTTAAAACTGTTTTTCGGGGCATCGAATCTATATAAGCTTTTTTTCTCTTCTAACCATAGACAAAGTAAAATTACTTAAGAATATGTAATGATTCCAGTCATTAATATTTTTTGTTCTTTTATACTTTTGATAAGCCGAATCTCTTTGTTTCATAAATGTTTTTAGATTTGTAGTTAGCCAAGTAGCCCTGGGCTTAGTCACTCTAGCTTAACGAATTGGCGCATGTTTGTTAAAGAAGGAGACAATTAATTGATTAAGGTTAAGAATTTTTGGATCAATGTTATTTTCATAAAATATATCGTTCCAAGGCGGATTATGTAAATCTTCCTAAAATTGATTAATGCTGAAATTTCTAAAACTTCGATAAAACGCATACATGACAAAAACAAGATGGAGGTCTTAAAAAAAATCAATGTAAAAATTTCTTATACAATTTCTTTTTAAATATTTTCAAAATTGAAATGCGATGAAGCTAGAAACTGGTAAAATATTGGTACGAATCCAATATGGTGGAACCAAATGACATTCAATAACAATATTTGAAAAAACATCATAACCATGTGTTACTAAATGAATATGAGCCGAACTAAATTGGATTACAGTTCGCTATTTCTAGGAAAAGGAACGATTTGTAACGATGGACGTTCCAGGTAAATTTTTTAGGGAAAATTTGTATTTTGCTTTGATATTTCAGATATTTAAATAATTAGTATGAATATTACATTTCTCATCACTGCTTCCCCATTCTAACCGATCCGTCTCGCTCTTCATTACGTTCTCTAGCTAGCTGCACCGTCGCTAATCGTGGCACACCCCCTCTATAAGTATCCATTGTTGTTGACTGAAACGATTTAGAAACATTAAATAAAGCGAGATACGCCTCAATTTGCTCAATCTCCACGCTCTCTTGTCAAGGGTCTGTGACTAACTATGTTAATGGTAATGTGTTATGGGAAAATATTTACTTTGGCTGGTAATTTGGGGTTCGTGTACTTGTGGGAAGATAATGTCAGAGCTTCGTTATCTGTTTCTAAATAAAAATAATTAATAAATATATCAGATTTTTTTAAAATCTTAAGCCGGTCACTCACGATCGATCTCAGGCCGCAGTTCTGCTATGTTAAATGCAAACAACTTGATAACATTTTGAGTGTATAAGTACACGATCAAACATCTGCGGTGTATGGTAATTGCTCCGATACGACAAATCCTAAGAGGATTTATTCATCTAACATTTTAACTTAATAATGGCAAATTTCTACCTGCAATTGTAACGTGGGTGTCATCTAATATTTAACAACGATTGTACAATAAATGTTTATGATTTTCTTTGACATATTAAATTAAATGTTCTACCTTGGCTTTTATTATTGTCACAACATAAGATATCATTAAAAAATAATTCGTATGTGTTTCTGATAAGATATCTTGAGGTAAAAAAATGGCATGTGGACACAGTAAGACTCTTGTCTTACCAATTATTTTTTGTTGTATAAGTAGCACCCTACCTAATTGTATTTTTTATATAATTATGTTTTGTGTAACTTATGATCTATCTTAATGTCGCCTTACCTCGGGCAAGTATCATTTTTTTCAACTCGCAGCAGGTATTTGATTAGAGTAATTTTGTTTGTCTACCTAAAAAGCATTAGAGTGATTGAAGGTGTTGGTGCTACGGTCTCTTGCCGACCTTTGTTTCTTAAATACTATACATCTCTCCCACAATCATAATTATTATTATACCAAGATACGCGTATAATTTATTGCTTAATAGCCATCGATTCATTAATTCTTCCTGTAATTGGCTTGATCTAAAACTCTACAAAAAACTTGGCAGCAATGACAGGTCACTATCTCATTTGGGTTCCTAAAATAAAATTTTATTTCTTGCAGAAATGTTTTTACTCGGTTCACGAATATTTAGAGGCGCCACCATTCAATATGACCTAACGTTTGACCTAATTTATATTATTGTTTTTCATCACAGTTCTTCTGTACACAAAAGTATGGTGGTTTCGTATTTTTTGGTTTAGGAAATAAAGTTAAGTACAGGGTGATCCACTATAAATGTCAACCCCATTTAACTTTTTTGTTTTGCAAAGGCTTTACATTTAAAAAAAAATTTAATGCAAAAGTTGTAGAATTTAATAAGTAGTTTTTAGAGCATATATTTGTATGTATATATGGTGTCTCAAAACACGCTGGCAGGCAAAAGTTGCATATTTTAAAAATAGAACACCCCATTTGACTTGATATTTTGATTACACCGGAGAAACTAAGAATTCTGATACCACACCTAAACTTTTTGTTTTTGAATTGTGAATATTTTTAAAATAATTGAATTGTTGTATGAGAATTCTTAGTTTTTCCAGTAGAATGTCGAAATATGTCAAATATAGGGTGTTCCATTCAAAAAAATTCAACTTTTGTCTGTCAGCCTTTTTTTGGGACACCCTGTCTGTATACATATGCGTCAAAAGCTACGTAATAAATTCCATAACTTTCGTATGTAACATTTTTTTCTAAAATGAAAACATAAAAGTTAAATGGGGTGGGCATTTATAGTGGATCAGAGCATTTTCAAAAATTTGGCATTTTTTAAAACTTTTGTTTTAGGGATGGTTAAACGAATGCAAAGTTATACAATTATTTGACTAAAAATATTCTCTTTAAAACCTTTAAAAATTCCGAGTAGTTCCGGAGATATCCCAGAAAAACTGAAAATTACAAATTTCGATTTTATTTTTTTCTGGCGTTGTTTAATATACAGAGGTCAAAACCAAAAAAAAATCAGTGTTATTTTGTTTTTAATTTTAGGCTTCAATAACACATCGTGAAGTACAAATTGGAAATAAATAGGATACATTCAAAATATGAAACAAACAACTTACAAAAAAAAGGTGAAAACCTGCAAAGATCTGCTGCCCGTCTAGGCATATTGTCCAACTAGGATAATAAAGTCACGAAAGTTTCACATTAATAAAAAAAGCACACAGAGTTTTGTAATTGTTGTAATTTCAAAAATACAGACTTTCCAAGAATACCCTGTAAGTTTTTTTCTAAACAAAAAAGTGCGAAACCGCTATACTTCTGTGTACAGAAAAGCTGGGATAATAAAGTCCCGAAAGTTTTATATTAAATCTAAAAACTTATAGAAATTTGTAATTTTTTAATTTAAAAAATACAGACTTTTTGAAAATGCCCTGTAACTTTATAGAGACACTGGGTCCCGGAATTTCCACAATAAGTAAAAGAACCCCTAGACATTTTTAATTTTTTAAATTGAAAAATACAGACTTTTGAAAATACCCTGTAACTTTTTTTCTAAACAAAAAAATGAAACACCGCCAAATACGACCCGAGATATCAAATAACACTTCTAAATGTGATTACTAAGAAATTTGCAAGAGGTGCAGGGAGTTATATTTTTTCATTTTTAAGTTATATTTTTTTCACACCCTTTATACAAAAAAAAAATATTTGTATCAAAGCCACTTCAGGTTAGTGATTAAACAAATAATGGCCTTTCAGAATCTCGTATTACGGCGTTCCTGATATACAGTCTCCTAAAAATGACGAAGAAATTTGCGGTTCCGACTAATTTTTTGAGCACTTTATTTAGAATTTAAAATTTTAAAAAATAAAAATTAAATTTATATTTTTGAGGATTGATATACTTTTTTATTCAAATATTATGAAAGACCATGTAGCCATAGTATATGTTTTTTTGAAAAATAAGAAAGTTCAAGCAGATTAATATGTGGACAAGTTAAAACCACTAGTTTGTTACATGGGTACGTAACGTACTAAATAAGCAGAATGTCATATGTTAGTGGTTAAAAACTCTTTGTTTATGTACAAGGTGTCTAAAATAAGATGGTTTTCCCTTATCTGGATAACTATAAAACATGTAATAAAAATTTTATGATAAATATTTATTGATGATTGTTTCTAGGTGATCGACGTTTCGGAATGGTCTCTGAAGAAAAAATCTTTTCTTTTAACAGTCCCCAAAGGAAAACGTCCAACGGGGTTAGGTCAGGAGACCTGGCTGGCCACGGAATGCAGAATACCTTCCCATCCAGCGACTTGAAAAAGTCCTTTGTAAAAAATTTGGGTTGTCAAATTTTCAGGAAAGAAATACGGCCTACTATTTGGTTATCCAAAATACCGCACCCAACATTTGTTTTAAATGAGTATTGATTACGACAAATTAGGATTTTCGTCACACCACCAGAGGCAGTACTGTGAGCATACGACTCCGTTTGACGTAAATGTCGGTAAATAATATTTTTCTGGCGAAGAAAGAATCATCTACAGCTTCTCCTTGGAACTATGCATTGAACAGGAAACGAACTTAAAAATCTCTAGGTAAAAGTGTACGGATATATTTAGGTTTGTAAGGATAGAATTTATTTGCTCTTAAAATCGTTCTGACTTTGTTACGTTACCCGGAAGTGATTTTGATATTTTCCTCAGCGAGACTTTAGGATTTTCAACGACCGCTTGTAAAACTTGCATTTGATTTTCTTCGGTAGTAGACCAGGCTTGGTATTATCTTTTAAACGAATTATGAACAGACTCAGTGGATTTAAACTCGGTGATGACATTTGCAAGAGCAGCCATTTCATGTTTTATAATGATCTCCAACAATTAACACAATTTTAATTTTATACTTTTCCAATTTTATTGCATTGAAAATATTCAATGTAATAAAATAACCAAACACTTCAATTATCTATTGTCAGTACAATGCAAGATTATGTTTCCGTAACAACAGCATTTTTTTTCAGCCTACTTATTTTTTTAGTAATTAGTGTAAGGGCAAAACATTACATTTCTTGCTACTAGAAAAGGATTTCCGTATTTCTTTATGAAATTTAGTATTTTATTAGACCTCGGAATACTCAGAATAAATCTCTTATGGCACGTTCCTCTAAAACTAAACTTATGGGCAATTTTCTCTTCAGACAATTTTAAAAGTTTTTGGCAACCCTGTGCAATATATGCAATATTTTTTAAATTTTATAATTCAAATAATATTTTCGGAGGAAGCAGAAATTTTAATTTTAAGTTAAGAACTTTTCAGGACACGCTATATATATATATATATATATATATATATATATATATATATATATATATATATATATATATATATATATATATATATATATATATATATATATATATATATATATATATATATATATATATATATATATATATATATATATATATATATATATATATATATATATATATATATATATATATATATATATATATATATATATATATATATATATATATATATATATATATATATATATATATATATATATATATATATATATATATATATATATATATATATATATATATATATATATATATATATATATATATATTTTTTTAAGCAACCCCGGGATTTCATATTAAATTTATACAGCATTAAACAACGATTTCAATGGTATATAACATTATGGGTTTACGACCCACTGTGTCAGACGTATTGACGACCATCTTCAGCATCTAAGTTTTTTTTTCCATAAAGAAAGTTTTACATTGTGTATTTTGAAAAAATAAATTTTGTCGCAATAATAATTAATATAAATAATACAATATTCACCCATGTCTATTGTTTTGCTAAGAGTTTAATTCACTAGAATCAGTAAATGAGGAGAACTTATTTATTATAATACAATATAAAAAACCAAAATTAAATTCATTTAATTAAGTAACAAAAGAACAAATAACTACAAATTATTAAATAAACCTAAGGCACGTTTCGCACGTTTGTCCTGTTTTGAGCAACATACATAATGCACGTTTCCATAAGTTTTTATCGCTTTTGCTACACTCTGATTGTGTAAATGAATTTCTTCTCTTATTTTTAGCTTCCTCAATATTTTGGCATTTATCTTTATACAGCCTATATTTAAAAGTTTTAAAAAAAAATCCGAGACTCTAGGGGCAAGGTAACATTTCCATTGGGTCAAATAAATGATGCAAAATTGTATATAATTTACTGATGGAGAAGTGACTAATATTATGGTGTTTCAAGTCGCAGTTTCGAGGGTATTAAAATAGAATCCATCAAGATCTCGGGCAATTTAAAGAAAATAAATAAAAAAATTCGAATAAGCGATCCAAGTGATAAAGTGGAAAATTACATTTATGTATTGCTTAAAATGAGAAGTCCTTCCTTTAGATTTATTCTCGGGTTTATTTGATATTTTACAGTTGTTTATTATTTTCATGATTAATTTAAATATTTCGATTAATTTAAATTTTTTTAAATTATATTATAACTAACAACTGTAGATTTAAGAAACTTTTAATATACATTTAATCTGAAAGCCTTTCTAATATGGTTTTCCTAATATTTGAAATAATGTATGACCACAAAATACAAGTTTAAATTTTCTTGACATGCAGTTAGTTAAAAATTATACAAAAATTCAAAGTTATCATAATTTACTGATTCTAGTTAATAAAACTTTTAAGATAATGAACGGTCCATAAAGTATCAGTTCATGTCAACCTTGGAAAAATGCAACACCCTGTATAATTATAAATTAAATAAATTAAAACTTGAAAAGAAGCATAGAGAAGATAATAAGACATCCTTTTTTTAGACACCCTGTATAGCTTGGTTGTTTTAACTTATCCATATATTAATCTCCTATAACCTTTTCATTTTTTAAGATATCAAAATAATTTTACTTGTCGGTATAGACAGGTTTTTCTTATTTTAAATATAGGGAGTCTGATAGCTTCATCTTCTTCTCACGTCTTTAGACGTGTTTGTTAATATTAATAAATAACATAAAAATGCAAAATTTTGACTTTTTTGACAAAAAATCCATTTGGAAAGCCCAGTTCTTTGTTTTTCAAGTTTAACACGGATAAACTAAATCAGGAATACAGGTTAATAGTTCTTAGTGGTCAAAATGAACGAGGACAATAGTAACAATTAATTACAGAACGCAGAATGCCTATTTATCAGTTATTTTAATCATTTTGTTTATCTATTTACTCTCAACTAAAATTGAAAACACCCAACAGATCAACTTGACATGTCAAATAATTTTCTCCCGTCAAGCACGCATCCTCCTGCCGTCGCCGTCGCTCCCGATATCACTTATCCTGCAAAACAATCCACCACGCACCACGGCAGGAGCGCGTTCCAGGATGAGCACCCCCCGGCGGGTAGGGGAGAGAGGTTGGGGGTTGGGCCCGCCCCGCCCCGTAGGAACAGCCACTTGCGATATCGTTTCCTGCCATTCCTGTTGGCGGCGCGCCGTATTCCACAGGACCAGGAGTACATTTCCTGACATTTTCCTGCCCGATCTGTCAAAAGGACAATCCTGTAAAACGCGCGCCAATTACCCGCCGGTCGACTTTCGGGACGGAACATTTCAAGTTTCGCAGGAAGTTCGTTTTGTTGCCTGCTTACAGGAATTCCGCAAATTCCGATGCACCATTCAAGAACTTTTTGTATGCATTCATCGGCATAAATGTGTACTTCACGTCACGCTTTTAACAAACGAATTGTACTTGTGTTTATTGATTTGTATCATGCCTCTGATAGTGCTTGTTGAGTATTATATGCCAGTTTTAGGTTTGATTATAGTAGAGGTAAGTATTTTAAATAGAATGATGAAAATTTACACAACGATCCAATTTGTCAGTCTTGTGTTTTTCTAGAAATGGATATTGCCCTAAATTACATCTCATAATTAAAGTGCCTTAAATATACTTTTAACGTATCACAAAATTTAAATTCTAACCATGGACAGAACGAATCAAAAATAAAGATGGCTAGAACTGAATTTCTGAAGTCCCAACAACTAAGAAATAAAATTATCAATTTATTATTTTTCGATTTTGTATGATAATTGTTAAGTTCTGTCGTACATTTTTTTTATCAATAGACACCGAAAAATAATTTGAATTTTGGAGCCAAACAAATTTCAAAAATGGCGTATCTGTTAGCGAATTATAAAATATCTTGGACGAAACATGATACCATACTAATTTTCAAAAATCGATTATTTTAATATATATATATATATATATATATATATATATATATATATATATATTTTTATTCAGACTGGGATACATTTTCATCAGAATACATGTCGCATCGTATTGCAATTCAGGAAGAAAATGTATTTAAAAAATGTAGTGTGCCATGGACCATAAACAAAATAATGATTTTTATCTGTCAGATAAATTCAGATCTGTGAAATCATTTGTCAGTGCAAAAGTCAAATTACAATAATTAGTTTTCAAAAAAGTCTCTTCTTTCTCATATAAAATGCAGAGGTACGAACATTATGAAAAATACAATATGGTAAAATCTATATTGAATGTCATAAAGATCGTCGGGCTGCGTCAAATTTATATTTTGAGAGATATCCAGGACGGATTCAGCCAAGCCTGAAGATTTTTCAACGCCTTGAAGACAATCTGATAACTTTTGGAAATTTTGAAAGAATCAGGGTAAAAAATATAAAGAATGTTATTGGATGTGTCACTGCAGATCCGAGCACATCATGCAGAAAAATCGAAGCTGATATTGGCGTTTTTCGTACGACATCTTCAAGAATTCTAAAGAAAACTATGTTTAAGTGCTACAGGGCAAGAAAAACTCAGCAACTATACCCGGAAGATGCAGAAAGGAGGATACAATTCTGCGAATGGTACCTAGATAAACTCCAATAGATATATTAATTACCAATGGGCTGACTTAAACCCTCATCAGAAACTCAACCGGATTGACCAGGGTAGATTTGGCTTCAATGTTTGGGTCGCGTTATTACGCAATAGAGTTATTGGATATGAAATTTATCAAAAGAGTTTGAATTCACAACGTTAACTTAATATTTTGGAAAGAAATATCACAACATATATAGATAATATACCCCTGCTAGAACCCGAAAAACTTTATTTTCAACACGACGGAGTAGGGGATGTAGGGCCTATGAGATGGCCATCTAGGTCACATGATATCAACCCCCTAGACTTTTTCTTTTGGGGATTTTTAAAGAATAACATAAATTATTTAATTAGCTCAATATTAAACATTTTTTAAAGTCAAAAATATCTAATAATAGGATATATGAGAACAATAGTAAAAAATCAGTACTGTAAAATGTATTTTTTGTAAAATTTGGCCTAAGAATCAAATTTAGGTATCAGAAAAAAATAAGTAAATTTGGTAACCCAGTGAAACACAGGGTGTCCCATTAAGAAAAAAAAGACATGTTCAGGTCGTTTCTTTACAACAATGATTAATTTAAGTTAAATTTATTATTCCACGGCTACCTAATATCTATATTTTTATAATAAACAGTTTTGTCCTATTTTTTGGTATTAAAAAAGTAAATAATACAAAGTGTGTTAGACTGTTTTAACCGCAAAAAATACTGGATTTAATGACCTATATAAATACGGTGTGTCCCAAAAAATACATGTTCGGGCCATATATCAAAAACAGTAGTCCAAATAAAAATGTTGCTCCACATTTTTTGTTTTTAAAATGAATTTTTAAATGACAAAGTACCTTCAAAACGTGTTCCCAGAATTTATGTATCTTCGATAGTAAATAAGCTAAAGGACTATTTTAGCTCCGTGACGGGTCGCGATAGTCTTGATCTGTTTGTGCCATTATAACCTTCTGAGAAAAAGAATTTTAATATCTCTTATGGTTTTCAATTTTTCCATTAGCGACTACCAATTCGAGATACCCTGTATATATATATATATATATATATATATATATATATATATATATATATATATATATATATTTAAACTTGTATTCTTGTTCCTGTTAGACGCATAATTTGGTGTTTTAAAATGCTAGACTAGATTAAATTCTACCATATTATTAAGGGATTTAGTTTTTTTTTGAAACTGGCACAATATCATCAAAAATTCATTTTCATTAAAAATTTTTCAGTGTTTGATAACAAGCACGCTTCTGGCGATTTAAGAAAAACACTAACTCAAAAATATTTTTGATGCCAAGAATAAAAAATTATATTTAACATTTTGTACCTTAAAAAAAATTGTTTTTAAGTGTATATTTGTAAGAAATTTTCTTTATATTTCTTTCTAATTCTAATCGATCGTAGATTTTCGTTAGATATTACTTTATATATTTTTGCAAAAATTATATTTTCAAAAAAAAATTTGAGATTTTTTGCTACGTTTATAAAAACCTACATTCTATTATAATATTTGCAAAAATTTAAAGTAAATAAGTGATTTAAAATAGTTTAAATCATATAAATATAATAAATATTTGTAAAATCAGTAGCAATTGAGGCGCAAGCGCTGCTCCTCTTTAACAAGTAAGCATAGACTGACATTTTTCTCAAATTTGTTCTGGAATATTTTTAAATATTTTGATTGAACTTATACTCCCACGACCAACATTTGATTATTGTTGATTTGTTTTGGTATTTCTAAGCTATTATACCATATGTATTAGAATATTTTGATAAATTTCCGTTAAAAAATCGGTAAAGTTTCTTTACCTGGAACTTCCTTAGTTACGAATCTTTCCATTTATTAGGAGTATTAAAGTGTGACACAATTGAGTTCAGTACATAGTCATTTAGTAACACATATATACTATCTTTTCAAATATTTTTATTGGGCGCTATTTTATTCTGTCATGTTGGACTTTTTTGAATTAGTACAGTTTTATTTGATCTCTATACCACAGTACCAATATTTTTATCACTTGATTTTTACATAATATTTGTTTTTGGGCAAAATTTGAAATAAATTGGACAAGTAGTTTTTTAGTTACATTTTTTTAACATTTCACTAGGATGTCATTTTGTCTTGCTTACAATATTGGATTTTTACCAAAATGTTACCAGGTCATCCTCATATGACCCTTAATTTTTAGCAAAAATTTAAGTCAATCGGGTAGGTAGTTTTGTAGCTATGCCGCGAAATAAATTGAGAAAACATGTTTTTGATCATCTAGGGACCCTGAAACGTAAAGATTTGGAAAAATCTTGGAGGGTGATTTTTTTTACAATGACAAATACTGCCATATTGTATCTTTATATCATACTTAATGCGTGCACAAAATTTGAAATTATTCTAATAAGTAGTTTTTTTTTCAGACCGATTTTTAAAATATTTTATTAGGCCGCCATTTTGTTTTGTTACTTTATAGTCATAACAAAATGTTATCAATTCATTGCCTATGCAACATTTGATTTTCGTGCAAAATTTGCAGAAATTAGATAATTAGTTTTTTTAGTAATAATTTTTTTTTCGTTTCACTATGCCGCCATCTAGTTCTGACATTTGATTTTTCCCAAAATATTACCAGGTCATCCCCATATGAATCATAATTTTTGACTAAAATTTGGAAGTCAATCAAATGAGTAGTTTTTAAGCTATGCTGTGAACTGACAGACAATCCGACAGACAAATTTGATAAGTAGTTTTTTAATTTTGACTAAAATTTGGAAGTCAATCAAATGAGTAGTTTTTAAGCTATGCTGTGAACTGACAGACAATCCGACAGACAAATTGGATACGTAGTTTTTTAATAGTATATTTTTTTAAATTTCACTAGGCCGCCATTTTGTTTTGCCATGTTAGATTTTTACCAAAATGTTACCAGGTAATCCCTATATCACATAGTCATTTAGTAACACATATATACTATCTTTTCAAATATTTTTATTGTAATGTAATCGAGAAATTTACAATTTTCTCAACCATACCAAAATACAATTCATATAGAACAAGAGGTCGTGAGAAAAAACTACAAGAGTTTCGTAATGGCACATATTTCAATATAATGTAGTATACATGAGTCAACACTCACTCACAAGGTTAGGTAGTGGGACGATTGGCGGCGGCGCGCTTTAAAATGTATCAAATATTACATGCACTAAGCATGTTGCATAAGTTGTCGGAATAATGAAGTCGGTACAAGAGTTTTGTAATAGCTAAAAATTTGTTTACCACTTAATTATTATATATAATTAAACTAAAAAACAGTCAGACCTCAGTTTAATGCAACACACACAGTCAGCAGTCGCTCGAAGTGCGGCTGGATGGAGCCGCCTCGGCCATCGGCTTTGGGTATACAACCGAGACCTTTATCAGAACTAAATTGCTTATTTATCGTTTGCGTTTTTTATAAAAATAAATAGTGCAGCTAAGTGTAGGAAAGAAATTTAGGTAAACTTATCTTGTAGTCTCTTCATCGATTCAGTTTGGTTTCTTTTGAAATAATTTTAATTTTACAGTTAAACATGTTTTATTTCATTCCAGAACGACTAAAATTGTTAAACTTTATTTTCAAAATACTAGTTGTAGGACTAGGATTACTCCTCGTTTGTCTAATAACACGCATCCCAATAAAAATGTGAATGATTCATGTGCTGTCAAATTAATCCATCAAATTAGTCCAAAAGTTTGCCGATACTGGACCTGTTTGTAATGTGAAACGCCATCCGCAGCAAGCCATCAGAAATGAAGCTGTGGAAGGCCCGGTTTTGGGACATGCTGCAGTGGATCATACTCAAATTACCCATGAACTAGCTCAATTATCAGGTGTCTCCCGTTCGTCCATAATAAGATTTTTTTTTAAAGCACACAAATTTCATCTGTATAAAATTAAATTAGTACAGAAATTGAATAAGGATGATCCTGATAATATGCTGCAGTTTTGCAAAGAAATGAGCCAGGGTTTAATTGAAGATCTGGACTTATTATTTAACATTTGCATTTCCGATGAATATACAGTTTATCTGAATGGTGCTTTAAATAATAATAATTGCCGTTACTGGGATGACAGTAAATCACATTTATTCCCTGAGGTTCATACCCAACACCCTTAAAAAATTAACATCTGGTGGCATATTAGGAAATCATATTATTGGACCAATTTTTATTCCTGGAAATTTAACTGATTAGATATAATTGGTTCGTTTATAACACAAATAATAGAAGATGACCGAAATCATAATGATGATCGGCTTCATTTCCAACAAGATGGTGTGCCTTCGCACTATATTGTCACTATAAAAGAATTTTGAAAGAACCAGTTTCCTGGGCGGTAGATTGGAAGCAGAGATCCAATTGAATGGCCTGCCAGATCACTCGATTTATCGTCTTTGGACTATTTTCCTTGGGAACACTTAAAAAATAAATGTTTTGCTACGAAGCCCGATTCTATAGAAGATCTTCGCTATCGGATTATAGCTGAGGGTAGAAGCATAACATCCGATGTACTACAAAATGTTCAAAATAAATATGTACAAAATCTGTTTTATCTATGGAAGCAAATGGGTCACATTTTAAAAACTTTTAGTTAATCTTAAAAAAAACAATTTAACAGTTTATTATTTTTTTTTAGAAAATAATCTCAAATACCTACCTAACAAACACTGAAACAAAATTATTGTATTTGTTTTGACTCCTAATAACTAAAATTTATGTGCTTGTTTCATTAACATCAAAACTACAGGGTATAGGCTATCAGTAAAAAGGTAATTGTATGCCCTTCGAAATGATGTATGATTCGACCCCACTTTCCATTTGAAATTTTAGGGGTGCCATTACCCCCTGCCAGCTGGTGGAAGATGCAGGTTAAAAAATATTCTTAAAATGTGTCTCCCTCCAAAGCCCTGTCTGCTTTAAAATTTCACGAAATTAGGAAATATTAGGTGCATACTTTTCGTTGGGTCACCCTGTATATTGGAATATTATATATTATTTAAGGACTCTGGAAACTAGTAAAAACATTGACCACTTTTAACTTAACACGTTATATTGACATCTTGATTTGACTGAATTGGATCTTAAAAGAAGACTTACTTCATTAGATTAGAGTTTAAAAAGAATTAAAGCAATGAAAATTTTTAAGCTGAATGACTTGTGACCGCTCTAATTGCAGTGCGTCGTTATTTATATGATACTTCTGAAAACCGTTTTATAATGGCCACAACTTACACTAGATTTTTTTAAGGCTCATCTATCTTGAACAACTTGTTTATTCACCACCATTAAATACCAGGAAATAGTTGCTACAAAGGATAAATCATTATTGCAATTAAACTCGAAATGACAGGAATGCTATTACAAGTATGAAAAACTCCAAGAAAGTCTATTTAAGTACAAGGCACGCGTTTGGGAAATCTGCCGAGTAAAAGAAAACTCCAATATTAAAAAAAAATAGTTACCCTGTTACATTACCCTTATCTAATAAGTTGTTAAATTGTTTAATATAGAATTCGATTTTTCTGAAAAATAGAGTACTTTTAAGATAAATAAACGAAATAATTTGAAAATCACTTGTTATATGTATAAATCCAATTCTTCTCAAAAATAATGTACCTTTTTTTAAGAGAAATAACCGAAGTATTTTGAAAATCAGTTCTTAATGGTATAAATTGATATTTGTCAAAATTTTGAACAAACTAGTGTGGTGGCAAGTACATCCCTAGCTTCTCTGATGATATAAAAGATTTCTGTACCACGAGTTTAAGACCTACATGATTTTTTTATATGAAACTCTAGGGATATTTTGATGCCCCTACACAATGACAAAAGTTGACCATATATATACCTACCGGACACTCTGTATAAAATTGCACCGTGAATAATATTGCGTGTTAGAAAAGTCAAAATTATAGACACTGAGGATAGGAATGCGTCAAATACATATTCGTTTTTCGTAATAACAAAAGCTGTTTGGCTCTAAAAATAAAAATTGTAAAACGGTGCATAATGAGATGAGGGAGCTCTTCCTGTTCTTCTAATTGAAACGGAAACGAGCAATCGCGTATTCGGACGCGACAAAATCGCTCGACCTTCTCAAGTCGAGTGTATTTTTTTTAGTGATAACGCGCGCGGTTTTTACGTACCGGAAAAGTGTTAAGGAAAACGGAAGTGCGTAGAAAATCATCGACAAAAAAGGATGCAGAAAAAGTTAGGGCAATAGAAAAATTGTGCGTGTAATGGCAGTGTGAACGATACAATTATGGATAGTGCTTGTTGAAATAGTTTTAAATATAAAAGATGAGGTAAATAATTCACGATCGCCCTGTTAAAAAATTGTTTTAGTGTAAACTGGTATATATAATATGCATTGCGATTTGCTCTAGAGTTTACTAGCATAATATAAAATTGTAACCTTAGAATGTAAAAAAGTTAAATCAATTTATACTTTAAGCCAACAAAAATAAAAGAAGGCAAAAAGAATGAACAGCCTTTTTTAAATATTTGGAAACAATATACCTAATCCATTTGGAGAAACAAATCGCTATATGCAAAAATAAGTGTGTAAAAAGAAAAATCTTATTATTTTATAACCACTAAACAATTTTTGAATTTCATGTTTTGTTTAAGTTTAAAATAATTATATCGATTGTGGAAATATTGTGAATACACTGAAATAAGTAATTGAAAGCCCGACAAGGAACTTTTCGCACATTGCTTCTATGTCTTATTTACTACAGATGGCTGAGCTATTCCTATCACAAACTATGGCTTTTACTTTTCTCATTATTAGAGTATTCTAAATTTCGTTGATAGGACTGTTTTTATTGGTTCCTTTTCAAAGACAGTTCTCACAATCCTTAGTCCGCTGCTGTCAAGTTTCCCTAAAATAGAGAATAATAAACACACTAACTGTGTATGTATGTACGAGGGAAGTATTGTAATCGCGAAAAAATCACCCTTCCAGATTTTCACACATCTTCACGTTTTGAACCCTAGATGTCAAAAAATATGTTTTATCAATTCCCTTGGTCTAGTTCAAAAACTAATTATCCGATTTACTTCAAATTTTGGTCAAAAATCAAGGATCATAAGGAGGTTAAATGGTTACGTTTTGGTAAAAAATCAATATGGCGGCATGGTCAAAAGGTAAAAAAATTATTACTAAAGAATTACTTATACAATTTACCTGAAATTTTACACAAAAATCAGTAATACGAAAAAATCATCTGGTAAAATTTGATACGAAATATTAGGTAGGTATCAACTGGTGAAATGTTGGTATGAATCCAAGATGACGAAATACAATGGCGGTTTAACAAATAAATTGATTTTAAATTTTGTTCAAGAATTAAGTGTGATATAGAGTTTAACTGGTAAATTGTTGTCGAATTCAAGATAGCAGAAGAAAATGGCGAGCAAAGAAAATGTTTGTAATCGTGAAAAAATCCACTTTCAATGTTTTACATGGCTTCGAGTTTTAGCGTTTCTAGATGACCAAAAACATTTTTTCTCAGTTTCTTTGGTCTGTCTGTCGGACTGTCTGTCAATTTGGGGTATAGCTAAAGGACTACTTACCCGATTGACCTCAAATGTTGGTCAAAAATTAAAGTTCTTATGCGGATGACCTCGTAGCATTTTGATAAATATCCAATATGGTGGAACAAAATTGCGATCTGGTGAAATGTTAAAAAAATTATCACTAAAAAACTAATTATCCAAATTACCTTCAATTTGGCACAAAAATCAAATGTTAGATAGTAATGAATTGGTAACATCTTGGTAGGAATCCAAAATGGCGGCCTAATAGAATAGTTAAAAATCAGCCTGAAAAACGACTTATTAAATTAATTTCAAATTTTGTGCAAGTATTAAGTGTGATATAACGATAAATTAGTAAAATTTTTGTACGACTTCAAAATGGCAGAACAAAATGGCTACGAAATAAAATGCTTAAAAAATAAACGTAAAAAAATATCTTATTTAATCGACTAATTTTGTACAAAAATTAAATGTGATATAGAAATAAACTGATACGAATCGAATCATTGAACAAATTGGCGGTCTTTAAAAAATCTGTGTTAAAACTACTTATTAAATTTATTTTAAGTTATGTCCAAAAATGAAGTGTGGTGTAGATAGAAATGATGAAAAGTTGTTTGAAAAGAAAGTATATGTATATGTGTTAATAAATGACCATATGCGGAACTAAGTTGGGTCACAATTCACTATTCCTAAGAACAGGAAAGATTCATAACAAGGGAAACTCCGGTTAAAGAAAATTTACCGATTTTTTTTTTAATATTTAGCAATATTATTATATTATTTATATTGCGAATAATTATGATAAAGATAAGATTTCGGTTTAGAATTTAAGTCTAATTTGCAAATTTTAAAACAAACATGAAAGATTGTCTACTTTCTTCTTTTACTTATACATCCGAAGATGTATTACCTTATAGAAGAATTTTACAAATTACGACCTTGAAAGGGGCCCTCCTTGGTCAATTTCTCGGCGTTTGTATCATATGTTAATGTTTCTAAACACATTTAATGATTATTACCATGTTTAATGTATATAAAATATCACTAAAAGCAAAGCTGAAATCGAAAAAAGCCTATGGACATAATTTTTTATTATGGCTAATTATTTAGTGATAAAGTGAGTTAAGTGTTGTGATAGATCAATGATTTTTTTGTTTACAATTATTGAACGGTTTTTTTTCACATTAATGCTATTAAATATTTAAACATTCGCCTAATTATTTTCCAAAGACTTGCAAAGATTAGGTATTAAAAATTTGTGTTAATTTTTATGACTTTATGACACTATATTGTAAGCCGACGGTATGAAATATATTTACTGATTAAATAACAGCACAAAACAGCGGAAACTTGTTGGCAATGCAATATTTCTATTTTTCCTATCCAGAATGGTAATAGTAAGATATTCATTATGTCTTTAATCCTATATCCAGGAGCGCCACCTTGTTATCAAATAAAACACCTCATCTTTACAACCTCAGGGCTGGATCGCATTAGCTAACAGTTTTTCGGAATTTAAATTCTTGTCACAAAATAGTGATTCCAGAATTCCTGGCCTTCAATTAAAACATCAAATATTTTTCACCTCTTGTATTTTTTTTATTCCTTATCTCCAGTTGTTCAAATTCATTCTTTTGAACAACTGAAGCAAATAAATTTAATTATTCATTTAATTACGTATTGTATTATATTGTTTGCTGTTGGGCATAATCCAAAGAACATATGTTTCTAAATGTAATTTTCAAAAGATGTTATTTTATTTTAAAAAAGTAAAAGTATAATGAAAAAAATTGTTGTCTTAATGATATCACGGCTAATAGCTGAGGGAATTGCGTTAGTATACCTGTCAGTTCCCGAAGACAACAAAGAATAAGTCCCTAAATCGTGATATTATACATCGTTAAAATTATCTTAAAGAGCATTTTTTAATTTTAATTTACAAATGTCATTTCCGCAACATACACCGGATTAACTTAGATTAACTAGGGTGGAGAGACATTAGCGTCAGCATACCCTAATTTAAATAGACGTAATCTTGTTATGTAAATAGTGACTCTCTATCCAACATATGTAATGTAATAATTTTATTTCTTGCCTCTTTTAGGAAAAGGAGTCTTGAAAGAAAGAGAGTAGTTGTGTTCGCTCGCCATGTGATGAACGAGTTGCATAACTGCTGCCATTAATTTCTTTTTTTTTAAGTTATCGATACTACATAGTACATTCTTTAGGGCCGCCTTACAGCGTATAATTAGTCCTGATAGTCAATGTTGATCATCATCGCTGATGGTTCGTTTCGACGTGTCTGCTTTCAAATGCAATCAGTGCGTAGACGTGCCATAATGTATCTTCGCTGCCATTGTTTTCGTTATGTGGTTGTTTAACAAGCGAAGAAGAAAAGAAATTTTTAATTATGTTCCAGTGCCAATTAAATTGTTTGATCAATTATATATTGTTTCTGTTCTGCTAAGTTACTAAAATCCGGCAATATAAGAGCGCCACGTTCCCGTAAGCTAAATATATATATATATATATATATATATATATATATATATATATATATATATATATATATATATATATATATATATATATATATATATATATATATATATATATATATATATATACCGAGCATCATCATACATGTGAAATTGTCGAATCTAGCACCCAAAAATGGACACCACACCTGGCGCCCTCTCCGGCCAATTCCGCATGTCCGTAATTGTCAAATTATGGCTATAATGATGATTTTATCGACGTCCATGAGCTAATCTAATGGAACAGATCCACCAAACAGTATAGGTTTTGTTAAAAAAAAATCTTTGTTATAATATAGATACATTTTTTCTATAACCTAAAAAAAGCCTAATTAGGGCTAACCAAAGAGCAATCCGGTTTTTAGAACACAACTATACAAAAAATATGTTTTGTTTAAAAAAAAAACAAAAAAAATCTTCTCCCGAATCAGGGTTCGACCACTCACCCATTGCAATGAAACTGTAGAACCCTACCAGTGAGCTACGATCAGTGGCGGCTCGTGGTCAACTTTTCAGGGGGCTCAATCCATATACACCACAAAGAGTCGTCGGTAAAAATCAGACACACGAAACAAAATGTTATTTTTGCTTCGCAGCCGCATGTCCAGGCACATAAGTCCTACATATTGTTAAAAAATAAACGATTTACTATGTTTTTGTAGATACTAAAAATCGATACAAATGCGCTCTCACACATCTTTATCAAAAGTTCTTGGCCGGAAAAGATATATGTGTAATAGCAGAAATATATAATTTCTGCAGGTGCAAAACGGCCTACAAGAAGAATTGCTTTCGATTATGTCACAGGATACCCTCCTGCGATCATGATTTCTGGGCCTCTACCCTCATCAGGTAGACTTGTACCCAGGGAGATCTGTAATAACAGATTGCTCGATATGACAAAATCGAAAACGAAACGTCTATCATATTGAAACAGTACTACAAGTTAAATGTAACATTTAGCACCACCTATTGGGGCTCCGGTGATTTCCGGCTGCAAACCCATATATCTTTTCCGGCCAAGAACTTTTGATAAAGATGTGTGAGAGCGCATTTTTATCGATTTTTAGTATCTACTCTCCGCATGATGGAGCTAGTGCATACTTTTTAAATTACATATGGGTTTGCAGCCGGAAATCACCGGAGCCCCAATAGGCGGTGCTAAATGTTACATTTAACTTGTAGTACTGTTTCAGTATGA
Source organism: Kuschelorhynchus macadamiae (assembly GCA_030620095.1). NCBI lineage: Eukaryota > Metazoa > Arthropoda > Insecta > Coleoptera > Curculionidae > Kuschelorhynchus > Kuschelorhynchus macadamiae. Next base: position 1,879,496 of record JAUTXW010000668.1, on the reverse strand, counting down.
TAGACGTTTCGTTTTCGATTTTGTCATATCGAGCAATCTGTTATTTCAGATCTCCCTAGGTACAAACCTGCCTGATGAGGGTAGAGGCCCAGAAATCATGATCGCAGGAGGGTGGGTACCCTGTGACATAATCGAAAGCAATTCTTCTTGTAGGCCGGTTTGCACCTGCAGAAATTATATATTTCTGCTATTACACATATATGTTTTTGTCTTTACTTGTTTGCTGAATTTTAAATTTCGGCAAAGGTCGACTACTGGTCTTAAATTCGCGCAGTTTCTCAAAGTCCAGCTCGTTAAAATAATTGAAAACGGCTTTTAAAGTCTTAATATTCTAAAACACTGTGGCTACCTTAAAACATTAATTTAAACCACAACATCAGCCAACAAAATGTAAAGTCTTGAAAATAAAATCTATAAAAATACGCAATCGTAACCACAACCTATCACACGATCCACATTAAACTCATCAACTGCATTTGATTAACTTAAAAACATTTAAGTTTCCTCGGCGCGGCTTTTTACCCAAACTTCGCCAACGTAAGCTGTATATTACCTATGCGCCCTTATGCGAATTTGATCGGGAATACTCAGGAAAAACTCTCCTCCGTTTATAACCACGAGATTAACACGGGCCGCCAGCCGTTATTGATGCCAACGAAACGAAACCCCGAAGATCGTTGAGAGGCATCGACGGTGTGTCGCGGAATTAAGTGAACGGTCATACGCTTAGAATAATAGAGGGAATATCCAAATGAAAAAAAAATGAAAAAATATAAATTATGTGTTTTTTTATTTATTTGTTTGTTAGGAAATATTTATTGGGCGGTCATTGACCATATGACCTAATGGAGGACCGCCACTGGCTACGATGCTCATACCGAAAATTTATGAAAATTTGTTTATACTCCACCGAATTACGCATCTTGACCAACTGCGCGTAAGTCCATTGAACTGTTCGTTAGACACATTAAAACAAGGATCGCAAAATAAAAAGTTAGGTTTACGCTCTTAGTCCGTAGATTCTTGTCACGTTGCCTTTGAGCATGGAGCATGCTGGGCTCGGCGTAAATTCAACTTCGCTAATTTAAACATGGGATTCTATCACGTAAGTCCGGATAGTCGCTCATACGAACCATGTGAAACTGCACTTACTGTGTCATCTATTGGCATTTTTATTCAATGGTAGCCATGCAAGCTGAGGTCATCAAAATCAAGGCAGCGGTGGATAATATCATTAGACCAAATCTTAGAGAGAGATGATTTTGAAAAGATATTTTTCTCTTGTTATTTTTGTGTAAACTAAATTGGCGTGGTACTGTTATGAAAATCTAGTGTTTTGTTAATTAAAATTAAAACTATGATTTGTATTTTTTCAGACGAAAGTGTAATATCAGACGCAAAATGTACGAAAGCTCCTGTTCCTACCAAGGGGCATTGGAGCTGAAACGTACTACGTCCGCGGCATGCCCCCTAGGAATCAAAACGGAAGAATTCAGTTCAGCCAGCGACTGGCCTGCTTACCGGTTCTGCAATCCAAGCACTTTTGAACAATTGAAACAGAGTGTGGAAAAGGCTAAAGCGGCATTGCAGGTATGATATAATTAATTCCGCAACAACTGATTAGTTTTAAAAAAATCGGGTATCGTATTCGGGTATAACTTTAATATGCCATTGTTTGCTAACAAATGATTTCCTTAGTTTTTTTTTGGTAAAAACCAGAACTTGGTTTTGTTAAATAAATACATTAATAACTTAAAATGTTTATAATTTTATTTATTAATATTATTAATCTAACAGGACCTGTTAAAATGATTTCAGTCATTTTAATGAAGCTCCGTACTAGTTTTTTTATATATATTTTACGTTCCAAAAATTATCTTGTTATCATATAAGGTCACATGAAGAAAATCATCCGCTGCTTCAATTGTTTAGCACTGAAAAGAATGAACAGGAGTTTAAATAGCTCTATATAAAATTGCCTAATGAATCAAAGTCTGCAGGATGAGGAAGCCCATTATATCGATCATTCATGATAAATTTAATTTAAATGGCGGAGTCCCTCTTTCATGAAATTTATACATCTCCTCAGTCGTAAGGCACATCATAAGGTCCTATTAAATGATTCCCCAATATTTTTGTTTACGCATTGGTAAGATGTTTTCTAACCCCTGGAGTTCATACAATGAAAATATGAAAATTAATACCTCGCCGATTTAGAACATGCTTTTAATGCACTTGTACCTAATATCAATATCATAAGGTTGATGTTAATGTTAGCAGTATGGAACTTAGTGTTTTGAGTGTAGACCACAAAATCTGCTGTTCACAAAAGTTCGTCGGAATCTAAATACCAACCCTTAAAATGTTTACAAAATTAAAATATTTTTGATCGGACCCAGTTAAAATTCCGGTCTCCGGTCTGAGGAACGTTAACAGCTTGGCGGCCTTAAGGTTTACGCACCAAAAATCCTTTCTCAGTAAATCCAGCAATATCAATAACTCTAGAACAAACTCAAACTTTTTCATTAAAACAACCAGTAGATATGTTCCCTTTCGAAGTCATACTGGCAAATATTACATTAACACACTGAGGTCATGTTTAACAAAACTAACCAAACGTATACAAAACAAAGTATGTGTAACTGGGGATTTGTGGGACATGTGATCCTCTCACAATTTATGAAACACTGGCCGTATTGAAAAATAAATCGGTGAATAAGGATTTTACTTAATAAAAGTAATAAAACTATTACATACATTCTAAAAGAAGAACAAACGAAAATTAATTTTCGTAAGGGTTTCAAGCGATCAATCAGCGTATCTCGTAAGTTAGCTAAGCATCTCGTTTAATATATGGGCTTCGGGTCTGTCCGGTTCATTTATGAATGGGTGAATCGTACACTGCAAGACATTTTTCATTACATGGAGGTATTATGATCATTAAAATATTAGAAAATATCAAACAAATTCACTACATAGTTTAGCTAGTTTAGTAGAAATTCTCTAGTTCTGTGTTTTTTAGTACCTACATCTCCATGTAATAGCCGCGGTTTATGATCACCTTCTTCACTTAGCAATATTCCTGTAAGCAGTTTCGAGTTTACGGCGTTTGGCTCTTTAAATTTTATCGGTTTATTAGAATCGTTGTTCAGTCTGATGACATCTGCGACGTAAAAAGACATTCTTTTCAATCAAAAAATCTTCCTTTTAATCATGACACACAAACAAAAGTGCAACAAAAATGACTTTGCCAATAACTGTTTCTCTATACCAGTTATTGTAATCATGAATTCACAAATGCATTACATACAGCGTGTGACAAAAGTAAGAAAACAGCAGTACTGTTTACCTGAATTTGATGAAACTATATACGTTTAGGTATGAAATTATGAAAAATCCAATGGCGAGTTCCGCATTGCTCCGAAATGTACCGTTTTTCTATTATAAAAGAAAACATTATTTTTTAATGGAATACCCTATATTATATTATTTTTTTTAAATTGTTGTAAAATTCCCAATACTTTTAATTAAGAGCACTTTTTATGAAAGTCAACAGCTTTTGTGAAAATAAGGGTCTAATATCCATAATTTAATGTATTACCTTTTATTAAAATACCTACACACAAAAAGTCACCTGATATGTTTGACAATGTCAGTTTGGTTGATTTATAGAAATGGATCGTTTATGGGGATAGAGTGCGAAACCTCCAAGACGTTTGTAACATTTTTAATGACAAATATCCTAACCAGAAATCCAATAACTAAACCTACTGTAAGTAAAATTAACAAAACATTTCGTGAAACTGGAAAGGTAAAAGATGCTGTACGTTCTGGCAGACCGGAAAGCCAAGCAATAATTCATCTTACTACCAAAAAACTAGCAAGAGAACACAGCGTCTCAACTTTAAAACTAGGTTGTAAAAAACAACGGAAACAATTCAATTCAGAAAAGAAATACTTAATGCAACAGACAATAAATTAATAAAACTAAGTAAGATGTTTAAAATGTTATACTTTTACTTCCTGACAGTAGGCCAAATACTGTGGGAAAACATTTAATACATTAAGAAGCATGCCAGCCTCCTTGATTCGTTTACATTCGATTTCTATTCGCTCCTTTAAATCCCCTTAAATTGGGCTTTGTTTTATACACCACATTTTTAAGGTGTCCCCACAAACAGTAGTCGAGGGGTGTCAAGTCCGGAGATCGAGGTGGCTACTCTATTGTACCCCTACGTCCAATCCATCTTCCAAAAAAAACATAGTCTAGATATTCTCGAACATTCCGAGCAAAATGCGGTGGAACACCATCCTGCTGACATCATATTCTATCATTTGGTCAGGGGCGGATGGGCTCTTTCAGACCAGCCCAGGCAATAATCGCAGGCAACCGGTCCATAGCCCATAGGAAAAAAATTAAGTTTTTCTAGACACAGACACAATGGATAAGAAAAAAAAAATTAAGTATTGAAATTCATGCAGGAAATCTATTGCCTATACTGGTAACAAAAAAAACTACATATCAATATATTACAAAAAAACATCGTGATAAGTTTGATAAGTTAAACAGTATTAATTTACACATAAAACAAATAAAACCTCATAATGTAACTAACAAATGTAAAAACGTATCAGTCATAGTTAAGGAACACAAAATAAAAATAATATCAAATAATAAATTTCTATGGTGAAAAAATCTCCACGTCGTAACTCATTATACTATAATAATAGTGAGTAAACAAACGACTAAACCTAATGAATAAACTACTACTTATTATAAGGGGTAATAATAAAAAGTTTCGATGTATTAAAAACAAACCTAATCCCCTTCTTCTGTTTGTTACGATAACAGGTAATAACTTAACAACCTGCCCAATAAGCTACTTGATCCAGCTAGTTTGTTAATAATATCCTCATTATCAATTTTGCTAAGGATTTCTCTTTCTATATTCATAATTATGAACGATTCCAAGTGTTCATCACTTAAAGAATTTCGAAGTCTGTGTTTGATATATTTTAAAATTGAAAAACTACGTTTGCAAGATACTTGTGTAACAGGTAATGTTAAAATAAGATTTTCTTCCACTCCACGTTGACGTTTATTTCCTACATTAATTTCATCTAAACTATCCTGATCAGTTGAAATTCCCGAATCCGAAACTGTCATCAGTCAGTGGCATCTTTTGAAAAGATTCCTGTTAACTCATTTTATAAATGAGGCAATTCCTTATAAAATTAATTAAACTCTTCTTTTATTTTTGATGGTTGGATTTCTTCACAGAATTGTCTAAGTTTACTTCAAATATTTTTTAAGCTATTTTCGGGTACACCATTGTTTTGTAGGTCAGGAAAATTAATTCGATTAAATATTGCCATATCTGAGCATAGAGACATATTTTTTTTCATATCGTTTTTCAATTGATGTTATAGCATTGTCCATTATAACATAAAATACGTCGATTTTGAATTTTTCTTTTGTATTACAAAGAGCCTCATCCTTTTCATTGGAATGCTTTTTTACTTTTCTGATTCTATTAACCGTGAAATCATCTTCAATATCAAAATTGATACCTCGTTTTTCCATTTCATCATATGCCCAAGATAAAAAAAATTTCGAAGAGGGTTCGAATGTTTCATTCACGTTGATTATTTTTTAATTCAATAATTGAAGTATTGATCACAGAATTTGATTTTAATAAATCTATTAGTAAGTGAAAATATTTTCAATAATACTCGAGAAAGGAAAATAATTTCATGTTAAGAAATTGAGATTTTAAATTTTCAGCAATATAACTAATGTCAGGATTTAAATCCAAGTTTTTTGATATACTGGACAAGGCTTTCAGAATATCTAAGTACAACGGACAATCTTCAAAGGCTTTTTCTAACTGTGTTCCTTTGACCACCACCTTGTTTGTTCAATAACCCCCATTTTTCGATGTTAATGGTCATAAGAAGTCGAAGACCAAATATCCATCCTCTTATGTGATGAACAACGAAGATGCTTTTAGATTCCCCCTAAAAATATCACTTAGTACGAGGTTCAAAATATGACCACAGTACCAAATATGTACATGTTCTTTATTTTGATTTGGAGCTTAGTTGCAAACATATTATATTTCCTCTGCATATTTGCAGCTCCGTCTGTGCAATCAGCTATGCAGAGATTTGAGTGTAGGCCGTTTTTTTCCAAAACTTAGTCTAAAAGATCATAGGAGCCTTGGCCACTAGTATCATGACATGAAATCATTACAAGCAGCCTCTCAAAAACCTGACCCTGATAAACATATGTGCAAGAAGACAACAATTATTATTTGATAAAAAAAACACTACAGACAGCTTCCTCATTCGTTAACCAATTATTATTATTATTATTACATACATAATTGAAGATAATAGTTAAAATATAGGGAGTAGGTACATATGTATATTCATTATCATATGTACAGGGTGATTCAAAGTGGATGGACTTTTAGAAGTATATGAAGAATGGCAATTCCGACCAATTTAAAATTTGGCAAAGTTGAATAAGAGTAAAAAGTGTATCATTCTAAAATATTTTTAGAAATGGAGTTTTGCCGATTAAGGTAAAGCTGACAACATCTATGTTATGTTAAATGGAACACCCTATATATTTTTCAATCTAATGAAATTTGATGTATCAAAGTGCACTCTTAAGTTCAAAATCGACCTTTTTGTATTTGTGACATGCTATACAAACCAAACGATTTAAGATAGGGAAAAACCGTTTTTACTTTCCTGTCTTAATTTTCTAAGAGCAATTCTCTGATATAAAATGCAGATGCTGTCATTTGTCATCTTTTTAAAAAAAATTGACATGATTGAAATGTTCGATAGCTTTTAAAATGTTAAGATAGGAAAGTGAAAACCATTTTTCTTTATTTTAAACCGTTTAGATTTTATAGGACGTCAAAAATGCAAAAAGGTCGATTTTCAAACGTCAATATCTTCGAAACCATTGAAGTTAGAAAAAATAGGCAGACGGTGATTCCCAGAAATACACACACGGCACACAAAATCAATAAAACGGTACGTTGTCGATGAATTGTTTAAGATATAATGGATTTCGTGATTAACAATAAGTAGCAAAATGATTTATTTTATATAAATCAGACAGACCGGCCCACCGGGCATTCGCCCGGTTGCCCGGTGGTCCCATCCGCCTCTGCATTTGGTGCACCATTACCAAAAAAATCAAGTTTAAAACGTAATACAGCAGGCAAAGTAAGGAACTTACGGTTATTCGGAAATAGTTCTGCAATAGCTGGGATAATTTCGGTTCTTAAAAGATTGAAATATCTTTCTTCAGTTAATGTGTCTCTCATCAAGAAGGGACCGATTATTTTTGCAACTTTTATACCACACCAAACATTTATCTTTTGAGAAAATTGGATATGATTATAGCCCAATATAGTTAGTTATGTCTTAACTTTTTTTAAACTTTTCCTTTCAAAAAAAAGTTGCTTCATCAGAAAAAAATAATTTGATTGACAAAATTTAGATTGGTATTGCAACGTTACATTATGATTATACAAAATTCCAAGCGCCTATCGTGATCATCTTCAGAGAGTTCTTGTACGAAAGTTATTTTTTGTGGATGATACTTTTCGGTTTATAGAAGTCGGTCTACGGACATGTGTGAGACGTCATTTTTTCTTCCTAATGTTCTGGTAAAAAGGTGCGGATTTTCTTCTAAACTGATTAACAGAGTCAGAGCCTTATCACCATCTGTTGTGCTCTTAAGTTTGCCAGAACGTACAACATCTTTGGTCTTTCGTGATTTGTTAATTTTACTTACGGTAGATTTAGTTATTGGATTTCTGTTAGGATAGTTGTCATTAAAAATGCTACAAACATCTTGCAAGTTTCGCATTCTAACCCCATAACCCAGTATAATTAAAATTTCAATTCTTTGGGTTTCAGTTAAATGATCCATTTTTGTAAATCAACAAAACTGACATTGTCAAACATATGAGGTAACTTTTTGTGTCCAGGTATTTTAATAAAAGGTAATACATTACATTATGGATATTAGACCTTTATTTTCGCCAAAACTGTCGACTTTCATAAAAAGTGCTATTAATAAAAAGTCTTGAGCATTTTACGCAGGTTTTAAAAAGTAACATATTATAGAGTGTTTTATTAAAAAAATCTTCCTTTTATTACAGAAAAACGGGAAACTTGGCAGCAATGCGGAACTCGCCGTTAGATCCAGCATAATTTCATACCTAAATGTACATATTTTCATTATTTCGCCGTTTCCTTACTTTTGTTACACTCTGTATGTATGTGTTAGCAACGCAAAAGGCAAACTTACATATATTGAGAGGATATCGGATGAACTTTTAAGCACCTTTCAAAAATGTCCCCAATAAAATAAAATCATTATTTTTTTGTTCATTAAAAAAATATTTTGCTATATTCTGCTATAAAATATAAAAGTTTAGATATAATTTATTTAACCTTTTTTTCAAGGAACCCAGTGGTTTGTTTATTAAAATAAAACTGAATTTTCAAGATCAAACGCTATATTTCGTATTGACTGCATATCTGACTCGATTTCTATACTAGTGCTCTGTCTTTTGGCGAACCATATCAACCTGTCACATTGCAGATACCATCAGAAGTTTAAATTCATTCTGATATGCTCTTAACAGATTTATGAATATTATAATCTGATCAGGGCTAAATAAAATGTGCTGAGTGTGATGTTTTGCTCCGACCAATTATAGCAAACAATACTTATGTATCTAATTTAATTGTTTACCTATCAACAAATTATATAAAAGCTTTCGCTTGGAAATATTTTATAAATGTAACTAAATTTTGAGTTGTTTTTAAGGAAAAACCTCATGAAAATGAGAACAATTTTGTATTAATTGTATTAATAACACATATAAACGTAACTAATGCTTACTAAGACAACAACTAACACTAAGTTGTTCACCATTTTGCGCAACACGCGTAGTGTAAACTGTTTTTAAAAATGAAATAACTTTCTGCACAAACTGACCTTCATTAAGAAAACTCACAACTTCTTCGATTCTATGCCTTAATTCATTTACTGATTTCGGCTTTTGCTCATATACAATTTCTTTAAGGGTACCCCTTTAGAAATAGTCCATGGGTGTTAAGTCTGGACTCCTGGGTGGCCACGCAAGATTTCCGTTTTTCCCAATCTAGTATTGATAATGAATGGATAACTAGTTCGTTGTCTTGAGTCATATGGTAAGGGCACCCCCCTGTTCCCATATTAAATGTCGCAATTCGATTTGTGGTACTTGGTTCTCTGATTCTCGATAAGCTGTTTAGTATTTGAAATTATCTTACGGAATTTAAATTTTCGTCGTTTAAATAGTTGCCCTAGAATTCTTTATTGATTGATTCTAATTTAGATTGCTGACTAGCTTCAGTCTGTAATAAATATTTGTGAAATGTGAGCAAACTCAACTTCCATTTAGAATTCTGCACTGCATATCATTGACTGTTTTAAATACCGTATAAATTCTATTAAAATGATACACATAACTTCTAAAGTTTAAGCAAGTGGTGCGCTCTTATTGGTCAAATCCATAGCAAATCAGCTTATTAAAACTCTTGTCTGACAGCAAAATGAAACACTACCCTTTATTTAATTAGCCTTCTTGATTGTACAGTTTTTCATAGTAGAAATAAATCGGACAATTATCGCAGACATGCACACAACCGTAGATTATAAATATACATCCCTCGGTGTATCTGGAATTTATTGTATTATAGTATTTCAGTTAAAAGAGTAATGAGTAAATTGTTATCTCTTATATGGAACATCCTACATATTTTTGATTCATGTTAAACATGTTCAATAAAAAATAGAATTGACGAGTTGAGATATATTTTCAAAGTATTTTCCATTTCACCGAGTTTGTACGGGATTTTAGGTAGTCACTGGACAGTGTACACACATTTACCAATTCAGATAGAAAAATCGCAATTCAAAGAACATTTATTTTCAGGATAGGACTTCCTTCTTTGGAAATACAAGTGCATTTAGTGATCTGTATAACGTTTCATCTAGTGGAAGGACACATCAGGACAATATTCAAGATAGCAGTAGGTTAAGGGATAGTAATGAAGTGGATATTAAAAGAGGTAAGTCTTGTTTAAAAAACACTACACTAGTTAATGAAATAAAAATACATCACCGAGAAAATTATTGTTCCGAGAATTTAGATTTTTTATAGTAGACCTTTTTTCAGTCTGAGTTGTCTTACACATAGCTAATGATATAATTCACAATGTAAATTTAACAAAGGTCCAGGTCTAAACATAAAAAAAACACTAATAGATAACAAAAAACAATTAAACATTTGAGTTTACACTTGACAACGATTAGAGATAAATTACTAATCGAAACGTTGTCAATGAGTCAAGCTAAGTACAGAAAATGTCAATCCAACTAGTAAAGGACAAGGCACTAATTACATTGAAAAACGGTTTTAAACTTTCTAAATATGTGATGTTATGGATTGTGATCCCCCTCAATTTATTTTTGTAAAAAAACGGGCGGGAGTTGAAGAAGGATCAGGAAGTTTTCGATTTATAACGGTATAAAGGGGCAACTTTGGGGTAGCAAGGAATCTAATTAATATAAATGGGTTGTTTTACTGTCAACACACTTTATAAAATAACCATATTTATTATGCATATTTTAATTCGTTTACAGTGCGCTGATTTTTTTGTATTTAATAGTTTTGAATTTAAAATATTCGTAGTTAATTTAGCCAAAACAAGACAGAAGATACAGGAAAATATATATATATATATATATATATAATATATATATATATATATGCTAGACAAGGCCCACACGATGGATAATTTTAAAATTGAAACAAAATTGCTGTAGAAAACCTACGAAGCGAAACAATGAAGCTAAAGTATGGATATTACATGAAATATATAGTATACTCGACTATTGAGTATTAACAAATTTTGTCCAGTGTATTTTCATTGCATGTTGCATTTGATATAGAACTATTCTGAAATAATACTAATTAATATCACCCCAATTACTCAATTTAGCACCCGTTTGGCCCTACCTCGTAATTTCTTTGAGAAAAAACACCCTCAATTAACCAATTTTTAAGAGGTCCGCCAACAAAGGCCCATTAAAGAATCAAATAAAAGCGCCCCTTTTAAAAAATGCGGACAAAAAGAAAACAAAGGAACAAAGAAACGGGTAGAGGGCACAGAAAGAAAAATCCCGCGATTGTGGAAGTTTTGCGGGGGATAAAGAAAAAAGAGACATAAAAGGATAATAAAACCTGTGCATATTTTGTCATAAACGGAACGTAGTCATTTTTTACATTTATATTCTGCCTTAAGTTCTGACTTTATCGATGTATTTTTTTTATAAGATTATATTTGGTTTTCCTAAGATTTTTTATAGATTTAAAACGTACGGTTTCAAGTTTGAATTATTTTCAGTAGGTTATATATTTATATTTATAAAATTACCCTAGGTTGATCACTTCCAGTGATTTACAAAAGTAAAGTTTTGCTACTCTCTGACTCACATGGCTTCTATGCGTTCGTATTTCGAAAAATTTCACGGTAGACACAGTTCGAAATAATGATTTCTTGATTTAGACCATCCGGTTTGGCTAGATATATTTATTGCTCGAGATCCAAATATTAAATAAGCTCTTGTTCTCTGTAATGATTGGTTTCCACGCATGATTTAGAATGTATGTCCTCATTGAAATTTTTAAGGTGCTTGATTGTTTCAATAGATTATTTATCCTCGAAACGAATGCAACTTAGTTTCGTATACATTAATCATGTACCCTGTTGTGTGCTGGTGCTCAAGGACAGCTGAATAATTATTTGTTTTTTACTTTTTAGTCTAGTAGGTACAGATCACCCAGTTTCAAATATATACCTCCTACCTCAAAGAATTTTATTCATTCCCTCTAATTGTAGAGAAATTAGATCTTCTGGACACCTCAAGCATTGCCCGATCATTTGGTTTATATTAAAGATTATGGGAATGGTAAATCTTTGCAGAATTGCAGAATTCTTGCAGTTTTATCGGTGGTACTACGAATAAATGGTTAATTTGCACTTCGCAGTTCATTATCAGTTTATTTAGTTTTTATCTCAATATATGTTTAAGCTTTTTAGGATTTTTTCAAGGGCTACAAAAGTTACTTAGTTGGATTAGACATGTTTAGAATTTACAGTAGATTTAAAAAATTAAATAAATAGAATGCAGTGTTCAATTTATAGAAAAAAAGAACTAATCGCATTTTTTTACATGGCTTCAATAAAGATATCAATTTGAATATTATTTTTTAATGTTTCACTTTTAAGTAAATCATTTTTCTTTTACAACAGCACACATATTTTAAAACAGACAAATTAATTATATTTGTTCCGATTTTCAAAATTCAAAAATAATTTTTGTTTATAAAATCAGTGTACTACCAATTAACAGCGTTTATCTGAAATGATACTTTTCTTCTATTGAAAGCAATGAAAAATTATTCTTCCCATTTTATTTGAATTAAAATTTTTAAAAAAATAAAAAAAAGATTAAAATTACGGAAAAAAATTGGTAAAATGGCTTTACCCGGAACTACCTTCGTTATGATAACTTCCATTTTATTTTCTTCGTAAAAGAAATTACAATACATAATCGTGAAAAAATCACCCTCCCAGGTGTTTACAGATCTTTACGTTTTATTATAGCTAGATGCCAAAAACAATGTTTTCTCAACTCCATCGGTTTCTCGGTCTGTTTGTCGGTATGTCCCTACGCGGCACAGCATTTTTATCTGACTTCAAATTGTGGTCAAAAACAAAGGTTATTAGGGGATGAAGTGGTTACATTTTGATATAAATCCGATATGGCAGTGCTAGAAGAAATTATTACTAAAAACGACTTAACCAATTTACCTGAAATTTTGTAGACAAATCAAGTATTACGTAGAAATTAACTGTTAAGATTTTTGTGAGAATTCAAAATGGCGACAAAATGATGGCCTAGTGAAATGTTAAAAAATGTTATTAGAAAACTACGTATCGAATTTACCTGAAATTTTGCATAAAAATCAAGTATTATGTAGAAATCAACTGGTACAATTTTGGTACGAATCCAAGATGGCGAAACAAAATGGCGGTTTAATAAAATATTTAAAACATCAGGCTGAAACAGCTACTATTAGATTGATTTCAAATTTTGTGCATGAATTAAGTGTGATATATATATATATATATATATATATATATATATATATATATATATATATATATAGATAAACTGGTAAAGTGGACAAAATGGCGACCAAATAAAGGTTTAACATAGCTTCAGGTTTTAGCGTTTCTAGATGCCAAAAACATGTTTTCTCATTTCCGTCGGTGTGTCTGTCAGTGTGCGGAATAGCTAAAGAACTACTCACGTGGTTGATTTCAAATTCTGGTAAATTATCATTAAAAAACTAATTATTCAAATTACCTACACAAAAATGAAGTGTTACATAGAAATGAATTGGTAACATTTTGGTTTGGATACAAGATGGCGGTCTAATAAAATATTTAAAAAATCACCCTGCAATCTACTCTGATTAATTTCAATTTTTGTGCAAGCATTAAGTGGATAGATAGATAAACTATGTAAAATTATGTTACGTATTTAAGATATCGAAACAAAATGACGGCCAAATAAACTAAAAACTCAAAGTATAAAAATTTGTGATATAGAAATAAACTAATACGAATTCAATTTGACGAAACAAAATAGTGGTCTGAAAAAAAAATCAATGTAATAAATACTTCTTCAGTATGTTCATTAGGATTCATACTAAGACGTTACCAGTTTATTCTTACACCACCCACAATTTTTGTGAAATATATAACTTCAAATAAATATTTTTTGTACTGATTTTTCTAGCATCTTGTTATTAGACCGCAATTTTGTTCTGTTATATTGGATTTCCATCAAAGTATTATTAGCTAATACCTATGGGTTACACTTGATTCTTGAACGAAATATGAATTCACTTGAATGCGGAGAGTTTTTCACTGTCTCTTTCTACATTTTATTAAGTCGCCATTTTGTTCCGCCATACTGGATTGTTATCAGCTCATCCACATGCGATTCTTAATTTTTGAACATAATTTGTCAATTCGGTTAGAAGTTATTTAGTTTTGCTGCAAACAGACCAGCGGATAACACAGAGACAGAGAAACCGACGTAACTGAAAAAACAGATTTATTGGCATATTTTTTAAAGGCCTAATAATCCCAAAAAAATTTCGTAGGACGATTTTCTACAATTACAAATATTAATTCCCAATATCTAGGAGGAAAAAAAAATTAGTCCACCTTCCTAGCGCAATATGTAATTGCCAGTTAGTTAAGTAATCTAAGTTAAAAAAAATCCTATTTTCATACAAAAAAGAAGCGAACCTTTTATTAAAGACAAAATGAAACGTGCTTCCTTTTAACTGTTTATTTCAGACATACGCCCTAACGAATCGGAGTCGTACGACACTGATTTCTATAATAAAGATAGTTCTCGCAGAAATTAGTGATTTATTTTGGTGGGAGACCAAGATGGCGAATGAGCTCCGACCCGGATCAGCCCGGAGCGAGTCAGCAACCCGGAAACGCGGTGAATTCGGCACCTGAAATTGTGCAGTCGAACTTTTTGGGCACGCCGTTTGGTTTAAGAATCATCTCTCAGGTTTATTAGGTTGAATAATGTAATCGCATTTGTTTGGCGTACGACAAAAATAGTTTCGGTTTAGGATGATTAATATAAAAGTTTTTCAGTTAAAGTACTTCCGTTATTTGAAAAGATAAAGAGATACGGTTTTCCTAATAATGAACTACTTTATTGTAAAACGAAAGAAGTCGTAACCCAAATTGTCATAGTTCTTCCGTTTCTGAAATACAGGGTGATTTGGAAAATATCTAACTTTCATTTAGCCCTCGTATCTAGGTTATATCAAATTATCGAGTGAAATGCAAATATAATGCCGACATGTGTTTTTTACTTTTTGGATACGTTTTTTGTTTTTCAGATTAAAAAAGAACAATACACGTGCAATAATTAAAAAAGTACAATACAAGCCACCTTAAGTCGTTTGTATAGTATCTTGAGATTACTGTATAACTTTTTAAATTTGTAAACGACTTCTGAATTACGTTTACAGCATCTGTATTAACATTTGGAGTATATAGTTCAACTAAAGACCTTTAGTGTCGTTTATTCTAATTTGCATTAACTTATCAATATCATTGATTCATCATTGGCTTCCTACCCTTAGAGTATGTAATAGAACATTTACTGCCATTTAATATCAAATTATGCTTCTAGAAATGTTTTGAAGGCGAATCTAAATCCTGGTTAACGCTACAGAGTATTTCTTAATTGATGGTTAAAAATGAAGGACGTCTTTTTTGCCTTATTTTAGGACTAAAAGTTCATTTAAATATATATTCGCAAGGCCTTCGTTTTTGAGATACAAGTTGTCAAAAATATGGCTATAATACATTTTACAAAAATATACTGTATGTTGCTTTTTTTTAGGTCGCGGCCCCTTTTACTCAGAAATTAGAATATTTAAAAATCAGGTCCCTCATTTTGTTTTCTAACTTCTTGGTTTCTTGCTTTAATCCGATATTTTGAACCGTTTAGACCTTAGTTATCAAAATGCTAAGGCTCTAAAATTTTAGGTTATTTTTTTCTGTTTTTATTTTGATTGATAAATATGCAGGATGTAATTTTTTTATTCATTTGAGGACTAAAAATTCAAATAAACATAATTCGAAAGGCCCTAATTTTTTAGATACAGGGTATTAAAGTTTAAATTTTTTTATTTTTTTTAATTCCGTTTCTCAGAAACTAAGGTCTTTCGAACTTATCTGAACTTTTAGTTCCAAAATGAACCAACAAAGTACATCCTAATTTTAGCAATCAAAATAAAAACAGAAAAAAAAAAACATTTTAAATGTGTAGAGTTTTAGCATTTTGCTAACTAACATCTAAACGGTTCAAAATATCGAATTTAAGTAAGAAACCAAAAAATTAGAAAACAAAATGAGGAATCTGATTTTATAAATAAAAATAGCCAGTGACGTCTCAGTAAAAAATTCGGAGGGGGGCTTGTAAAAGGAACCGCGACCAGGAAAAATGTAACATTCGGTAGATATTTGTTAAATATATTATACCCATTTCGTAGACATTGCTTACAGTATAGTCTGTATCAAATATGAATGTTCTATCTCTAGAAACGTAAGAGGGCAATACGAACAAAAACTACAAAAAAAATTAAAATGTTAAAACGTCGTATCTCAAAAAGGAAGGCCTTCCGGACACATGTTTACATTAACTTTTAGTCCTTAAATAAGGCAAACAAATTACGTTCTTCATTTTTAGCTATCAATTAAAAAAACACCCTGTATAGCGAGCTAAATGATGCCCATAGAAAAGAAAGCTAAACACAAGTTGGGTGTCATCGGCATACATTTGACTGGAACAATCCTTGACACACTTTAAAACATCTGAAGTGTAAAGCACAAATAACAGAGGCTCAAGTATGGATCCCTGCGATACCTTAGACTTATGCGAGAAGCCCTGCCATCAAGCACCACACATTGCCAACAGCCGGTTAAAAAAGAGCGCACAAATTGTTTAGCTTGCGCTAAAAACCCATGGTATATGAACTTTAAGGCAAAGATGTTTATGATCAATAGTGTAAAAGACCTTGAGTAATCCAGCAATGCCAGAGCTGAACCTCAGCCCTTGTCAAGGTGCCTGTACGGACACTGTCCGCAACCTCGAAAAGCACTGCAGCGGTAATAAATCCTTTACGAAAGCCAGGAATGATTTAATGGAATAAGATTATTCTTCCGCCTGTAACTAATATCTGGTAGCGAATAATTTTCTCCAGAATATTAGATAGGCTCGGCAGAAGGCTGATCTGGCAACGGAAAATAATGGTGTTTAAAACAGACGTTGACCAAATGGATATAACTGAATCCAGAAACGGACTACAATACGTTTTTATCTTTGAATGATACGATGCTGGATTAGATGTTATGCTCTTAAATACATTATTCAACGATAGTGAACCAGTTTTCTGCTATCTTATTTTTATTTGCCAAAGTCTTTAACTAAGGATCAAGCCTAATAAACAAAGCCTTTCTGTATGCTGCAAACAAACTTACCTTGCGATCAATATCATATATATATTTAAAAAACTAAATCAAATTTTTCAGCAAGTTCGTGAGAGAGTTGTACTGCTCCAATGTACATGATTTTTTTCAGGAACTAGTCGTCTGGTTACCGAGGCCTTTGAACACTATTTTTTGTATTGTTTTATTGCGTATTTTTCTGTAGAACCAATATGATTTTCTTCAATAACATTTCTGGACGATGTGGGGAACGAACCCCATATTCTTATAATTCCACTGGAAACTCATAGCACCATCTAACGGAAAAAGCAGAACAAGATCTGCCGGGCCAGCTAGTTTTCATAAATACCATTATACCAAGGGTTGCTAAATTTAGTATCCACCTCACAAAACGTAAGTTTATACTTAGATATTCGTTCAGTATCAGCTTCCTGCCCCTGTGAAAATTACCATTATACCATTTACTTATCTTCCTTGAAAAAAACAACGTTGCCATCCTATATAGGGCTGCTTTGATTGTTTTAGTTCGTCATCTTCGGTCATCTAAAGAAATTCAAACTGACTAGACAACACACAAGAAATAAAATATTTAATATTGACGCATGGTTCGTCGATGCACGCCTACTTTGTTGAATTGCCCAAAATAGATAGTGACAGAGTTAGGTGCCCTATTTTCGCACACAAGCCTCGAAGAGGGTTGAAAAGTACATCGATGTTTAGAAGAGTGAAAGGAAATTTACGAGTGGCCGCTTTTTCTTTAAGAAAAATAAAAGTTTCTGTGGCCCATATTTTCACAAAAGCTGAGTTTACTCTATGATTAATTAATAAAACCTGGCTTTGGAAAACCGAAGCATGTGTGGAAATATCGGTCAACATCTCGATTTCTCCTAACAAGATTGCGCCCTTATTTTAAAGCCAGGTTCTATTAATTAATCATTTAGTGTACACAGCTTGCGAAAAAATACGGGCAAAAGACACTTTTTATTTCTGTTAAGAAAAATCGAATTTTTCATATGTTATCCCGTAAATTTCCTTTCTTTCTAGTCAACATCGATGTATTTTTTAACCCTCTTTGACGCTTTTGCGTGAAAATGGGGCACCTAAATCTGTCAGTATCTGACGGTCAAAAAGCCGAAATCGCCGCATAAAGAAATTGTATGGACGAACCGGTCCCTCCACACTATGCGGATATTTGCAAATCGTTGCATCAAATCGAAACATCTACAAACAGTGAGCAGTGGGCTTTACTCTTTTTGAATTAAATCAGTAAAACATTATACCATAATGAAGCTCTTGGAGTTCTATCGAAAAACAATATATTTTTGCTGATTACTAATAGATCAAATGAATTATGAAATGAAAACTACATAATTAGAACCAATCAAACTTCCCTAACATTATGACATGACCTGACACCGAACTAATAAATTTATTCCGATCCGTGTAACAATCGCGCTACAGATTCCGGGTTTCAATAACGCCACCACCCACTTGCCAACCCGGCGACGAGATGATGCGAAAACAATCGTACAGAGAAATCCGGGATTGAGGCCTGCCGCGATAAGGGGCGCAATTAAGCCCGGCGATCCAACATGGCGACCGGAAGTGGTGCATCAATCACTTCGCACACGTCAATTAGAGGCCGGAAATACGTCACTATCAATTTGAGCCGAGCTGCGCCCCCCGGACCGATACCATAACCTATATTGATTCGTTTGATCCTGGGGCGTCAATTTTTCTGTAAATAATTATTCGGCCCGCGAATATTGCTGTCCGAGTAATAAATAGATGATGATAGTATTGTACAGGGTTTTCCCGTATATTTTTCCACCCACCTAGAGAGTTTATTTGAATAGATACGGAAATACAAAAGTTGTTGGGTTTTTTATGAAGATTTAGAATATTATCATTAGTGCGAAAATATTATTGGAAGTGTAAAATTTTGACAGGTTGTCAGTTTTTTAAATGAAACACCCTGTATATTAAATCATATTCTTGAAGATCTTTTTTTTCTAATTTCAAATATATATATATATATATATATATATATATATATATATATTAGTTTTATTTTTCTTGGTTTACGGTCAGTGGTTTACTTGAAAATAATTAGAAAATTACTTCTTTTTTTTAAAACATACATATATTATAGTCTGATGACGTATATATATATATATATATATATATATATATATATATATATATATATATACTTTTAATATATTCTGTCAATTAGTTTTGGATATATAAGCGTTTAAACATTAAAGAAATGGTAATGTAATTTGCGCTAAAACATAGTGAGCCATGGTCAAGACAATTGTAATGAACGACGCCTTTTTGACGTTTACCGGTTAGAAGTATCTATTTACGAGCAATTTTAATATCTAATACGTGGGACGATGGGTTATTCGGAAGAAGAGAAACTCGACATGATAGAATTATTTTATTTACATGGTTAAAATGCATCGATAACTCCTAACGAATATCATAGACGGTTTCCAGATAGACCAACACCGACTCGTAGCATAATATTAAACATCGTTAACCCTTTATCGGTTTATGTGACCATATGGTAACATAGATTTTTATAACCGTTAACGGTCACAACGCTAAGAACGTCTTGTAAAATTCTGAAACTTCTGCTGTTATATCAGAAAAAAATGCTGATCTATTTATTAGTATTTATATTTCTTTACTTATAAATTTTATGAAAATATGAATTGTAACCATATGGTAACATTGAACAATAAAAGAACTTTTTTATTAAATAAAATTGTTTTTATTATAATAATCAATTTAATTTTGATTAACATGAAAATCTTTGAAACAATTTTTTGCTTCTGTAAAACATAGTCTGGTGTCGCATTTAATACATTTCATGCGGCTCGTCCCTTTAGTACAATTTCTGCACCTGCCTTTACTGGTATATACAGGCCAGTGTCCCAAGGAATCAAACCTTGAAGCGTTATGTGGCCTTTCAACAACTGGCCGCCGAATTTTGGGTATATCAGTACTTTCAGCACTAGGTCGGCCCCTTCTGGCTTCCTTTCCACAACTACTTAAAGACTTGGCAATATCTAGCCTAAAGTTTTTAAGTGGCATGTTTTTTTTCTGGCCTAGAGCAACGCAGTCTTTTCTGTAAAGCAGCCATGCATTTACCACAGATACATCAAGGAGGTAAGCAAAAATACAAAAATACCATCTCTTTGCCTTATGGGGAGTTTTGTACAGACCCATTAGAGCGTTTGCTGTATCAACACCCCCCATATGTTTGTTGTACTGTATAACTATTGATGGACACTCTATATCTATTTTTGATTTGGCATTTTTGCAAAATCTTTTTACAGTACCTAGCGGTTCTACGCCATAAAGGGTACTTCCTAATAAAACAGGTTTATTATCTACCCATTTTGTAATGATGATACCTTTGTCAATTTTGTAGTCATATTTTCCCCGCCCTTGTTTTTGTAGGACTTTGTCTGTATCAATGGGACATCCAGCGATTCTATTGCTGCGTAGTGTTCCAAGGCTATATATTTTCATTTTATTTTTGAGATAAAGGAAAAGTTGCAGGCCTGCAAAATAATTGTCGAAAAAGAGACTTGAATTATCAGGGTCATGCAGGGATTTTGGAAGGGCTATAACAATGGAAGCTCCAACGCCCAAATTTGATTCTTCTTCAGTTATTTCATTTCTGGTTCCAACAAGTTGAGAAAAAGTGGTAGCTCCCTGGTATGGTATAAAGTCCAGGACGTAGCCAGAAACTCCTGCAATTACAAAAAATTTGTACCCCCATTTATGGGGTTTGTTTTTTATATATTGCCGTAGATTGCCTGCCCGGGTCCCTTTATAGGCAACTATGGTCTCGTCCACTGAATACTGATTATCAGTATGATAATTTCGAAAATTAGCTCGGATCTTTTCTGAAAAAGGACGTACCTTGAAGTATCGGTCAGTAGTATTATCCGTAATGTAATTGTTGTTATTGAAGTGTATAAAACGCCTCAAAGTTTTAAAACGTCTAATTGGCATCAAGGATGCTACCTGCTCAATACGTGTACCGCTTGCCCAGTAATCTTGATAGGATGGAAGATCTATTATTCCCATATATAATAAACAGGATATAAAATCTGTCATCTCGTTGGCGTTCGTCGCGATACATGTCCCTGTTACTTGAGTACTGTAAAGATTAGTTTGCTCAATGATATCAGACATTATGTCAAGTGAAAACATTTTGGTAAAATATTCAATAGGAGTGAGCACTTCATCATTGAAAACAGGAATAAAAGTGTCATTCCTATTAATTTTTGGTAAATCTTCTTTGGTCCAGTTGAATGCTACTTCTGGTAGTTTCTTTTTTTTTCTTTAGAGGTGGCTCAATAACTTGTTCTGCCTCTTCGTCAGAGGTATGGTCGATATCCGAAATATTACCATCTAAAATTTTTATAATATTATATAAAATAAAATGCAGTCTTTTATGAAATGTTACCTTCCGACAAAATCTTAGCTTCCCGTATTTTGTCTTGAATTTGTTTCAAAGTCATTTCTTCCTCATCGTCTGATGAATCAGAATTATCCGAAACTTGAGGAAGGGGTGGCAGATGAAATTTACTTTTTCCGTAAAAGGAACAAGAAGGAATTGAATTATATTCATCCATAGCGGTAAATGGGCGCGAAAATCTAAAAATCGATATCTACAGTGGGCAATGTAACCAGATGGTTACGCTGATTTCTACAAGAGTTTTCTATGAAACTCCTCAAGCTTATACTAAAATAATCTATAAAATTACACACCTGTTATGTCTAGAAAATACCACTAAATTTGGAATAAAACTGGAATAATTTTTATTAGTTCAAATAATTACATTTATATCTAGTTGCAACATAACCACAAAAATACAACGCAACAGGTCTTCACACGTGGCAAACAAAATTCAGTTTATCGCGAGCGCGGCTCGACTCTTAGTTCCCCCTCCTACTCACAGTTGTAACCAAGTGGTTTCGTTGCCCTAAACTCGGTAAAGTACAAGGATTGCGGAAAAGATGCGTTTGAATTCAACGTATCCATATGGTTACAATGACCAATAAATGTATGTTCTAAATTTTATAACTTGACCGATAAAGGGTTAAACAATTGATTGAAAGAAAAACACTTAAGCGAAAATTTAGAATAGTGGAAAGAAACAATACCATAAAAAATCAATAATATAAAGTAGGTAAATAATAATATTAGCTTAAAGAACTAAGTTTTGGTTTTCTATATAGCCTCCTTGGTTTATAATGCATTTCTGAATATTTCTTCTAAATTTTCTGTGTATGGATGCTTAGATAAAACCAGATGATTGGGTATGTAAATCGTCGATTGTTTGGACTATTTTTTTTTCTAAAGCTTGGATGATTCTTGGCCTATTGTAGTATATCTTGTTTTTCAGATAACCCTCCAAAAATATGTCCAATAAAGAGAAATCGGGACTGTTTGCTGGCCATTTTAATGGTCCATGTCTTCCAATCCAAAATGGATACCTGTCATTTAAAAAATTGGTGACCGGCTGGACATTATGAGGAGGGGCATCATCTTGTTGCCATATCAAATTAAGATATGAATTAATCGGTAGTTGTTCTAAATGCCCCTCGATTTCGTTTTCTAATAACTCCTGATACCTCTGTCTGGTCCGGTTAAATTCCCATTTAGCCACACCAAATATGTAGGGATTTTCTTCCCTGAATTTTGACCGTCTGAAGAGCTCGCGGGTTTTCTTTTGACCAAAAATGCTTATTTTTCCTGTTAAACATGCCTGCAGTGGTAAATGTTGCCCCGTAAGTGAAAATTATGTTTGACAGATTTAGTTGGTTCATCATAACACGTCTTTCTATTTCTTGGCAGAAGTGTAATCGGTCTATTTTATTTTGATCGGTTAATTCTTGAGTAGGTAAAAACGTATATGGCTTGTATTTATAATGTTTTAGAGCTGGGTGGATTTTATGCCATGATTTGTTAAAAAAAGTGGCTGCATCGGGAATTGATCGCTCAGGATTTTCTAAAACAAGAATAAATAAGATAAATTATTTTAATACAAAAGTTTCAAAATTACCTTCAAAATATAATAAAATATTTAAATCTTCTTCAGCGTTTCTTTCCACTATTCTAACTTTTCGCTTGTGTTTTTCTTTCATTCAATTGTTTAGCGATGTTTTATATTGTCCTACAAGTCGGTGTTGGCCTATCTGGAAACCGTCTATGATATTCCTTACGAGCTATCGATGCATTTTTACCATGTAAATAAAATAATTCTATCATGACGAATTTCTTTTCTTCCGAATAACCCATCGTTTAACGTATTAGAGATTAAAAATGCTCGTAAATAATTACTTCTGACCGGTAAACGTCAAAAAGGCGTCGTTCTTTGCAATTGTCTTGACCATGGCTCACTATGTTTTAGCGCAAATTACCTTACTATTTCTTTAATGTTTAAACGCTTATATATCCAAAACTAATTGACAGAATATATTAAAAGTGTATATATTTGCAATTAGAAAAAAAAAGATGTTCAAGAACATGATTTAATATACAGGGTGTTTCATTTAAAAAACTGACAACCTCTCAAAATTTGACATTTCCAATAATATTTTCGAATTTGTGATATAAGGTTCTAACTCTTCATAAAAAACCCAATAACTTATGTATTAACGAGATTTCCGTATCTATTCAAATAAACTCTCTAGGTGGATGGAAAAATATATGGGAAAACCCTGTACATTTATATTGTATTCTTGTAGTTTTTTAGTATACCTTCATAGAGGCTGAATAGAGACTTGAGAGTGTTTTTTAAAAAAGTTACCAGTATATTTAAAAACACGATAATGATTGGCAGAAGTTCCTTTAAAACAGGCCGCAAATGATGATGTCGCATACAGCTTTATTTGGGGTTAGTTTTGTATTTTTTAATTTTTGATGTAAATCTTTCTTTAAAATTTCATCTAATTACAGTTAAAAGTAACTATTTGTCAGTTATGTTTTGTGTCATATTGGAGACTCTATGTCAAATATCTAATAAATATCACTGGCAATGACCTAGGACCAAAAGTATTGTGTGAGGTTTATTTTTAATAAAACATATTTTTTAAAACTGTCCATTTGAATTGATTTTTTTTCACCAGAAAACTACAATCCACCGGTCTACAGCAAGAAATAGACATTAGGAATCAGTATACTATGTTCGAAGAACAGTAATTTTTGTAATAATAATAGCATTTGATATTGTATAAAATATAAGCGACTAAAGTCTTTTTACAAATAAAGATTTGCATGTATGGTTTAAGTTTTCTCCTATACGAGCGTATGAGAAGCAGCTATATGTCCTGAACACAGTCGTAATAGTTAATTAGGAATTCGTTTAGTAAACGATTAGAAGTAAAGTTTAGTAGAATAACAAGTGCGGGAAAATGTTTAGGGATGGACTTAACACTCTGAGTCGAGTTATTAGAACGGTATTAAAAAAGTGTAAAAAGTGTATCGACAAAAACGAGAAACATTTTTAACTTTAAAATTAGGTTTCCGTTTATATTTTTGACTTAGTAGACGTATAATATTTAATTTTGTTTTTTAAATATGAACTTAACACCGTTTTCCTACTAGCCATCGTCAAAATATTTTTGGATTTCAAAATTGCGTTAATGCTTATCAACTCGCACTGATAGAGTAATTTGGATGCGGAAAGTACTCGCGCGATTACTGAGTTTATCTTCGTGTCATCCAATAAACACAAAATTCGTTATAGAAAATCAACTTCCCGCACTTGAGATGAAACAAGAAGCTGATCTCGTCTCGTCTAGCGGCACAGCATCACTAATGAGATTTCACTGTAGAAATACCTGGGTATTCTGGACACAGCAGCATTGCCTTTTATTTAGACAATAGAAGATATATTGTTAAACACCTACTTATCGTAATCCATATAAATAAAAAATCGGTAAATTCAGCTTTACACACAACTTCCCTCGTACAGATTCCACTGCTTACTATAAACAGTTTATATATGCATATAATTAAGAAATCATGGTCTTTGGGATTAGACCGTGTCAAATTGGAATTATTATCCGACGTTTCGCCTTCGATTGCACGAGGCATCTTCAGAAATATTTGCCACCAAAATGTTATGCATATAATTATTTGGTAATAACTTTATACAAATTCTATAAACTAATTTATTTAAATTTTTTTAGATTTTAATTTATTTATTATTATTATTATTATCGAAATTTTCAATCAATTTCTCAACAAATGTTGGGTTCCAAGTCCATCCCAGATGCATGTATCAAAATGCTGGTTTGTAATAGTTCTATGTGTTGTCCTGTAAGAATTTTCTTACTATGTGGCAAGTACTAAGCAGGACTGCCTTCTGGATGTCGATGAAGGTGTTAGTATGTAGTCCTATAGTTTTTAGGTTCTGTTCTAGTGTTTTTGGAACTAGTCCAGTTGATGATACGATGATCGGTATTACATGCACTTTATTCAGTCGCCACATCTGTTGTATCTCGATGGCCAGTTCAGCATGTTTGGCCTTTTTCTCTCAATATTTATCCAACACGTTGTTATTGTTGGGTACAGCGACATCTACCAAATAAGCTGTATTTGTTTCCTTATTTAATAGTACCACATCAGGCTGATTATTCGTCACCCGATAATTACCCGGTTATAGTACAGTATGAAGGCATTATTTTCATGCACAGAACTTGGTTGGTTATGACTATTAATATGGTGATAAATACGATTTGCAATGCATTTTGTTAGGATCTTGTACATGGTGGGCAAACAGGTGATAGGCCTGTAAGACGGGTCTTCTGTCCTGTTGCTTTTGGGTAGCATGGTAGTGCCTAGCATTAGAAATGCGAGAGTTGCCTCTGGATGATGCATTATTTTAATAAAATGACGAGCCATAGCTTCATGGAGGACTTCAAATTTCTTATACCAGAAATTATGAATATGGTCAACTCCTAGCGACTTTCAGTTCCTCGTTGCCTTAATAAAGCTACTAAATTCCTCCTTGGTGATAAGAGTCAAATTCCATTTGCGGTGTTTGAATCTGATCACATTGAGATTGTATTGCAGCATTTCGGTTATACTCTTTTGGATTTTCCCAGATGTTCGACCAATACTCGGTCAAATGCTCTTGGCTCGCCAGCATCTTCTCAGTATTGGTTTGAACTTTGGTGTTATTGATAACCTGATAGAACTGCCTTTGATTGGTGTTGAAAAGCCAGTGCTGTCGTTTTCTCTTTGATCATTTGTTGTATCTCTGCAGACGTTTCGCTTTAGCTGTTAGTTTTTGCTTTAGTGTGTCTTGATACTCATCTAGTTTTTGTTGATGATTGAGATCGGTGGATTTTGTACCTATCTTTTTAATGCACGTCTTGAGTTTGCTGGAAGGGTGTTCATTCTTCCGAAATTATGTGACTCTTCCTAGTTCCTGTCTGAAATCGTCAATTCTCTTCTTAAGTCTTTTCTGCCATATGGGTTTTTTTGTTCGTGTGTAGGTTTGCCTGTTTTCTTCTGAGAATACCCTTGTTGTTTATGGCATCTAAGGACCGCAATGGCAGAGCAGTAGATGCACGTGTGGAGCTTCTCAAGGGTGTCATACAATCTTGAGGATGCTGTGAGTCTCCCGACTAGTTCTAAGTTTCGGGAGCTTAGGTCTTTGAGTTGGATCTAGACGGTTAAACTCAGCAACCGCTTTTTGGAGTTCGTTGTATACTGATATTTTTCCATTGTCCTGGGTGTTGTTAGATCTGCCAATGTCTTGTCCTCTAGATTCGTCTTCGCCTAGGTTGCACTCTCCTTTAGGTTTTTCCCGGATTGGTTCAAAAATTTATTACGGACAATTACTCGCCGTTGGTCAGGCGAGTGCTGGGCGTGTGGCGTCGGTGCTTGGTGCCACAAGAGAGAGTGGGGTTTTATTTATTTATATTATTATTATTATTTATTTTTCTTACCATAATTTACGTAGGAAGGCTTTATTCCAGCAATGGAATTTTACCGAATATTTAAACAATTTATGAGGCCGCTATTTTGTTTTGCACTCAAATTTTAAGTCTATTCCCGTGTAACATTTGATTTTTGAACAAAATTTCAAGTCATTTGGACAAGTAGTATTTTGGTACCGATTTTTTAAAATTTCATTATGCTACCATGTTGTTCCGTCATAATGGAATTACACAAAAATTTTATCAGTTTATCCCCATATCATAGTATATTTGTGTGCAAATTTTGAAGTCCATTCGACAAGTATTTCCTTAGTAATATGTTTTTACGATTTGGATTTGGGATTGATTTTTTACCAAAATGTAAACATTTTATTTCCTTATACCTCTCGATTTTTGACTAAAATTTGAAGTCGAACAGACAATAATCTTCAGCGTTTCTACTGACAACGTTGTAATTTTATGAAATTTGTTAAAATAGAATGATGACTAAACGTAGTCATAAAGGTGAAAATTCAACTAACAAATAATATCTAGTTATTGTTTAACCTCTTTTATAAAAGCGCTAGGTGTAAAGTAGTCTTTAAATTGTTCTTTCAGTTTTACCAATCTGCCAAAAAATATCAAGGCCAAGATAAATGCAATTAAATGTAAATGGACTATATGTATGGTTGTTGTACTACCTTTTACAACTGCAGAGAGTTAGGATAAAAATGAAGTAGATGTTGCTTCGTTGTGATCATGTTGACAATGCTTTGTTGCTATGACGTTTTTGGCAATACAAACACAAAAGTTCTTAGTGTCAAATTATTTTCCTCTCCTGTTCAAGCGCCGGAATTTAAATTTTCTAATAAGGTAGTTGGAAAAATATATTTCCAGCAATTGCTAATAAAACGTTCAAATACACACTCCCAACGAGAGAATGAACTGCCCAATTACTCATGGCGTGCCAAATCATTATGCACGGCTTAAACCTTAGAGTAAGAATAAAAATAGAGTACATTATTTACATATTTAGCCACTGCCAAGATTACCTCACAGTGTAAGGTCGATCGTATGACGATGCCAATCCTAACCAGGAACACCAATGTTTATACCAATTTATATTACGGTGAATATGTTTAAACATGATGTAATAAAATTTTCATACAAAGAATAGTAATGTGTTTCCAGTATTAGTTTCTAGGCAGTATAAAGAAATTACTTTTATTGCAAAATAGTAAAATACAAACTAAAATACCCAAAGCCTCAGATCAGATTACACCAGTAAGGAAAACTCTCCTTATAGTAAAAAAGTATAATAGTCTACAGTAAAGATTGTTACAGGGTCATGTGACCGGCGTGGCTTAAAAACCAATAGCGGGTCGTGGAACTACAATAAATTTTAATATTAAAGAAATTAATTTAATATTTTATTAGATACCAAGCTTTTCTTAGCGTCACTACTGCATGTGTTTTAATGTATTATTGTGTATTTGTCGATATGGTTCAAATCTTGTAATTATATATTACCTTACTTTAAGAAGCAGCATTCTAAAGGTGCGATGACATTAGAAGAACATTGATTTTTTAAATATTTAATAAATAAGTTTTATTTACTTTATCTTGGACATTGCAAAACTAGGAGCTTTAGTTCACCTAGCTATGGTGCGGAAATGTGAGTTTGTAAAAAAATGGCCGTTTGAGTTTGGAATTTTCTTTTAATCACTAAGTAAACAGCAAGATTTTCTTTTCCAGGAGACATGTCTAATGGAAGATACCTTATTCACTTATTTTGGGTTACATGACGTATTGGCCAATCCGGTTCAGTATAATAGAACGTTTATTTCGTCGGGGGTCATGTGAGAATCCTCAGCAAAATGATACAAGAAAGACTCTGAGGTGATTTTTTCGATGATTACAATAGTTTTTCCTATCAGAGAATTAAAATCATTTTAGAATATATCTATACTATATTAAAATAGTCAAAGGGCGTCTCACGCTCAAATAAACGTACTGTGATTTCGAAAATCACAAGGTTTTGATGACATTTTCACTTGAGTTGAGCCAATTTTGTATATAAGAGTTGTCAGGTAAAGGAATTTAAATGGTGATTCTTCGGGTATTAAAAGTAAAAATGTGTTCCAAAAACATGTTCTAATCTGGTTAGAATTTAAGATTTAGGATATTGAAAAAAAATCTTCTATTTTTTAAATTTTAGCTATTAACATGGAAAAATAATATGACCATTGACTATTCTAATCTTATCTTATAGCGCTTGCTTTTTTACTTTCCTCGCAAGAGGAAAGTATTCTAGTTGGAAAAAACATGTTTTCTCAGTTCCGTCGGTTAGTCAAAATGTTAAAAAAATATTACTAAAAAACTGGTTAATTATCCATTTTATCCAAAATTTGCAGAAAAATTAGGTGTTACATGATCATCAAGTGATAAGTTTTACTACAAATCCAAAATGGC
The DNA here is from genome assembly GCA_030620095.1 of Kuschelorhynchus macadamiae. Taxonomy (NCBI): domain Eukaryota; kingdom Metazoa; phylum Arthropoda; class Insecta; order Coleoptera; family Curculionidae; genus Kuschelorhynchus; species Kuschelorhynchus macadamiae. The sequence goes on along the minus strand of JAUTXW010000668.1, from coordinate 1,849,859 downwards.
GGCCTAATAAAATGTTATAAAAGTCAATGCAAAAAACTACTGCATCGATTATGTTCAAATTTTGCTCAAAAATCAAATATTATATAGGGATGAACTGGTAAAAATGTTGAGACAAATTTAAAATGGGGGAACAAAACGGTGGCCTAATTAAATGTTGCTGAAATCTGAAAAAGATACTTATCGGATTGCACACTATATATCGATTTTTAATTAAATCTGTATAAATGTTAAAATTTGCTCGGAATCTAGGCATTCTTACTCTCATTTTTTAAATATTTACTAAAAATGTATGATATGTATTCTCAAATCTGTACAAATGTTAAAATTCCGCCGCCATGTTGGCATTACAATCTTGAATTTTTAAAATGTTGACAAAAATCCATAATATGCAGTCTAAATATGCCGAATTTTAATCAAATCTGCAAACATTTTGAAATAAGTTTGCTATGTTGGTGCGCCATTTTTAATTCTCAAATATTGACTAAAATTTCATAACTTTCATTCTTAAATACTTCCAGATACCGATATTTCAGCCGAATCTGTACAAATGATATAATTCGTTATATTGGCGCCACCATTTTGATTTTTGTTGTGCATTCTCAAATAATCTCCACAAATGTTAAAATCATCCGTCCGACCTGTTGACATTGTCATTTTGGCACCGCTATTTCGAATTTTTAAATGCTGACACTCTTAAATTTTCCTAGACACCAATTTTCAGGTTAATCTACACAAGTAACAAAATTCGTCGGCCGTATCGGCGCCGCCATTTTGGATTTCTAAACGTTGACTAAAAAAATTCGGATTTTTTATACTCGAAAGTGTATGCATGTCAAATTTGAAAATAATCGGTAATGGAAGTGTTGAAAAATCCATTACAAGATTTGAACCAGACATACAAACATACAATCAGACGAGTAGGAAGCCAATAAAAGCGCATTAAAAGCATTGATTATAGTTAAAAACTCTAACAATAGTATTCACTGAAAAGGTTTAAATTTAGACAAGGTCTAACTTTACAGTTACAGGTTTAAGATGACATTTTTAACAATCGAACAAATAATTTTTCTAAATGTCACAATTACAAAATGACAGTGACATAAGGCAAACATAACTAAAAACTAAAGTTTAATAATATATAAATAACTCATTTCCTTTTGAACTTACCTAACTTATTAGTTTGATTTTAATAGTAGTAGGGAACGATTATTTCTTTGATATTTGTAAAAATACCTAATTGCTTTATTAAGGAATAGGTAAGAATCCTTCCTTTTGTGAACGATAATGAACTGTAAATTTTATTGTCATTTCAAATAATAGTTATCCTCCTCTTCCATAGGACGGACTCTCCTCAAAAAGAACAACTAATAAATTCATGCTGTTCCTATGTCAAAAAATCAACGTAAATATTGCACATTTAGTAAAAGAAAGATTTATAGATCAATGTGTTCATTGAGGAGTAATATAAAAGAATCTCAAAATCGATCAGTTAAGATCGAAAAATTGTTAAATAAGCCCGGAAACTACGGTTTTTTGCTTTTTACATTGTAATTCGCCAAAGTTGTACAGATGGTTAAATATTGAAAAAAAAAAACAAAAATCGATGGAAATTTAATGTTTTTTTATATATTTCTTGAGCAGTCGTTCCCGGAACATGCCTCGGCCAAGAATAATGTTTAGACCGATATTGAATGTAGACTTTATAACGAAAAAAAATACTATCCTACTGAACACTCTACGATCAATAAGACTGAAAATATGTAGTTGTGAGGCAGATACCCAAATCTTTGTTTCATATACATCTATTTTGAGGGTGTACTATTTTTAATGTCACATCTCTTTATTCAGTATAAGAACTTAACTAGTTTCATGTAGTCAATTTGCATATTCTTCGCTCTAAAGTTTATAGTAAACAGCGATTTCATATCATCGTATATTTGGGTAGCAGAAAAATTAATTTAGTGATCAAGTTCGACAGTGTACAAAAGAAAATATTCACTGAGGTCTATGGATAACAAATGCTCAAAATCAATCTCCAATCCATCATTCTTCCCGTTTTCATTTTGCCCTACATTCGTCAATTTTTCGACATCTACATTGTCTTTTGCATCTTATTTTGAAATTATACGGAGTCGAGTTTAGTAATTCCATTGATGCTATCTAACAAGTTGTTATGGTAGGACTGATAGGCATCAATCCATTTAAAATTAATTTTCGACCCCAAAAATACATTCAATTTGGCAAGTAACCAGGTGGATCCATTAAAATGGGGTTGGAAATTAACTTCAAATAGATGATGGAGAAGTGTATGTTCTATTCCTTATTTTGAATGCCAGGGCAAAAGTTTTAGCATATCGTTGTATAATAGTAAAAATAGATATATATGAAAATAATGATTTTGGGTTTCTACTTCACCACTTAATATCTCGGGTCCTGTTATAGTTGGGTATAATTGACGTTTTAGAGTTCCTAGACTATGAAAAACATATTATTAGTGAAAAAAATTATGTCTGTACGGATGTGTGTGTGTCGAACGATAACTTGAGAACGGTCAAACCGATTCGTTTCAAATATTACAACAAAAATTGGAGATTAGATTTTGGATCTCATGGGCGTAGATCTTCGATTTTTTTAAGGAGCATGAAAATGTAAAAAAATCATATTTTGAGCTTGTACAAATCGATAACAGTCAAACTGAAAATAGAAATAGTTTGGGTAAATATTCTAACATTGAAAAATTGTTTGAAGTCATTATCGTAGATACTTTCGATTACATGTATTTTTTTATTTAAAAATTACGGAATATTTCGAAATAGGTGAAATACGTAAAATACTTTTTTTTATACGAAACAATTTTTGTCCAATATACAGAGAAGCCTAAAAAGGGATGAGACAGCCCCGGAAAACAAAAAAAAAATAAAAATGGTAAAACGTCAACTTTTTTTGTATGTAAAAACATTTTTTTCAACTGTACAGGGATGCCCAAGGAGTATGAAACAGCCACTTGAAAATAAAAAAATGCATTTCAGAAGTATTATTTAAAAAATAGTGAAACACGTTAAATTTTTTTATTGTCTGGCATAAAAAAAACTTATGGCGATCTCAGGAACAAGAAGAAGCTACTTTCTTCTTAGATGTCGGGATAAAGACGTAGTACCACAATCTCTACAGATGAAACACCACATAACAAGAAACAGCTATAAACAAGCTAGTATGGCATTGGTAAGAGAAAGGATAAAAGCTACTTGTCGTGATTTGGATATAAACGCTCGTAAGTTATTAAATATTTATTTAAAATTAGCTTTTATACTTGAGCATCATATATTCAGAATTCTCGATGACATTACCAATGCGCAAGCGGAAAGGATACACCAAGCAGTTACCATTAAGCAACAGAAAAAGTTCGAAAGACTTACGGACGACCTAAAATACACAAGGTTAATGTACCACTTCGACCTATCGTCAATAGGATCTCCCAGTTACAAAATCGGTAAATATCTTTCAAATATTCTTAATAATTTTGCAGAAAAAACAGATTCTTATATAACACCTACGCATTTTGTAGAGAAACTAGAAGCAATCCAATTAGATCTAATTAGATCTAAAAGATATAGTCAGTTTCGATGTAGAATCTCTATATACGAATCTGCCTATAAATGACTCAATTTCCATAATCAGTCATATTTCACCATCATAATATCGACAACTTAATTTTAGATCTGATTGAAGCATATCTCGTATATAACATAACGTATTTTGTCTTTTAAGGAACTTTATATGAACAAACCTCAGAGGCAGCTATGGGATCTCCGCTCTCACCAGTGGTCGTCTCCATTAAAGCCAAAATCGTGGTTTAAATATGTAGACGACACTTTTGTAATATGGCCGCATGGTCCAGGAAACCTCCCCATGTTTCTTGATCATCTGAATCAACAACATGCTAATATAAAATTTACAATGGAAATTGAATCAGAAGGCATGATTCCCTTTCTAGATGTTCTTGTATAAAGGAAAGGGGCTGGTTCCTTAGGACACTCTGTATATAGAAAACCAACGCATACGAACAGGTACCTAAATGTAAATTCCCATCATCATCTGGCATAAAGGCAATCAGTTATTAATTCTTTGGCTTACAGAGCCCTCGCGATTTGTGCCCAAAATTCTTTACAATAGGAAACAGAGAAACTGACTCAAGTTTTAAGAGGGAATGGTTATTGCACTGAGGATATCAGACGGTCAATTAGAAAGTATAATAATCCTACTCCACGAAATGATACTAATAAGGAATTACCGATAGAAAGTGTAGTTCTTCCATTTATACACGGAACCACGGACAAAATTGCAAGGTTACTTCTACGGACCAACATACGTACAAGAAAATTCGACAATATTTGCTATCGCCAAAGGACATTATTCCTTTCCAAATGGATGGAGTATATGCAATTTCTTGTTCTTGTGGTGATGTCTATATTTGAGAAACTGGACAATTTATATCGACTAGGCGTAAGGAACATGAACGATGTATTAAGAAGAAACAAATTGTACAATCTGCTGTAACTGAACACCAACATTCCACTGGACATGTCATAAATGTAAAAGAAACCAAAGCTCTTGCATCGGTTTCAGGATTCTATAAACTGAAAATTAGAGAATCTATTGAAATTTAATGAGGATCCTAAAAATTTTAATGGAGATACGGGCTTCAGTCTACATCATACGTGGAAATCGATCGTTATACCTGGTCAAGGTTCGGTGAACAAAGGCCGACTATAAATAGCCGGCCTAGGTCGCACCGAGCTCATTCAGTGTTCCGATCTCGTGAAATAAAGATCCCTGAAGATGCCTCGCGCAATCGAAGGCGAAACGTCGAAAAGTGATTAAGTGGTGTGTTCTAATCTCAAGAATCATCATTTGTTAATATGAAAAATATGTTTTTCAACTATACAGGGTAGTCCTAGAATCATGAAACGGTCCTCTGAAAATTAAAAAATATATATATATATATATATATATATATATATATATATATATATATATATATATATATATATATATATATATATATATATACTTCAGAAGCAGTTAGCTCGACTAGAAAAGAGTAATATGGTTCAACTTTATAATTTTGTATAAAAAAATATTTTTTCGCTATAGAGAGTAGCCCTGGGACAATGGAAGAGCATCCTGAAAACGACAAAAAATTCAAGAGCGTTTAGCTTTTTTAACAAACGGAGAAACCAGTCAAATTTCTCCTATTTTTCTTGTTACAAATATATTTTTTCCATTATACAGGATGGCACTTGAAATATGAAACAGTTCACAAAAATCGAAAATATCTTTTGTTTTAAAGCGGTTAATTAAAAAAATCAAACGGTGAGTATGTCAAATTCCTTTCATCTCTTTGTATATAAAACGTTTTTCCTTATACAGGGTATCCAAAAGTATACAAAAGCCCTTCAAAATTGCAAATATTTTTATATTTTCTAAACGCCCAGCTTTTTAAAAAACGGTAAAACAGGGTAAACTTATTTTCTATTTTTACATACATAGGCAATTTTTTCTTTTATATAGGTATAATCTGTTTAGAGCTGGCATATCAACAAAGGAAAAGAAGCACGCTGAAATAAACGACGCTTTGTATAGGTTTCCCGTATAAAGCAAAAAAAAATACTACTACAACTGAATTCCACGTATATCGAAGAAAATTTCACACCTGTACTTTATAGCCAATCAGATGCCTTCATTTTTCAATGTTACCATAGCAACGGGTCGGTTTTCCGAAAATTTTTTGCCTCCAGGGTAAGCTGGAGATGATTCCACTGGAAATCTTTTTGACGTAATATGTTGTGTGATAAGACATAAAATTTACGTTATTGCATTATTGTTTAGATATTTTATTCCAAAGTTTGGGCTTTCAATAAAAAAACAACTTTATATGGTCGATAACAGATATTACATATTTACTTTAGATAAACAACGAATTATTCTAATCTAGCCACTAAGGCATCAAAATGTTTCTTAAATTCTTGCATTACTTCTTGCTTTCTTAATGGGGAGTAAGGTGGTGCTTCAGGTGTATACAACTCATCAGATTCCCATAAATGTTTATGTTTCAGGATGTAGATAAAACATTTGGACACTATTCTTCGGGATAATCGGTCCAAGAAAGAAGATTCTTGATAAACTATTTTCTTGATATCCGCAAAGAGACTTTTTTGGAAAGACTAGACAGCGACCTTTTCTACTACCTTTATTAGGCAAGGCAATGTTCTGTAGTTTATTTTAATATCGTTAATCTTCTTACAAAACTTACATAAAATTTAACTCTTTAAATTATCCATTTTAAAAAAATCTTCACATATACGTTGCGCGGTGTAAGTGTCACTGTCATTCTTAATTTACTAGTTACATACATTTCTCGTAGCCGTGGCAATCTCTGTTTTACGATTAATATGATAATTTAAATATATTGTACATAATACCAACATAATGTACTCTCAGGATAAATTTCATGCAATTTCGTCAAGTTTAGTGATATTAAATAAGGAAAATTTCAAGTTTAAAATGCCCTGAATCAGATAAAGTATACTTCTCGTTAGTAAAGTTTGCGGAAATTGGTTTTTTAAAGATAGTGCAAAATATTTTACTTTACTAAAGTTTTGGGAAAAGTTTAATTTTAAACCTAAAAAAATGTTTCTTATAAGAAGCAAAATTATACTATATAATATACGGATAAGTAAACCACCGTAAACTAAATCAATAAGGAATCTGTCATCCTGACTTTTCATCATTCACAGCCGACTAAACAATAATTGAACAACAATATGTCATTTACCATCAAACTACACGAAAATCGAGATGAAAATTAAAAATACATTTTGGTGTGAAATTTTCTTACCGAATCTTCCACGTGCATGAATTAATACCGGAAATTATTTCCTCGGTGACGAATTTTTTAAGCAAATTTGTCCACTCGCAAATAATTTCCGGCAATAATTTAAGCACTAGGGAGATTACTAATGAAAGTATCCCTCCGATATCATGTTTGCACCACTAACGTACTTATTATTTTTATTATAAAAACGTTCACTTGGTAAACAAAAGTTGGGTATTGTCCATATAATTTAATATGCTTTTCGAATTTCTGAACACATGTCGGATTTCGGAACTCGTTTTACTCAATTTCTTAACCTGGGACAAAAAAATGTAAAAGTATGTTTTCTAGCAAATGTAGGGAACTGCCTAATCGTTTTTGTCCTTGGAGGTACAAAACGCAGGTACCAAGGACCGAACGAAAATAATTGCTTATATTTGGGACACCCTGTGTACTATATTAGTATAGGTATATATATATATATATATATATATATATATATATATATATATATATATATATATATATATATATATATATATATATATATATATATATATATATATATATATATATATATATATATATATATATATATATATATATATATATATATATATATATATATATATATATATATATATATATATATATATATATATATATATATATATATATATATATATATATATATATATATATATATATATATATATATATATATATATATACATATATATATATATATATATATATATATATATTCGAATATATATATATATATATATATATATATATATATATATATATACTTTTATATATATATATATATATATATATATATATATATATATATATGTCTTAAATAGCGTGTGCCACCATTGCTATCTTCGAAAAGGTAAGTGCTACGAGTTCGGTTAAATTAGAGAAAAGTTGTCTTTTTTAGTACTCATTTCAGATCTTTTTACCGTGTTGCCAAAATCCTGTTAGTTTATGTGATACAGTGTGATGTGTAAATAACGCCTAAATCATATTAGTGGAATATTTCAAAACCTGTTAATTTTAGAGATAAAGTTTAAATTGGAAAGTTTTATATTTTTTTGCGCTCTACAACGCGGTATCTTTAAATTTTGATTCTGAAGTTTCGTAATCTGGCCACCAGTATCAACCTAATTTTTTTCAATACGAACCTGGATTTTTAGTTTCCGGTTTTGAAAGGAAATTGAATTTGCTACACAACCATGTATTGCACGGATATGGCCAATGACGTTTCCATCCAGAAAATCCATCATCTTGAAATAAAAAAAATACTTTGTACGGCCCTGTCTTTTCGTCATACCTGTTTTAAATAAGTTTTGGAAAAAAAACGGTGGTTGCAAAGAAAATATAATAAAGTCTAATATGTAACTTTAATACTCCACTTTTTCTCTGGCAAAAGTTCCCCGTTGTTAATATTTCTGTAATATAAGTTTTTATCTTAGAAAAATATTGCAGAGTAATTAATAAAAATACATGGTAAATCGATTCAAGTATACCCGTAAGTATTATAATATTATTAGTAAGACGGCTTTTCGAAAGTAGGCTTTGAAAACAATTGAAAAAATCAACAGATAGTTACTATGTGTCAAACTTAGTTTATTATCAGTTTATGACAAATCGAGTCATTTTACAACCAAGTTTTTAAAATGGAGGGCATTTCGTAATGCTACTAACGCGCTTCAAATGTATCAAAATTTGTACCCAGAAAGAAGGATGCCCAATCGCAAAATATTTGCAAGATTAGAAAGGGGAATGCGAGAGCACGGATCCTTTAACAAACCTCAAAAGAGGATTTCCACTGTTACATTGGAAGGTGGAGAGGACGAGATCAACGCCATTCTGCGGAATTTAGACACCTATTACAATATTTCCGCCCTTAAACCGAATTAATTTTCTAGAAGCGGCGGAAAGAATATGTATATATTTTTAAGACGTTCGCCTTAAGGAGGACTTTCTCATTTTTACTTTATTAACGAAGCTTGTATGAGGGATTTTTGGCGTACTTTTTAACTAATAATAAAAAAATAAAGAAATAAGAGTGGGAGTTGAGAGAAATATTAAACTTATAAGAAGAATTTGGCGCTAAATATATTTGACAAATGAAAAATGAAAAATACAAAAAAATATGGGTACACATTTTAGGGGCGTTTGTAACTATATCGAACATTTTTAGCTTCATTAAATGTTTTGCTTCATAATAAAAAATTGTTTCATTAAAAATTATACCTACTTGTACATTGTAAAGGAAGGCGCAATTTTAAAATTAAAATCAACTGAGAGGTGGCCTTTTTTAGTTCATTTGTAAGAAAAGTATTGTTATCCTGAAAAAACTCGAGAGATCATTATGTTCACGTGTCTAGGTCCTCAAAATCCGAACATGTTTTGTATTTCTGTAGTTCTGTTGTTCCGTCTATCGGTTCTTTGATGGCACATATCAAAAACTTTTTAACATAAAATAATCAAATTCTGAGTATGGATAAGCCTTCTTATCACCTCGATACCCTAACTTTGGTTCATTTGGTTGAAATATATACAGAATTATTTCTCTGTGTGCTGACTTGCAAAAGATATGAGTAATACAGACTTAATTAAAAACGGGATGTTTTTAACAACAATGAATCAAGATATTCAGTTAGTGTAAAAATATTTCCTTTTTGTAGTAGTAATTAACGTTATATGGCCGGTATATGACTTCGTTTGTATTTCTCGTACTCTAATAACATCTAACGGGCTTTCATCTTATATTATTTTATTTCATACTGTCCTTATAATATTTTATTAATTAATAAAAACCTAATTCCCAGACGTTGTTTTATCTGTCAAAATGACGTTCGACTTTAAAAACCTAACGGCGCCGGCGCGCAACTAGGCGTTGGGAGACAACGTTTTAGTGGTGTAATAAGCTATTTACCGGCCATAAAGAGTCTAGCCTTTTACCGGAAAGTAAGAATTAAAAATAATAAATTATGGTAGTGTTATTTTGAATATACCTGTACTGTTGCAATCTAAAATAACATATTATGATATTTTTTTTTGCGCACTATAAAATAGACTTTTGAATTACCATAATCAGTCTAATTTTGACATAAAAATACTTTCCTCTTGCGAGGAAAGTAAAACATGTATCAAACTTTCCATATACTTAATAATACAAGCACTCCTCATAAAGTTATCCCTCCATTTTTTATTATTAATTTAATTGTCATTATGTTAGGTACGACATTATGGATTAAAGTACTTGAAGAATTAAGACAATTGAAGGTCGGTATTTAAAAAATAATGAAATTGATGGTGCTGGCCCAAACACGAAACTTTAAATATAAAATAAAAACCTTCTCATAGCTTACAAAAGGGGCCACAAAGATACTTTATTTGGCAACATCTTTAAAAATAAAACCAGAAATAAAAACTATTTTCCAATTTTCCGTATCTTAGAAACAATTGTTTTACTGTCCCGCTTTTCTCAAGCACCCCCTAAATTTGAATTTTTACTTTAAATAGGCAACACCGCCGACGGGGATACGGTTCCTTAGTTAATTATAATGTTAATTTTTATTAAATACCTACTCTGCAATATATTTTAGGATACGTACATTACAAAAATGTTAACAGCGGGGAAGTTTCCTTAAGGGAAATAGAAAGAGAAACTGGTGTATCAAAAGATTCAGCAAAAAAAATACTACACCGCAATAGATTTAGGCACTATCGCTGTAGAAAAGTGCAGCATTTAAGGCCAACTTACTATGCAAGGAGAAGGATATTTTGCCGTTGGCTTTTAAGGCGCCCCCGACATTTGTAAAAAAATCTTATGGTTGGATGAAAGTAGATTTTGCAACAATGGATGGTTCAATCGTAATATACATTACCGGTGGACTCAAAGCAATGAACATTTCCACCGTGAAACAGCTTTCCAGGAAAAGTTCGGTATCAATGTGTGGCTTGGAATTTTAGACAGAAAACTGGTGGGTCCATTGTTTTTTCAAGAAAATATGACTGGTTTTATTTACCTTGACTTTTTATCCACTTCTCTCCAAGATCTTCTAGATAACCTTCCATTAGATATTCTTCTTAATTTTAAATACTTCCAACAAGATGGCGCTCCCGCCCATCGAGACCGTCGATGTGTAAGATTTTTTAACAATTTTAAACCCAACAGATGGATTGGTAACAACGGGCCTATAAACTGGCCAGCGCTATCACCTGATATTACCCCAATGGATTTCTCCATATGGGGTATTATTAAAGACAAGGTGTATCGAACTACCCCACAGAATTTAGATGACCTGATTATAAGAATTCGACAGGCATGTAATGAAATTAATCCTAGGATGTTAGAAAATATTCAAAAAAAGTTTATTGTAAATGCACAAAAATGTTTACGAAATAATGGTGGTCATTTCCAACACATATAATAGTTTCGTTTATCGTGAATAGTTTTTCCTTTATTTTCTTTAAATGTTTTAAAGTTTATGTTTAAATAAAAATTTGAATCGTTCCTGTTAATTTATTTGAAGATTTTAGAGTTTCCGTTTATTTAAACTGAATTTTGTAGTACTTTTGCTTTCACTATTTAACTATATTTTTCTTGTAAAAATGTCAAAAATTCGAATTTAGAAAAAGTACAAGAAAAAAGACAGGACCGTACACAGGTAATTTTTTTATTTCCCGATGATGGATTTTCTGGATATATATATATATATATATATATATATATATATAATTTCCTATATATATATATAAATATATATATATAGTGGTGGCCAGATTATATAGATTAAAAATTTAAATATAGAGCGCAAAAAAATATATATATATATATCTAAAATTAACAGTTTTTAAATATATATATATATATATATATATATATATATATATATATATATATATATAAAAAAGACAACTATTTAACCGAATATATATTACCGTTTCGATATATATATATATATATATATATATATATATATATATATATATATATATATATATATATATATATATATATATATATATATATATATATATATATATATATATATATATATATATATATATATATATATATATATATATACATATACGGACAGTACCGTTTTAAATGTGTAACTGTGAATATATATATATATATATATATATATATATATATATATATATATATATATATATATATATATATATATATATAATAACTCAACTTTCGGATACTAATTTTCTTGGAAAAATGTCGATTTTACGAATGTTTTGATTCAAATTTTAAAAGTTTGAAAAAGTAATTTTTATTTTTTTAAAGCAATGCATAACCATTGTAACATTTATATTTACAAATTTATAAAACAGGAGTCACAGGACACATGTACACATATTGTTACACATTTAAAACGGTACTGTCTATTTAACAAAGATGCATGCCTGTACAGTTCTTTACGTATGTTTTTATTATTTTCTTTCTGTTTGTAATAAACAAAAATTGGTTGCAAAAAACTGTTTTTGGTATTTGACATTTTAAAATTTATATGTATTAAGTTATTCAATTGGTGGAAAATGCTTAATATAGGATTTTTATAATACTAGATTTAATTGTTTACTATTTAAAATATATTTTGCTTAGATTTTTTATATCTGTTTTATCGTTTTTAGAGTTTTCGAATTTTGTAATCAGATCAAGGAATTCTCGTTTTATTTGATTATACTCTGTCTCCAATATTTTGGTTTCCGAAAAACTGAATTTATGATTAGTCTGATTTTCATGTTTACTTAAAGCTGTTCTGTTTTTGTAAAATTTGTGCCCATTTAGCCGGTTTTGCAGATATTGTGATGTTTGACCAATATGAACACTTGGGCAATCGGTACATGGTATTTGGTACATAACCCGGGTTTTTTTTGTTTTTATGCCTTTTACTTTTTAAAAATAATCTTTTGATTTACCCTTCTTTGCATGCGCAGTCGGGTAAAAATAATGATTTTTTCATATTTTCGCCCAAATTTGAACCGACATTTTTCTGAAATTGTTTATTGTATTGCACTTTGCAACTCTGGTAATTGTTTGCATAACTTTGAAAATATAATCAAACAAATTTAAAAAATTGTACTTTTCTAGCTTAATTAATAGTCTTTCATTCTTTTATTTTAGACTTAAATAAACTCATCACAAATCTATCTCTTAGTAATTGTGTAACGTTTTCTGTCTCCGAGAACTGGCCTATTATTTTTTGATCCGCTATGGGCATTATATACAAAAATATTACCGATCTTGAACCCGAACGTAGAGAGCGAGATTCCAGAACCTAAAAGTTTATAAATTAACACCTCGAAATATAAACTCGAACCGGGCAGCAAATTCTGGACATCCGATTATGATAGATTAAATGGCTCGAGGGGGAAATCGGAGCCCCGTCCCGGATTCCGCAACGTAAGATGGCAATCCGGGGGATAATTCCGGACTAGTTCCGGGGTCGCCATGGCAACACCCGGCGGGATCTTATTGGGCCCCCAATCGCGGCCTGTCCTTTTCTCTTCGCCAGCGTCGGGACACTGATAAGCGTCGGTGGCAGGAGCGTCGCCATGCTACTTTTACTGAATTCGATAACGCTGTCGATGAACCAAAGGGTTTTTCTATAGAAGTGATATTATTTAGGAATATCACCGCGACGAAATTTCTGCTCGTAATAAGGGAATCACTAGCTTTTCAGGGTACATTTGAAATCATATTTTTCGAAAATCAAAAAAGGGGTATCGGCACGCGCTTGCTACCATTTAATAGAAGAATTCTTTGTGAATAAACTAGTGTTATTTTTGGTCCAAATTAGTAGGTGATTTTTTTTATACAGGGTATATAAGAAAATGACCAGCAGCTGGATAGGAGCGATATCGAAATATTCCACGAATTAAAAAGTGCAAAAACAATTAAAGTTGATACCAGCCTACTTGATTGAAAAAGCCAAGGAATAACATAATAAAGTTTCTTCTAACCTACAGATGAAATTAGGGATATAATCACAACATCGTTAGCTGAAGCAGTTCAAGATGCAGCAAAGAAATGAACAACTAACAACAATTTGATAAGCATAAACACCAGAGAATTTTTTAGAAAAAGACAAAAACGCTAGTAGAAAATAAACGTGGTTCTATAGAATTTGCAGAGATAAACTAATTAATTAGGAAAAATGCGAAACAGGATAAAGAAAAGGAAACGGAAAAAAAACCATAGAATTTATTGAAAAAAATAAAGGGAGAAAATGTTTGCGAAACCAAAATAGACGCACTCAGATAATATCTTTAAAAAAAGCTAAGAAAAAATAAGAGATAAAGATAAGATAGTCTCAACCACAGAAGAGTTAGCAAAGACCTAAATTCATCAACAGAGGAAATCAAGGGAAAATTAAAAGATAAAATCATTAACGTAAATTCCAAAGATCTTCCAGATATTAAAGGAGATGGAACAAAATACACCTCAAAGAGCTTAAAAAGAATAAAAAACCTGGAAAAGACGGTGTCTTAAATGAAATGTTGAAAGGGGGAGGGAGTAAAAAAGTTATAAAAGCGCTTAAAATCCTTTTTAACAAATTCACTATTCTGTCACAAGTATATAACCTTCTGACAAAAATTATAATAGCAAGAATAGACAAAAAACTAGAATATCACCAAACAATCCAACAAGCAGAATTTCGTACAGGATTTTCATCAGCTGATCACCTTTTTACAGTTAATACCCTGTTCGAAAGGTTAACGAATATAAACTGGTACTGTACTTACTATTTACTGACTGTGAGAAGGCATTTGATTCGGTTAAACATTTGGTAATTGAAAGAAGCCTACAAAATAGCCGTGTTGATTCCAGATATATAGATCTGTTACAAAACATGTACAAAAAAAAACCGCAGCCGTAATTGAACTCCACAAAAAACTAATGCGATCCCAATTTTGGGGCTTTTATATCTCAAAGTGAGTGAGTCTGGAAAAATGGCGAGAAAATAGAAATTTTTAAGAAAAATTTAAATTTTTCGAAAAAGTCATGAAAAAATAATTTTTTAGTAATTTTTCATTTTTATAAAGAAAGTAGGTATCTGGTCAAGAAACTAATTACGGCACCAAAAAGTGCTTAAAAAGTTATACAAAATGGACTATTTTGGAAAGGTCCTGGATTATATACAGGGGGTTCACTAACGAGGTGAAGTTTGCACCAAAATTCTCAAGAACGGGTATATTTTTTAACACTATCCTGTATTACAAGATATCTAAGCACGTAGGGTACTTTTTTTTACGAAAAAGATATTTTTAGGTAGACTCAGAACAAATTTCGAGTATATAAACTTTTTACTATTCGCTTACTGCGAGTAGTAATTGACATTATTTATTATGGAGCATTTATTTGGCTACAAAGAAGCTTTAATAACATCGTCAAAAATCGATAAATATCGATCCATTTACGACGCGAAATATTAGGTGGCCTTGGCCTTAGATGATAATAAAATTTACAGAAATATTTTTTACACAAATATTTCTCTGATATTTTTTACCGCTTCGATTTATGTTGGTGCATTTATGCGTTATAGAGATAGATATTTTTGAGGAAAACTGATTTTTTTTCATATAAAAAAGTAGGAAAGTACTCAAAAAGATACACAAAATAGACGGTTTAGAAAAGGTCTTGGAATATATACAGGGGTTGCAATTACGAGGTAAAGTTTGCACAAGAAAACTGTTTTTTCTTTTTAAACTAGTTCAATTTTTTAAATACAGTTTTCAAAATTTGATGTAACTTTTAAGGGAGCAATTAACTTTGAAAAAAATATTGTGACAGTTCTCAAAAAAAATTGTTTTCCTCCTGTAACTTCTGAACTACTTAAAATTTTTTATTTTTATATTTTTATATATTTTTTATATTATATATATTTTTTATATATATATTTATTTATGGTTTTCCATGTAACTTTTAGAGGCGTCATTTATTTGAAATTTTTTTTCCACATCTGTCAAAAAAAAATTTTGTACATGTCAAAAAAAATTATTTTTCTAATAACTTCTGAACTGCTTAAAATTTTTAGATACGGGTTTCACAGTTTCTTGTAACTTTTAATGTCGTAGTTTATTTTAGAAAAATATTTTTGCAGCTATCAAAAATAATTGTCAAGGTTATGATAATAGTAAAATTGGATTCAAAATAAGTGTGTAGGACTAGACACCTAAGGTCACGCACACGACTAATACACGCACCCAGAGTCCACAGAGACAACCTGATATATTACTTGTGTACTATTTTTAAGAGGGTGTTTAAAAGAAAACATGTGTATATAACAGATCATTTAAAAATATTATCTATTTTTGGAGACAAATTAAAGATAAACCTGATGTCTAGGAGTATACTAACGACATTTTCTTCAAGAACGGATATTTATGTCTATTCAAAATGTAAGAATTAAAAAAATACAAATTCAAATCGGTATGTACCACTCGATATGGTTCATCAAAAAGATCTTTAGAAGTTAGTGTTCTATTCTTAAATTCTGCAAAATGCAAAAGTTATTCATACCTCCCCTAACTTTTATAATAAAATCCAATTTATTAACATTGAAGATAGGTAAAAATTGCATATTTTAGCAATTGCTATAATTTGTGAAGACCTAAAAGCGTAAAATTATAAAAATCGTGTTCAGAAGAAAGACAAATAAAACGACAGATTTTTGTGATTTTTTTGGAAAAAATGGCTTAATAAAGAACATTTATATTCAAAAACAATTTTTTAAAACAACAGCAAGAAATGTTGTTTCAAGTGGAACACAAACGCAGCCATCGCTGCCTAACGTAAGTACTGTTGTAAGTACCTTATCGGCGAAAAATCCTTAACCAACATTTTGAATAAAAATAGTGACAATGTCACTTTTTGACACTGCCAATATAATTTTTGTCAACACATTTACTTTAAGAATCCATTTGAAAATAGCAAAATTCCTGTCATGGATGTAATCATCTCATGCCTCCCAGACCAAGTAGGTCTCTATTATTACCTCGTGGTAGCAGTATGTGTTATTGGAGCTCTCTATCTGCACGATATGTTTAGTAAGGTCAGTACTTATAGGGGATATGATTCTAAAAAGCTTATCAATTATGGATATGATAAAAACAACGGTCCCTCGGTATGGAAAAACCTTTTCACCGAAGCTGGAGGACATAAACAATCACCCGTAAACCTTATAACAATGAATGCTATAGTTATTCCTTCTGAACTGAATCCCTTAAAGTTCTCAGAGGAGTTCCATCACATGCCATGTGAAATGAAACTGTACAATAGTGGATTAAACGCCGTTCTGTATGTTAAATGGAGCGGCCCTAAAAGGCCAAACATCACTGGGGGACCTTTAGAACGTGAAATATACAATTTCCTAAATATACGTTTCCGATGGGGACCGACCGATGATGAAGGATCAGAACATATGGTAGATACTAAAAGATTTGCTGTTGAAATGCAAGTAGCTCTAATGAAAAATGGCGAAAACCCTAGATGTGACATCTTGGAAGCTGCACGTTGTAGGAATTTACTGATGCTCAGTTACTTTTTTATGGTAACTCCTATAGATAACCCTTACTTGGAACCTATCATTCAGTCTCTAAAAATTCTGAAATATCCTTTAAGTTGTGCGATGATTTGTCCTTTTCCACTCAAACTTCTGACTCCACTATTTTCCAAAAATTACTTCAGCTATGATGGTTCTTTAACATTCCCACCATGCACCGAAGGAGTAAAATGGATAGTTCAGCCCGAGCCATTATTAATATCTGGTAGACAAGCTAAAAAATTCAGAAAATTGGGTGCCTGTAATTGCGCCCCTATTATCAGTAATTCAAGACCTGTCCAAATGCACAATGGTAGGGAAATATTTTATTACGATTAAAATTTTCATATTAGTATTTATTATTAATGTCGATGCATTGTAAACCGACGTAAATTAATTGAATAAACGAATAAATATGCAGCCTAAAAATGCAGTTATAATTATCTGTTCTAATCTCACCTATCAAACATGTATTCGATAGAAAGGAGATTACTGTTTTTCAAAATCAGTGACTTTTAAGGAATAACAATATTTATTTAAAACCTAAAATGGGACCCATTTAATGTTTCAACTTTCGTTTGATCAAAATTCTTATAACAAAATAAGTTCTTAGTGTAAATAGAACAATTACCGCCTCATTGGAATATAGTAATTGTGTCCACCGCCTAGATTTCGATACCCTTGTCTGTCCTGAGTGAAAAATTATTTAGGTTAATGTTAATAACTTAAACTATTCTATTCACAATTTAACTTATTTGTAATGTTATTGATATCCATTCGTTTTAAGTATATTAAAGTATCATCAGCAAATAACTGAACTTTACAAGAATTTAAAACATTAGGCATATCATTTATATATAAAACAAATAATAAATGACCCAAAATACTTCACAGTGGAACACCAATGTTGTTAGAAATCTTTTGATAAAATTTGTTATTAATTTTACTTTTTTGTATTCTACTTTCCAAATCATTTTTTAGCCATTTAAAAACGGAACCCCTAAAATCATATAGATATAGTTTACATAATAATATCTTTCTGTCAATTGTTTCAAATGCTCGTTTGAAATTCAAGAATATAGCTGCAACAGTTGCATTTTTATCTAAACTCTATTTCCACATCACAATTACAAACTGTATTGCGGTTTCAGTTGAATATCCTTTTCGAAAACAAGCTTGAAGGCGTATTAAAATTTTGTTTTCTTCAGTGAGTTGCAAAATTTGGTCATAACCTATCCATTCTTAAAGTTTTTCAATATCCAATAACACATTTATAGGTCTTAATTCATTCCATTTCTTAGTATTTTTAATTTTTGGAACTGGAGTTTCAGTTCATCTGGTATTTTTCCATTTTTTAACATAAATTTATAAATTTTGCTATTCTGCTTCCAAGTACTTCAGATGTCTCTTTCATGACAATTTTTGAAGGAATTTCCGAATGATTATTATTAGATTTTAATTTACAAACGACTTTTTTTTCGGTTTTCTTATTGAAACGCAGCGAAAAGTTTACAAAATATGATTAGGTTCTGGTAATTTTGGACATATTTCTTCATTTCCAGAATCTATTGTGTATATAATTTCTTCAATAATTTTGACAAAATATTTATTCAGTTTTTCAGCTATAACTAGTGAATTCGTCTCCCTGATGACTGACATTTTCAAAAATGATATCGGTTATTTGCGAATTCAGTTTTGGTTTTACTAAGATTTTTTATGTTTTCCACACTTTTTACTATTTTTTTTATTTTCTTTAATTTGTTTCTGATTTTTCAGTTCATAAAATATTAACATATTGATTTCTAGATGTTTTGTATCTCTGCCAATCTTCTATGTTTCTAGTAAAAGCAAAATTTTTGTAAAAGAAATCTCTTGATCGTTGGGCTTCTAAAATCGTTCTATTAACCTATTTTATTTTTTTTAAGTCAACGTACACCCAAGTTTAATGAGCCTAAAATAAATATTAATGAATTGGTATTAATTTTAATGTAACAATAGGCTTATTTTTCGCATTTTTATTAAAAAACTTAAAATCTGCGGAACAAATAAATGTTAATGAGAAATCATGAGTTCTTGAATTAGACCGTATCAAACTGGAATTACTTTCCGACGTTTCGCCTGCGATTACCCGAGACATTTTCAGGAATTTTCAGTGCATAAAGATCAAAACATTGAATGAGCTCCCATGAGTACAGAAGCCCGCGTCTCTGTTGAAGTTCTCAGGGTCCTTGATGATTTCAATAAAGGCAAAAAACCTCCTTGCATAAAGTAAAATTCAATAAGGCGTCCATTAGAAAAAAAAGTTAATGATGATTTCAGTAAAGATTTAAAAAGAAAATATAACACTTGGTTTTTCTCAAAATATTTCCAAAACCAATCATTTCCGCAGCCGGTTCTAAGTAAATAAGAAAATTGTCTAAAACTTTACCCTGTTTGATCATTTTTCTATCTCTTTTCTAATCCTGGGGTTTTCGAGATTCCTTGCATAAGGAAACACTTGATAAATTTAAATATGTGTGTAAATGTAAATACAAACAAAAGTTTTAAGTAAAAATTTATATAAGAACCCTGAGGAAGAAAAACATTTTTTAGGTTCTACGTTTGTGGGCTGAATAGTTAATTCGAAATTGACATTAAAAATTCGAAGACTTTTTGAACATTACGACCGCGACTGCATTTGCGGGTAGATTAATTTTGTGCCCAATGATCAAAATACAAGAGTTCTAACCACACTACACCACAACTTGTTACGTTCTGGACGCGCGTTTCGCTAACCATAATGGCACAATGATACAATCATCAACGCTTGCAAAATCTAACTTTTAAATTTTAACTGCTTAGGGGTCCGGTAAACTATCCTGACAGACGATTTTTTGCACATTTTATTTTTTTTTCCAGAAAGTACCTATTTGTAATATTACATTTCAAAAATAAAAATTGCGGGATATGCAAGAGTTTTCCTAAAAAACATTAATTAAAAGTCACACTCGGTCACAATTTGACAGCTTTAAAACGAAAAATTTAACAATGTTGCCAGATTTTAGATTTACCAATTTGTTAGAGGAAATAAAATGACCAATTGAAAATTATTTGGACAACAGAATTATAATTATTTATTGTTATTATTATAGTTTTAATGAAGGTTTTATTGACGAACCTGGGCTAACCTAACGTTAGCGGGACAGATCCACCTAACAATATAGTTTTTGTTACAGAAACATCCCGCTTTCAATATAGACTCGGAATTCGGTTGGCGCGCTACCGCGCGCTTTCTTTGCAGAAATCCAAACTAATCCTAACCTAACCTAATCCGCATTTTTATTAATTATAAGTTTTGTTATAAAAAAAATTAGTTTTACGTGTATCATAACGTATAGGTATTTCTTTAATTATGAATATGGCAACGTCGCACATCAAATTAAAAACAAGCATGGCGATGGGAACAGTCGGAAAGATGTTTGAAATCAAAATTACCTTTGATTTGTATAATAATTACATCTTAAAGTAAATTTTGAGTGCTGATGAGAGTTTTCCACACATTTTCTCAATTTGGACTGCTAGAATGGTAGATAAAAACAAAAAGAAACAAAAATAAACGAGATTTAAGAGTGTCAACATAGTTTACCGAAACCCTACTTAGCTTCAGGAGAGGTAGATCGATCCTGGATCAGTCCTGAAGCTTTAATGAAAATGTTGTCAGGCTGATTACCGAATGGCTACTTCCCTAACACACCAGTCTCTCCAAACTTAGCGTTGTCTAGCTCCACTACCAAAATTCTGAAATTCCAATGTCTAGGACACAACTCCCAGTCCAAAACTTGCCTATAATTTATAATCTTGTCTAAATCCTCAATGTTTGTAAACCCATTAAATTATAAATTTAACCCGCCTCATATATACCCCTGTATAAAAGAATCAATAAAATTATTTATTGACGACCATGCCATGACGAAGCTAAGTTTATTTACACTATTACTACGCTATGTAATCTGATATTGAAAATTTTTTGGTAAAATATAAAGTTACTACCATTGACATAATATATTATATGGACGGGCCCTGTTATATATGCGCAATATTTTACCTTGAAGCCAACGTGTGAGGGAGATGAAGCTAATAAAGACGGAAATCCCACTAGTTGCGAGAGAGATAAATTTCTACCTCTATTAGCTTTATCTCTCTCGCACTCCGTTGGAGTAAATGAAGCGTAGTAAAGCCCATTCCATTATCCTATTATGTATAGGGTTACTACTAAGTTTTCAGGATCGAGCATTTTAACTAAATAATTCGACAAGCTAGTTGAAGGAAAAAGAAAGAACTGTGCTAAATACATATAAATTAAATATTCATACAATCTCTGAACCAGTTCTAGTGACATTACTTGCCAATAAATTATGAAATACATTCGTACTCCCAAACTAAACACGGACCTATTATACCTTTATCGGTAATTCGAACTTCAAATAGGTATTGACAAAATTGTGTTCTCGCTAACATAACATATGAACCTATTTCAAACGTCAAAACAGTAATGTGTAAACAATAAATTGGATCTTTGTTTTAGAAAATGTACAAAAACTAATTTGATAATTAATATGCCTTGTTAATTCTACATAAGAGAAACATACATCCGAATAAAATACAGAAAGGTAATGGTGTTGTGTTTCATATCGTTCAATTCTAAGAGAAATTGAATGTTATAATACTAGAGCTTAATAAATGAATCAGATACCAAGTAGTCTCTCTGAAACGAATGTTAAAAAAAATCACTGGGGAACAAAATTCAACTTAGTTGGCTCGCAAAAAAATCTAATACCTATTAAAGAATTTAGTTGGCTCTCAAAAAAAATCTGAATTATTTGTTACAAAATTTTAATTTAGAGGCATATACAATGAATATACAAAATACAGATAACAATATATTGTTGGTTCAACAAAAGCAATTAAATAGCACATTTTTATCATTGAATCCAAAGTTTAGCCACTCATTTTGCGTTTCTTAGCCTGCCTTTTGGAAGCAGCTTCTGGGGCATCTCTCGTAATAATCCAGCAGTAGTCGGCTAACATCTCACAGTTCCATTTTCCCTGATACCTTCTTTCCATATTTAAAATATCCTGGTGGAACCTCCTACCGTGTTCGTTACTTACAGCACCAAAATTTTCCAGGTAATCTAGGTAAAAATCCAGGAATTGAATTCCCAACGACATATTACACCATAGGTTTTGGTAATACAAAAGAAGTTGGGCAATAAGGCCTTTCTGCTTTTGTTTCTCAAAAAATTTGCTGCAACCATTTTAAAGGCATTCCCTGCGTATTTTTCCTTGCCTTCAAATATGGGATCGAATTGCGCATCTCCGAAAAGTTTCCTAATCTGTAGACCCAAAAATATTCCTTTTTTAATTTTAGCGTCACTGATTCTAGGGAACTTTTCTTTTAAATAACTGAAAGCACGGCCTTCTTTCTCCCTGGCCTTCACAAAGTTTTTCATAGGTCCCAATTTAATATGAAGTGGCAGTAGTAAAATCTTTTCCTGGCTCAAAAGACTCTCTCGGTGGCTAAATTTTCTTTCTGTAGTGATCCGATCATGCTCGACTGTCCCATTCACAAAGGAAGCAGCAGTATTTGGTATAACCTAGCTGCATTCCGAGCAAAATCTCCAAAACTTTTAAATTCTCACAAATTTGCCATTTATATTTTTCAGATTCTTTGTTCACGAGTTACAATTTCAAATTGCTATACGTTTCTTTCACGTGGACTGCATGACCAATTGGGACTGAAAGCAACTGGTTTCCATTATAGAGTAACACAGCTTTAAGACTTACTTTTGAAGAATCAATGAAAAGTCTCTAATCTTTTGGATCATAGTCCAGATTTAAAGCTGCCATTAATCCCTCAATGTCCCTATAGGCTTCCAAATTGTTTTCCATGTTAAAAAATGATGATAGGTTTTTCTGACGGCTTTGCAATTGCAATCGAGAGGCCAATGGTTCTGCTTTTTTTGGGCAATTCTAAATCTCTTAAAAGATCGCTTAATTCACTTCGACTTATTTTGTGAGGCGTTTTACTAGGAAGTTCACAGACAAAAGCGGAATCATGCGAGGTTGATGGGTCGGCGACATTTCCCGGTATACTACCGTTTGAATCCGTTTGATCATCATCAGAATCAAAGGTGTATTCCTGAGGTGGATTAGGTACAGGCAATTCGTTACTATGAGGCACCGCGCACCAGACGTATAGCGGATTGAAAATTTGAATCATCGCAGACCTTTTTTCTCCGAAAAGCCTTTTTTTGGGGGAAGGTGTCAAGCAAAAGATCATAGGAACAGTGAAGGGCATCTTACGCTTTTTTTCCACTTAGCCAGACGCGAATTTTGGACACACATTTGTTGCAGCAGTTATGAGGAGCCCAATTTTTATATTGGTCTCCAATTTTGAAGCCGAAATGCAAGTGGTAAGCCTCTTTTATTAAAGGGCTAAGAGTACGTTTTTGTTTCACAAAAGTCACTTCACCACATATAGAACAAAAATGATCCGGCTTATTTGCACAAACTCGCGACATGTTGCTCAAAACTCTTTAATTTCTCAAATACCAACAGCTCTCGATCAACTGGTGGTTGAGATACAACTAACAATTTAGGATTTATGTCATATGTATTTAAAGTACACCTGGTTTAATAAATTCAGGTATTTCTCATTTGATGGTTCAACTTTCCCATACATCAAGGGTAGTTAGGTATATTATCATAATAAGCATCGATCTATAAAATCGGAGCCAACTGAGACTTTTGGAAGAGAGATTTATAATTAGTATAATAAAATAAGAAAAATTTTGCTATTTTGGTTTCGGAAACATTTTTGCTGTTCCCAGTGAAATTAGCTGAACCTTATTCTATTTACTACCGTAATTTCCCTGATAAAAGTTGGACGGTTCTGACAGAAGATTCTGTGTAGTTATTTTACTTTTGTAATAAAATTGTTGGATAGCTGAGTACAGATATTTATTATAATGTAGGTGTACTATGCATTTGATATAAAAAAAACTTTTGTATGCTTTACTTTTCGTACACAAATATTTGCATCTTTCAAGTGAAATTTTTGGACGTAACAAAATATTTAGTTATTTGAATTAAAAATAAACTCTTTATACCCTTAGTTTCTGAGTTTCTGTTTTCTTACATAAATATAATTTGTTAAGAGGTTTATTGTTATTTATGCCAGTTAGGTAGCAACCAATTTTAATTACAAATTAAGTTTTGATCATTTAATTGAAAATTCGATTCAGTGACCTGTAACCACAACAAAAATCTTCTGCCAGAAGCTCGACGCCACAGTCACAAATCCGGCAAGTCATCCAGAGCCGGTAGGTGGCGACGATAAGCGTCAAGCCGGGTGTTGATAAAAGCCCTTTAAAAGGCCGCCCGGGAGTCATAAGTGATGATACGGCGACGGGCGGTTACGGGGTTATTTATTATCCTCGTTTAACGCGCGGGGAGTCACTCCCCCCTCGGCTGTCTAAACTGCTGCGACCCCATACACAAAAACGTATGCCTGCAGAGTGGATCGGCTTTTTTCTCGTGAATCAGCGCTTTTTGGCCCTTGGCTAGTTTAAGGGATAATTTAACTTAAGGTCCATAAAATACGAATTATTTCCTAAAATAAAAATAAACGCACACAAAATATAAATGAATGAATCAGCAGCAGCTACTCTGAATTCATCTAGTTAAAAAATCAAGAATATTCTAATACTTACTGTTTCTCCCTTAATTAATCGCATTATTTTTCTAAATTTAGCCAAAGCAATCTTTATTCTTTTACACCCGTATTTACTAAAGGGATTTAAGAATTTTAGGATGACAGTTAAGATGACATATGCAACAATGAAACATTTTTTCAATCAATGGATATATATTGCTATTCGATTTCTAACCGTTTTCAAGTTATTAACATTTTAGTGATTTTTTACCATAATTGTTAGAAAAAAAATAATTATAAAAAAATCCATGTGCTTTTTAGACTACTTATTTTAAAATTTGTATAAGTATTTTATTGGCATAGCCTCATTTAGCATACTGGAAGAGTCCTAGTTGGTTTTTACCCCATTTTTGTATATTTCAAGAAAAAAATATATTGTTAGGAAGATATATAACAAGAAAAATTACTATTATAAAAAAGTAACCACAGTTAAAAAAAACTTTTCAGTCTGATGCCACTGCGGTTAAGTGCATATTTATTGAACTATCCCAATTCATGTTTTTAAATAACAGTAAAGTTTATTTACTAAAAAAATAACTTACATAGCAAACAAATACGAAACAGTATATTTTTTTCATATAACAGGTACTCAAAGTATCTTTGTTTCTTTGTCTTAGGACCCGTTGATTATTTCATATCTGATCCGGTCCGAAGTTTTTCACGAACTTCTTGCTCGTTTTGATTTATCTTTCAGAAACTTGTTTTTCAAGTAACCTCATAGAAAGGAGTCTATGGGATTAACGTCCGGTGAACGGGAGGGCTACTCTATGACATCTCTTCGTTCCGTCAATTTTTTATTAAGATAAGGAAGGACTTGGAGAGAAAAGTGTCAAGGAGCACCATCCTGTGGGATCAACATTTCTCTGCGGATAGCCAATGTTACGTCTTTTAGCAAATTAGCAAATGATTTTGCAAAAAACTTAAATATTGTGAACCATCCAGCCTGATTCGTAGCTTAAAAGTTCCATTAATCGATCCCAACTTTGCATTGTATTATCTATAGTAGGAATCCCTAGAGAGATTTCCGTGTAACTTTTCACAGTTAGTGTTGCCAGTATGTAGCAGTCTCGTATCTCCAAATAGACCTAACTCACGCTCTCGGCAGCTCTGTGCCTAATCTTGTTGCGTACGAGCTAATACTTCGATTCAAATGCAACAAAAAAGATTAAAAAAGGTGAATTTATTGTGTATGGACCGACTATATATAGAATGAACTTGTTGCTTTTTTTGGTTCGAGTAAAATTTAAAAAAGTTTGAAACTACTTTAATTATGTTAATTTGTAAAATAGATACAAACTGAAGAAAAATGCTAATAATCCTTTACTTTATTTTACTTTTTATTTCCAAAAAAATAATTTACATTGTGTGAGGGAAATATAAACAACAAAACATAAATTGTGTCATATTTACATACATGCAAGATACTTAAGATATAGAATATTTGTTATATTCCAAATATTTCAGTTTCAAAATCTCTATCTCTTAAAAATTCCATGTAGTCATAATAGCATTTAGAAATAAGCAGTTTTTTGACAGAACTTGCAAATATCCTAGGTGATAGACTTTTGTATGGTCTTGGTAGGTGATTATACATCTTTGCTCCCATGTACAAAGGTAATTTCTCTGTTTGTGCAAGAGTGTGCCTTGGGAGAATAATTAGTTCAGTGTTACGAGAACTTTCTCAATTAAAAAAAGTATATTTATTATTATTGAAATTAACATATTTTAGTAGTATGAAAACATAAATACAGGGTACTGTTAGGAAATTATTCTCAATAAATATATTTTTGCAAGTAGCATTATAGCACATCTTAAACATATTATGAATGACTCTTTTTGCATTTTTATGATAGCATTCCTGTTAGCCGAAGAACCCCAGCACATTATGCTATATTACACTTAAGAATATATATATATATGCATACTATACTTGCTTAAGAGCAAAAGTATCGCAGATCTTCGCTAAGACTTTAAGGACATAACATTCTGGAGCTAATTTTTAGACAGAATTTTCACCTGTAAATTCCAATATAATTTATTATCTATGTCTAACCCTAAACATTTATTATTTTCTTGAAACAATAGTTCATTATTAATGTTTACATGCTGGCTTGATGAGTAGCAATTAATATTTATTAAGAAAGAGTATAATCGCCTGTGAATTAATTTTTCAAAAATTATTGCGAAAAATAATAAATGAGATATTGGTCTGTAGTTTGCTGGCATTTTAAGGTCGCCTTTCTTGTGGATAGGTATAACTTTTACTCTTTTTGAACACTCTGGGTAGATACCGGTTGTTAGAGACAGATTAAAAAGCTGCTCTAGAGTATTTACTAAAGGCTCAAAAACTTGTTTTACTAGGGAATTAGGAATATTATCAATAATGTTTTGGTTTTAGTGATTTAAGTTACATGTTAAAAAAAAGGTATTTGGAAAAAGTGAAGTATTTTTATGAAAATCACTTTGATTATTGTCTGTCTGAACTTGCAAGTTTAACTCTACAAAAAAATTAGTTTTGGAATATTTGCCATTTCTTCCGGTTCTGTAAATAATGTATCCCCTTGTTTAATTTCTAAGATAGGTATGATAGAAAACTCCTGTTTTGTTTCTTGTTTTATCATATTACACGTTTTTTTAATTTTAAATTTATTTTCAGGTTACGATTGTGTATTTTTTTGGCATTTCGAACTACTTTTTTAAGGACATTACAATATTTTTCTAAAACCTAAATCATCTGTAGCTTCGGATTGCTTCAAAAGAACTCTTTTAAGTTCGGAAGAAACTTTTATTTCACGAGTAATCCATGATCTGAATTTGTGTTGGGAGAGTTTTTTTAGAGGAAATGTTTCATCACGAAGTTCTTTTAATATGTCTAAGAACTAAGCGAATTTCTTATTTGGGCTCAGATCTAAATCTAAAAACAATGTCTCCCACCTGAAAGTTTCTTATTTGCTACGAAAATCAATATTTTTTCAGATTAAGGTCTAAACATAGTTTGGGATTCATTTGTTCTATCTACTAATATTTTGATAATTTGAAAGTTATGATCAGAAAGACCAGATCAAAATTTTTTTGCTCCACAATCCTTGACTTTTCAAAATTAATAAAAGCATTGTCGATGCAAGTTTCTGTAATTTTTGAGATACACGTAGGCTCATTGAAAGGTAGGTAGTTTTTCTTTGTTGTTCGTATTTTGAAGCATATTTATGTTGATATCACCCATCAAAGGGATTTTTATTCTTTCTGAGCTTAGATACGAGGTTTTTCAGATTACATAGACAAACATCTATTTCTGTGACTCATATTAATATATATATATATATATATATATATATATATATATATATATATATATATATATTGAACTCATCTTTAAACGCACTATCATAATCTAAAATGAAATATAGGATGTCCTATTTAAAATGAGAAAGTTCATATAAACCCAGAAAAAATGCTATATAAATAGAAATAAAATAAATTAAAACCTCAAAAGAAACGAAAAAATATTTGGAATTAAAATTTTCCTCTATCTTTCAGGTTTCTCCAGATAAGGCGATAGAGAATCCTGTTTTACTTATAATTAAATACATTTTGTACATTTCTATAAATTCGGAATTTTTTACAAGCAAAGAAAAATATTTCCATAAACAGAATGGAAATATTTATGGTGCAAAAATGCCGAAAGAACGTTCTGCCAGCCATTGTCGTATATAATGACTGCGCTATCGTGCCACCGGAAACAAAAACGTTCCGCGTCATCTTACTCTACATTTTTCCCGAATTATGACGCAATCTGACCGGTCACTATAAAAAGAACCATTTTTCTCTGGATTAAATAGCGGCCGTTTTAAATATAAATAATTCCTAAACTGAAATAATAGCAATATATAATGGCAATACTTTTTTTAGATAATTTTTTTGTTACTACAGTAAACTGATCAAAATAACGCGTTAAAAATCTTGGTTTCTGTTCGTATGCCCTAATCATTTGGATAACCTAGCTCATATAGAAAAATTTGATAGATATCTCTTATTCTTATATCAGACTACTTAACTGGTAATTGCTTCACGACAGGATTTTCACTACCACTGTTGGCATCATTGAATTGCAAATTGTAGCATGTTAGTCATTTTTTCTATACACGCGAAATAAGATTTTTGGTATAGCTTGGCTAAAAAATAGGTATAACTACTTATTTTTAAAGATAGGATAGCCATTATTACCCAAATCCCATAATTTAACCAGGTATGGTATGCATGGTTTTTCCCCTAGAGTATAATATATCGCGAAATAATAGTTTTACCCAAATTTAATATTGAGGGTTTATTTAAAAAGATATAGATATCCCGCCCCTATCGGGCAGGATGAAAACAAGACTCGGTAGAATCTGAATTATATAGATTTGATATGTTTCATCGTTTTTTTTTTTTGACTAAACTCTTTAAAACAGATACAAAACGATTTTGGGGGCTGCTTCATATTTCTAGAACTACCCGGTATAACAGCAGAAAATGTATTTAAAAGTAGAAGGCATTTGACGTGCTTCACCGTTTGCCAAAAAATCTAAACGCTCTTGATTTTTTTTCGTTTTAGAGGGTTGTTTACCTCTATTAGCGCTATCCTGTATAATGAAAAAACTTAATTTTTGCTTTTTTTAATTTTTGCTTTTTGTATACTACAAACTCTTAGAAATAGTACGTTTTTTTTAAATATATAATAAAAAAAAGTTTCTACACCAATGACTACCACAATTTTTCAATATCAGTACATTTACCCTAGCACTTGCTGTTTTCTTTGATGTTATCGTTTTGTGCGTTCTCAAAATATATATATTTTTTTTTACTTTTTTATATTTCCCAAAAATATCGAGAACCTACGCCCATGACATCCAAAATTTAATCCCCGCGAGATACTGACCTAAAGTAATTTTCTTTAAATATGGAACATACACACACATAAACATACATACACCACACCTACACACACATCTGTATAAACATTTTTTCTAAAAATATATTTTAGGGACAAACATCGCTTATACCGAAAGAAACCAGACACTTGAGAAATACATATTTATATTTATAAGCAGTATATTTATACTGGACTAGAAAATAACACTATAAGTAAAAAGCTTTCTAATTCAGTTCCTTTCCTGAAGCACTCTGCTTCTATATACAGATCAAACTTGAAGTTTTAGTTAAAACACCGTCTTCAAAAGCTTCATTGGAACTTTCTGTCTATATTAAATTCAGTATTTCTTCTATAATATATATGATATACAAAATTCTGTTTAAAATGCTTGCAAAAAGATATTTGTCAATATCTGGACATACATGTATGGTATTAAAAAATTGATGACTTGTCAAAGTATATCACGGCCTACCTTAAAGAAGGCTATTATCTTTAAAAACCACTAAAATCTAAATTTTTTTGGTGAAACTTGATTTTACCCAATTTCTGTACCTCCCTCAAAAAAAAAAACATGTTATTTTATATCTTAAAGAAGAAAGATTGAGCTTTTGATTTGCTTAGTAGTTTTAAACCCAGTAGGTGCCAATATGTCGTTACGAAGGCGTAATGCCGGACAAACAAATGTTGTACACACTACATTTCAAAAATTTCTTTAAGTTCATCTTTAACTCCGATCGGAGTTAATTTTACGCTAGTCTCTAGAATAAATATAGACGTATCTTTGATGGTATTACTTGTTTCGCCTAGAGTTAACCGTTCAGATGCTACAGTGCCAAACCTAAAATACTACTGAAACAAACAAAAAGAAAATTGCTGTTCTATTTCTAGATTGTTCGCCCTGTATAAATCGGAGAGGAATTTTGGCGACTTGGTTTTCAATCCCTCGGGGAATCTTTAGGATCACGTAAACTATTCCTGCCTCCCATTCCTATTTTCTTAAAAAATTAGTTAAATCTGCGAACATCGTAAGACCTAAAACAGTTTTTTGTTATTTTTTTGAATTTCGACCACTTTCTCCGCATTTGAGGTATAGGCATCCTATTTGGATTTTGAATCTCCTTTATAATCCCCATCGAATTCCCATCTCAGCTTGTTAAAAGTGGTCAGGTTTCAGCTCCGCAAAACGCCTCCAAACTTCCCCATTTTTATTTTTTTAAGCGACATCCCGCGCTCCGATGTCGCCCGTTAACGAACTTGTCCGAGATTTTTTGACGGGAAATCCGAAACAAAATGCCCCACCTGTAAAAGTTAACCATATCGACCAGCATTTTGAATCATCGGGATATCAACAAAAAAAACCTATCGAACGCCACTGCTAAGTTATTATAGATTCCACCGAAATTTCATGTTTATTGAACGATGCGCCCACTTAATCTCTACGATTGGCTTTACCACTTCCAAGACGTAACCTTAAAGAACTAGAGCGTGCCGAATGTCAAAAAACACGAACTTCTAAAAATTTTTGATCCAGGAACCGAAGAACTGAGCCTATTAACAAGAGTCGGCAACAAGAAAAGAAGGGGGCACCTTGGAAGAGACATACCTTATATAGTTAATCTAGTGTGAAATGAAAAAAATAAATTAAATACAAAAAATATTTTTTAAAATGAGGTCTGTAACATTATAAGGAATCACGAATTAAGAGAAATTTCAAACACCATTAAAACTATCATTTTTTTTGCTAGTAATTTCGAAATCTTAAAAATGTGAAAGATTTGGTAGTTTTGTGGTAATAAATTTTGAAAATTTTAAATATATAATAATTACTCTGCGAAATCTCCTTTTTATTACCTACGATGACGATGACAAGCCCTTTTAGTTTTCCTCAAATTTCATTCCTCTTATTCACATTTTCATGACAAAGTAAATGAACTGAGTTTCTGGATGGGAAAAATTGGTATTTAATTACTACGAGACACTCTCTCTCTCTCTCTCTCTATATATATATATATATATATATATATATATATATATATATATATATATATATATATATATATATATATATATATATATATATATATATATATATATATATATATATATATATATATATATATATATTACGGCTTCCACCAATGGTAAAACGCAGTCCACTGCCGTATTCAGTATTATTCTAAGACTGTACAATTTTTATGAATATTCTTAATACTGAAATGAACAGCTACTCACTCTAATGAAAATTTCAAGGACAGTATAACGGAAAAAACCAGATAAAAGGAATGACAAAGAAAAGCAAAACAGTTTCATGAAAAAAAAACATAACAGTAAAATTTAACGACTTGTCGGACCAGACAGAGTTTTCCATCAACGATGAAGGCAAAATATGAAAAAAAATTACAATTCTGGTGGGATTTACTTATAATTTTTTTAATACCATTTACAGTGTTCCTCGTTTGTGGACAATAAAGAAAATTATGTAAAATGTAAAAACAAAACTATTTTTCACAAATGCTTTCACTATATTCATTAACAACACGTAAAATATTTCGCTACACCCTAGCTTCTTCGGACGTCACATCTCAAATTAATAAACTTAAAGAGTAATGAATATTTATATAACTAGGTTTAATACAACAATTTGAATATTTCAAAAATGCAACAATCTGGTAATTTTTAGGTACTACCCATAAACTTAAACTACCCAAAATTATTAAATATATTTAGCAGAAGTGAATTATTGAGTTCTACCTGATAGTTTTACAAACAATTTAAACGTTTGAGCTTATTTATTTCTAGAGACTCCAGTATATTCAATTGATGACCCTTATTTTCTTTGTGTGAAATTTTAAAATGTTTATGAAAGATATGACCGGTCTCAATTAAGTGGTTTGCATAATTGGATTCGGTTTTTCCTTTGGAGAAACATTTATACTGGTCATCTATTCTTTTACCAAAATATTTGCCTGTTTGACCTATATACGTTTTGTCACAATCTCCACAATTTAGCTGGTATACACCTGGTTGTTCACGTTCAGATTTTGTTTTATTATTTTTGATGTTCGTATTTAAAGAATTATTAATTTCATATGCTATTCTAATATCTAAACCTATTACCTATTTTAGAGCTAGAATTACCTATGGTAATATCAGTATGTGAAACTTTATCATACATAGAAAAATTATGTTTATTAATTAATATTTTGATGGTTAAATCTAGGAAATTTATACTGTAATTAGATTCTAGTTCAATTGTAAATCTTATATTTGGATGAAATTTAATAATATATTTCAGAACAATATTTAATTGCCATTCAGTTCCTGTAAAACATGCTAAAACATTATCAACATATCTATGCCAGTATACAAAATGATTAAAAAAGGATATTTTTGTTCTAGGGAAATAAGTGGAATATATCTTGCTTTTTAACACAATTAACTGATTTTTTGTATAAAAGATTTTCTATTAATTTGATTTCTGACTAATCTGTTTCCTAGTATTCCTGCTAAAGATATCATCAAATTAGTTGAACAAATAGTTAATTTTGTTAAAAAACAAGAAATATTAGACTTATTTACCGAATGTTTAAAACAAAACTACTTCGAATTTAATAATAAACTTTATACTAGCACAGAAGGTTTAATTACTTCCTTGCCCCTTACTTGCTGAAATATTCTTTGACATTCTATAAAACTAAATCAACAAACATCCTTTTTTAAACATTTTATATACTGACTTAGATATCAGTGGTGGCTCGTAGTGAATTATATAACAAATTTAAAAATAGGCATACTGGAAATAAAAATAAATATCTTATCTTTAAATTGACCTTTAAATTCTCTTGAAGTTCAGGTTTACTTTTCGTTCTTTAGAATTGGAAAAATGCTGAATGACACGTTCGTTAAAATTGCAGGCACTTTCCTTTTATAAACGATTTCTCGATACTTAACATTGCTAAAGCGGATAGTCTATCTTGGCCCAACTCCTCAACAAAATGTATACGCCCTCGAAAAACCCCTAGATTTTCAGACAAAGCCGTTTCATCATGGCCACGTAGTGCCAGCTCGAATGCTCCACAAAATTTTACACAATCTATAATTTTGTTTAAAATATTAGTAGTAGCATAGTTCACCGAACATAATTTCATGTGATCTGCAGAAAACGCATGTTTGTTTATTTTTTCTTTTAAGTGTTTTAAGTCTTTAACACTAGTTTTTCACCTTAATGAGTCCGACGAGTCCTTAGAAAACAACAAACAAACATAACACTAAAATGAGTTAAAGACTTCACAACCACATATCCAGTTAGCTAAATCGTACATACTTTTGTGAAAGTTTCGATGAACCTCTTTATTTTTGTCTTTACTAGTTTGTCGTATACTAAGTTCTGGCAAATTGCGACCACTTACCTCGAATTCGGTTATTTTCTCAAGATTATTTTTTTGCACTAGTCACTACCAACATTTTATTTCCCGTATATTTCCAACTCACACATGGATAATACGTGATGCCGTGACCGATCGATCGAATTATGAGAAGTGACTAAGAGACCGGCTGATGACCCAAATCGTAATTTCATGTTCCATTTACTATCACGTTCAGGACAATTGGGACTGCTGAGCCTAGCTTAATATAGCGTATTTTGTTATGCCTAAGGAACGCAAGGAGACCATTCGAACCGAATTTAATTTTTCCCAAGGTTCGCGTTTTACTTCAACTATTAGGAGGGACGGTCAAAGGAATAATTTATTTTCTGAAATATTTTTGGCGGGTCATTGGCCAAATGACCTTATGGAAGAGCCGCCTCTGATAGATATGTTGATAATATTTTAGCATGTTTTACAGGAACTGAATGACATTTAAATATGTTTCTCGAATATATTAATATAATAATCTTCATCCTAATATAAAATTTACATTTGAACTAGAATCTGAAAACAGTATAAATTTCCTAGATTTAACCATCAAAATATGAAAAAATAAATATCTGTATCTGATAGACAATTCCTCATGTCATCAATTTAACATAAGCTAGCCCCATTTCAGAGTATCATTCAGAGACTAAACTTTCTACATCTAGGTGAAACTATCACATCAAACACATTGCAATATACAATAGATATTGAATTAAGATAACTGATAAAATTCTACAAAAAAAGTTATGTAAAAAAAATATAAATATGATTTACCCTAATATCAATGAAAGTTATATAATATACATTTCTAAACGGTTTAGATATTAGAATAGTATATAAAACCAATAATTCTTTAAGTAAGTACATTAAAAATAATAAAACCAAATCTTATAAACGTGAAGAATCAGATGTATACCAACTAAATTGTGGAAATTATGACAAAACGTATATAGGCAGATATTTCGGTAAAAGAATAGAAGAGCGCTATAAATGTTTCAAGAGAAAGACCGAATTCAATTATGCAAACCACTTAATTGAGTACGGTCATACGTTTGATAAAAATTTTATACAAAGAAAATAAGGGTCATGAATTGAATATTCTGAAGTCACTAGAAATAAACAAGCTGAAACGTTCAAATTGTTTGTTAAACGACCAGGTAGAACTCAATAATTCACCTCTATTAAATATATTTTAATAATTTTAGGTTGTGTAAGTTTATGGTTAGTACTTAAATTCCCAGACTTTTTTATTTTTAAAATTTCCGAATTGTTATGTTAATATAAATATTCTCTTACTCTTTAAGCTTATTCATTCCAGATGTAACCTCCGAAGGAGCTAATGTATAGCGAAACATGTTACGTGTTGTTAACAAATATAGTGGAAATGTTTGTAAAAATAGTTTGATTTTTACATTTTACATAATTTTATTATAAATTTCCACCTGGTATCGGCATACACAATCGTAATTAAAATAAAGGACTTTCGATAAGCAGTAATTTTTATTTCATGGCGCACAAGCGAAACATAACTGGCGAATTAAGAGTTCTAAGTACCATGGCAACTAGATATAGTCTAACTCTTAAATCTTTTTAATGAATACAGGGGTTGATGTCTGTCAAAACTAAAAGTAACCTATTAAATTTGAAGATTATTTGCTCAAAGATCTTGGAAAACGCACTTCAATATCATATTTCATTTTGAAAATATTCCATAGTTTTTTTTGCGTTATTTTTTTTGTGTTATTTGGAGCCAGCATTTTAGATGGATAATTATTTAATTCAATACTATATTTTCTCTATTTAAATTTATTTATTTATTTATTTTTATAGCACATATTGAAACTTACCCACTAAAATATTATACTAAGTAAAGGGTTACTCTTTTTGGATTGTACGTAACCAAAATAGCCAATCGATGTATTTTTTCTTGTAGAACCCAAAAATGTCAATATTTGATATGCATCAAAATGGAATGTATCGTGATTTTTGGAAAGAGTGACCGTTCTGATTAAAAGATTATTTTGCGACATATTATTTTATGTTTTACAAACTAAAATTTTAGCTTCACCTGTTTAAATATACGTTTGGTATCAAGGTAAAATTTTACACGTTTGAATGCTTTGTCAATAAAAATTGACATTATTTTAATTATTGTCGAATTTCCACCTAAAAAATATATATTTGACAATCGTAATTAAAATGAAATTTCGAGACTAAGCAGTAATTTTTATTTTCATGGCACCTATTTGCACATGATAGAAAAAGAAATTCAATAAAAAATAATTATTAGATAATAAAATAAAACTACTAATAACATAAGTTTTCAATGTGACCGAAACAACATCGATAACCCCTTTGTAGCCTTTCTAAACTTGCTGTTACAGTATGATTTTCCTGGTTAAGGCAGTTTATTTCATCGACAATTTTTTCCATGATCTCTTGAATATTTTCGTTTCGTTGTCTGTATACGACGTTCTTCAAATGGCCCCAAAGAAATGTATCCAAAACTGAGAGGTCGGGGCATTGGGCGGCCAACTATGTTCCATTTCGCCCTATCCATTCGTTATGGCGCCAATTTAAAAATTGAACCACATCATGCACGGCATAAATCTTTTTAATGAATACAATTTCGGGGTTGATGTCTGTCAAAATTTTATTGTTTTTATCTAAAACATGTAAAATTCCTCCTTTATTAAATTTGAAGATTATTTGTGAAAGTAGCTCCACACAATATTTTTGAATAAATCAGGGTCTTGGAAAACAAATTGGAAGCACTTCAATAACAGTCCCTCGGGTAACTCTTCTGTTCATATTTCATTTTAGATTTGGTTGGATTAATATTTTATAATGGTTTTTTTTCTTCTTTGCATGTAAAGTTTTATTTTCCTCAAATAGTTTTTTATTTTTTTTGTGTATATTTCTATGAAAATTTGCAATAAATCTTCTTCTTGGAGCCAGCATTTTAGATGGATAATTATATATATTTTTTAATTCAATTTTTACTATACTTTCTCTATTTAAATTTATTTATTTATAAACAGCTATTATTTTTATAGCACATAAAAAAAAACCACTCTTTCCAAAAATCGTATAAAAAACGATACATTCCATTTAAAAAACACCTGATGCGTAGCGTAACTCTTTTGTTTCTAAATATTTTTTCGATTATATTTTTGGATTCTACAAGAAAAAATACATCGATTGGCTATTTTGAATTTTTCCAAAATACTTTTTGTTCATTCGCTGGAACACCCTGTACAATATGTTGTTACCCCTATTGTGTATAAATAGATACATTTTAACAGCAAAGTTACAAATAAAATGATTAGCAAAAGGGCCATAATATTCAAAACAGTGAAGAAAATCCATCAAAACAAGCTGAAAAGTTGTCTGAAATAATATTACTTCCCCTGGGTCTATGAATATAAAAGCAATCGTCCCGTACATAAATACTGGGGATCATCGGGGTGGGTCGAAGATCAAATCGAGGGATGATCCAAAACCTTGTAATGTTACTGTGAAAACAAACGACCACAGAGGCGGAGGACAAAAATGGCGTTAAAGAGATTAGCGAAGTATATCTTGTAGGTATTATGCTGAAGCTATTATAGAACGCGATACTTTAAAAACATTAATATTGGAATACACAGTGTGTTTCTTACATAGACACAAAGTAAAGAAGGCTTTAAAATAAACTGTTTAAATAAAATCTGTTCTAACAAAATAATAATCTTTGAAGAGATGCCCAGTTAAGAAAAGGTTCTTGAAGTAAAGTGAGGTAAATTTTATTAGTGTCAATAAATACAATCTATTTTAAACTGAAATTAGAACTAGTTTGAGATTGTTGTCACCTGTCGGTACTTGCCAGTCGAAATCGTATTTTATTTACAAAACCAATTCGTTTACTTAAAAATGCATGTATACTATGTGAGGCATTTGATATCTTTTTTACACTATTTTTTTTATAAATAATAAAACATTCTAATATATCCATTTCCTTCCATCAGCAATCAATGCCTTAGGGTATTCTTACAGCCCTTCTTTGTAGTCTGAAAACGTTTGCTGCCTGCAGAAAAGTTAGTCCGTCATCATTACCTGCAGGTCTAATCAGTTTTCTAAGTAGGTACGCCTATTTTTTTTCTTTGATGTTAATTATTGAAAGATTGATTAGAGTAAATATATATAACATGTGTGTATTGTTGAAATCGGGAGAATATCAAATTTGGTTAAAAAATCTACTCCCATCAATACAGTGAAAATTAAATCAATCATTTAGCATAAGTTTGTGGATTTTTGTAGAGAACGGCTGTGCGAATTGCTTTCCCCTACACCTATATGTATCAATTGCCGGCATTCTAGAAGCCTGGGGTTTCAATATGAGAAGAAAACACGGGGAAGACTACAAGGAAAATTGTGTAAAATCAATATGGAATACCACTGCGAAGATATCCAGGAAAAATGTTTTAACGAATCTAAAATATTCTTTGTTTCGATTAGTGATATACGTTTTAAAAAAGCTCGTGATGCGCGTAACGCGAAAAGATAGAGTATGATAAGAGAGCTTAGATAAAAGAAAGGTTAGTGCGAAGGCTTTAACTATCCAAGTTATTTATGTTATGGCTTCTCTCTGGAATGAAAATTGTCTAGATAGTTTGCAGAGAAAATTCCTCCATATATATGCTCTTGAGCTGGCCTGGAGAGGAAATGAAGCGGCTAATTGCCAAATATCTTTCTTCAAACATGTGATGAATATCGAAGGTAACTTAACTGGAAGAATCAAGTATAATTCCTTATTCTCTGAAACAAATCAGGGTGAGTCGAAAAGCTGTTTTAGTAGTGAGTGGCTAATTTCAAATAAAAGCAACGTTGATTTTTGTCCAGTAAGGCTATTACAGAAACTTTTGTCTAAGCGGAGTGATAATATAAAAAGTGATAGATTTTTCTTAACTGTAAATCCTAATTGGAAAGTGGTGATTAACTTAGGTAGATAGAATTGGTTTTGATACAAAAAATAATAAGATCACTAACCAGTGCCATCGCTCTTCTGGATTATCAATTCTTGCGAAACATGATGTTAACGAGCAAGAGTTAATAAAACTGACTAGGCATACTAGAAGTCAGTCAATTCAACCTTATCGGCAACTGGAACCAGAGCACCATTCCAGCTCGATGGAAAACGTGAATAACAAAGATGCAACACAAGCCTAAAAATTCTTAGAAAATCCTCATGGGACAGTCCACCAAAGCAACGAAAATCTTACCAAAAATACGACTACATATCAAAATTGTACGTTTAGTATTGTTAACAATTATAAGTAGCTTGTTTTAAATTTATTGCCTGTTTATGTTCATGTTGAGAAGTTTATTCTGATTCGTTTGAACTAAATAAAAGAACTTATTCCTGCTCTTCTAGAGTCGTTGTCATTGGTCGTGAAATAGTCATGACGATTTTCAGGGGACATTTTTCTCTCTTGTGGTATTACATATGGCAAAATCCTACAACTTTTATATTCATAGTTTTTTCCCTAAAAATAAAAGCTGAAGGGAGGGGAGGGAGGGGCGCAAAATATAAAGACCCTTTGAATATACAGTAGATTTTGACATTAAAATATATTTGCTTAATAAACACATTTTTGGAATATCAGATATCCATATCCGCCGCTGGGTCTTCTCGACACACCCCGCCGGTTAGCGGGTGCCACTAATTGATATACAGCCGCGCGCGTCACGCCGCTGACGCTGCTCCGACCCTGTCAGTTCTTTGTTGGTGAGAAAATGGATTTCCATTGGATATATCACATGATTTATCGCGATCCCGTGTCGAACTGTCCGCTGCGATGATATGTGACGATTGCAGTCACAACGAGATCGCTTGTTTTTGTTTTGGGGCAAAAAAATCGCTTTGTTTCG
The DNA here is from genome assembly GCA_030620095.1 of Kuschelorhynchus macadamiae. Classification (NCBI taxonomy): domain Eukaryota; kingdom Metazoa; phylum Arthropoda; class Insecta; order Coleoptera; family Curculionidae; genus Kuschelorhynchus; species Kuschelorhynchus macadamiae. Next base: position 1,809,409 of record JAUTXW010000668.1, on the reverse strand, counting down.
AACATTCAAACCTATGGCCGCCTTCGGGCTATGGGTTGTCGGTCAGTCCGATCGATATATTTCTCTTAATACCCAATATGTCAGATATGTCCATTAATACGCTGGTTCGTTACATCTAAAGATTTTTTTGCTGTTTTGCCGTTTTGTTGGCAATGATATAATAAAATAAAAATTTATTTGCATAGTATTTGTTTAAATAAAAATATATTTATATATTTATAAAATAAGGCCTTAAAACAGAAAATTGATAATAATAATAATTTTAATAATTATATTAGTAACCAATTAATTAATTAAAACCCTACTAAATATAGCCCACTTAGGTACATGGCGCACAACAAAATTAGATACTAACTTGCTGTATAGCTGATAAAATCTACCACCATCTAGATCAGCATTCATTAATGGCTGCAGAGTAGGAGTTCGCAAGACCCAGATCGAGACTAGTTTAGTCTCGGTATCGGTCTCGAAAAAACCACCTTGATTTCGATCTCGGTTGCGGTCTCGACGTCTAGATCGAGACCGAGAGCATACATGATCTTGATTATTTTATTACACAAGGATAGTAAATAACTGTTCTTGTGTTTATTATGCATGATGTCTTTTAATAAGTCAGTAGATATGTATTTATTATACTTAGCTGAAATTTTAAATTTATATAACTATTATAATAGATCAATTTAGCTACGCAAAGCTATAATGCATCTTTGCTATTATCAATTGTCAATATTGGGCAATAATATTATTGGGTGTAACATATTCAAGAAATCAAATACAAGAATCTAATTCAACAAAAGAATATTGTTGATAAAAATAACAAAAATCAGTTTACTCAGTTCAAATATACTATTGTCTAAGGTAGCGATTCATCTAAAATATTTTAAAGAATTTGGCACATCCGGTTGTACCGGCAGTAGATGTCGACTTGTTTTAACGTTTTATTGCCTTTTAGATTTTAGGACAAATGTCTTTTTTATGTAGCATGTCGTATACTTATCATAAGTATTCTTGAGTGATTTTCGAGAAATAAATAAATAACTTAAAATCATAAATAAAAACCAGGCGTGTATACAACGAGGGGATAGGTAACGGTGGTAATTACCCCCCTAACCCTTATAACAAAATTATTTAAAATTATTTACGTCCGCGGATTTTGAACATTAAAGTGAAATAAAATTACATTGTACGAAGAAAGAAAAGTGGTATGAGCCTGCGTGTTATATGAAAGTGCCTACCTTTTTTTTCTGGTCGTCAGTTTTGTTTAATATATGAAAAACTTATAAATTATCCCTCCTATAACTGCAAGCTGTATACGCGCCTGCGTGAAACCGTTTGCACGTTTTACCTTTTTCTTTCCATTCCTATTGTTATCGTTTGATATCAACTTCCGGTTTGACCGGACGTATTTAGTAATTGGAAACTGAGGTCAAATGATATGATTATGAAAAGTTAAACCATGCAGGAAAGTGGAAACGGTTAACGCTTAGTTAAACTACACTAAACTTAACTAAAAAATGTCGATCTGCTGTTTATTGCATGAAAGTCGCTCAAACCAAGTCAATTATATGTCCCTACATAAGAGAATAAAAATTCTCGTAGAAATTAAAAAATGTAATAACTCACAGGGTTTCACATTCAAAATAAACAAGCAGTATAACCGGAAATTCAGCATAAACCAGCAGTACAACCGATGCCGTTTTAATGGAACTGCTTTTGTTGATTACCGCAAAGCTTTTGATAGCATTCCCCACTCATGACTTGTGCGGATATAGTCGAATCCGATCTTATTGTGCGAATCCAAAAGTCACCAATATTAGGAATCGAGTCCGAAAACACAGGAACCAAATAAGAAAGGTCGGTAAATAGGTATTGGTTTGCGACTTTTGTACCAAACACACACAATGGCAAGCGCCGTAACACAGTGGGGATCCGGGATTCGAATGACCACCGGAGCCGGGTGGCTGGTCACAGTGGTCACATCGAAAAATAAATTATTATTACGGTAACAGTTCATATGGCTTTATACTGGCAATGATATGGCGGCAATCTTAGAACCTCATTGCCATTTTTACGCAATATTTCATCTACGGCATATATTTTGGGTTTTTTGAGATATTTTGCTACTGACAGGATTTCCGATTTAAGCATATTTGGTAAAGGATTTTGATCGTGGCGTTTAAGCCACTCGTAAATGTCACTTTTCTACCAAGATGAAGTAGATTGTTGATTCAAAATTCGCGAATGATATGATGCTTTATCTAAAAATAATTAAAGGCGGGACAGCCAAACATTTCACAATTCATATTGTTATGATAGTCCAAACTTTTTGAAGCAAATTTAAACTAGTACCCGGAACAAATCCTGTCTCAGAATCGATATGCAGAATTATGAACCACTTTCCGGAACCACATCCCTTTTTCTTTTTGGCGCTTTTTACATACTCATCTTACGAGGATTTTGAACCACTCCCATTCGAAAATATCCACGTTTCGTCTAAAAAATATCACTTTTCTAAATTTTGATCTGTAAAACTGAAAACGCTTACTTATTACTTTTTTATTTCAATTCTACGGCTAAAAAGCCATTTACACTATAATACAAAATTTTTGATTAATATTTAATAAAAAAATCAAACACTTATTCAATTCTTACGTTTCATAATATCATTTAATTTACTTTTAAATTAACTAAAACTTATATTAAGTATATATGATATCATTCTATTCAAAAATGTTGTTCCCAGTAGTACAGAGTCGTGTAATGGAAGAAGCTAAGCTATAATTGGTCCTGTGGAAAGGGACATGGAATAATGTATTTGCTCACTTTGTTCGTTGGGGAATGTGAAAGGAGATCATTTCCAGTAGTTCCGGATAGTTGGAGTAGGGATTTACAATGTTATATAGTGTACCCAGATCAATTATAATTCGTCGATTCTCCAGTATGTCAATGTTTAGTATTTTTAGAATGTCATTATAATTGATTTTTGGAATTTTTAATTTAAAAGAAACTAATCGTAAAAACGTTTTCTGCACTCTTTCCAACTGGTCGTACATAAGAACAATACAATATTTTAAAACAGTTAATATTATTAAAATCTATAAGTATACGTTGCATAAAACCCATGAGCGTTAATGCTTTATTTATAATAATTTCAACATGGTTATTAAAACTTAATTCCCTATCAAATGTTACACCTAGATCCTTTATAATTTGTACTTTCTCTTGCATTTGCTCACATTAAAAGAAAAACCATTTAAGCGGCACCATAGCGACAAGCGATCAATATCCTCCAGTATCAACACACAATCATTAACATAGTGAACTCTAGAAAATACCTTTAAATCATCAGCAAATAATAAGAAATTACAATTTTGTATGTATTTACCAATGTCGTCCATATATATGCTAAATAGTAAGTGTGATAGATGTGCGCCCTGAGGAACACCAGATGTTACCCTGATTGGGTCAGACAAAGAGTTCTTGATTTTTACTATCTGAGTACGCCCAGTCAAATAGCTAGAAAGCCATTCCAATGGTCCACCAAAAATGCCAAGTGCTTTCAACTTATCCACTAGGATACAATGATTTACTCTATCAAATGCCACTATCTATATGGAGACATCCATATAGATAGTGTCCACCTGGTACTTTTCTTCCAAAGCATTCTTTAGATATTCCTCATAAACCAATAGATTTGTAGTTGTGTACCTTCCATGCATAAACTCATGCTGTTTAGTGCATACTATATTTTCTAGTATTAGTGTTATTTTAGCAGTCACTAGATGTTCAAATACTTTGGCAATGAGAGAGATCTTACTAACTGCTCTATAATTGTTAACCAATGAATTATCTCCGTTCTTAAAAATTGGTATTATGTATGACACTTTCCACCCATCTAAGTTAACACCCTATGACAAAAACATACGATAGAATTTTAAAAATATAGGCGACCATATACACTTTCAATTTTTTAAAAATATTACAGGAATACCATCAGGTCTCTCAGATACCGACTACTGAAATTATCAATACATTCATAAATTTCAGGTAAAGTTATATTACAGGCATTTATATCAACGCTCCAATTAGTAACACAGTCAGGACACATATAACTAGACTCATTACCACAATAGACAGTTGAAAAAAAAACTGGCAAAAATTTAAGTAATATCAGGAAGATTATCTGCTGTAGTATCATTATATGACATTGACTTGGGCAATTCAAACTTTCTACTTTTTTCACCAACGTACTTCCAAAACAGTGTGCAATCGTCATTTATAGCATTCTCCATGTTATTTATATAGTTGGCATAACAGACTTCACTTACTATTTTACACTGGCTTTTAAAATAAGAAAAGTTATTGTAATCTTGAGGAGAATTATTATGTTTGTATTTTTATGTGCTACTTTTTTTTCAAAAATTAAATTTTTTTGCTTATTTGAATACCATCTTGGAAATGTTGCCGTCTTTGATCTTCTTTTGGGTACAAATAAATCTATTACAATATTAATAATAGTGTAAAATTCTTCTAATGCTCGGTCAATATCATTTGAACAGAGCAATTTATCCCAGTTGATATTTGCTAAATATTTATTAATGAGATCATAATTTGCTAAATGAAAATCTAAATACTCATAATCAAAAGGCATATATTCTTGTTTCATGGCCAAATTAAACTCAAAAGTCAAAGAAGGGTGATACTTGAATAATAGAAATAATAGAATTGCTGGAAGTTGAGACATGAGTATCCCTCATGTTAGTAAACACCAAATCTAAGTAATTATTTACAACATTGGAAATATTATTTTGATACAGATTAAGATAATTAATTCTTTAATTTAAGTCGCATGCGGGATTTATTTAATCGGCTAGAAAACCTATAAGTTTGTATTTTGCTGAAGTATATTAAACTATTTAAAATCAAGATTGGCGTGTTCTGAAATTTCAAAAATGTACAAAAAAAACTAGCAAAAAACAGGAAATATAAAATAATAATACATTTATTTATTAGACCCGAGAAAAATGAACTTTAAATTATTTTATTATAAAAAGTAGATAACATCAACAATTTATAAAAACTGATGGTGGATATGACCACTTTGATTTTCTACAAGAGCTTGTAGCTTTCGGCGCCATAATCCGATAGAATTTGTTAATATTTTTTGGTTAAGATTTTGCCAGCACATTATTATTCTTTCTTTTAGTTCCTGAGTAGTGTTAACCACCACATCTTCGAAAACTTTCCAGAACACTCCATATTGTATAATCCACTCGATTAAGCTCCGGACTGTTTGGAGGCCAAGACTGAGGTTCTATAAAATCTGGGCAGTTCTCTCGTAAATATCTAATGGTACTATTGGAGGTATGTGCAGGTGCACCGTCTTGTTGGAATGTATAGTTATCACAAATATATTCGATTTCCGGTAACATATGAGATACAATTTCTCGTTGGTAAACTTCAGAGGTTACGTTTTCATCTACAAAAATGATGCTGGTTTTTCTTTTCATGGAAACTCCCACGGAAACCATCACCGATTCCGAAAAATACACCCTTTCAACTAACAACCGATTTAGAGGAATATCTCTCTTTTTCCTATCAGCGGCAAAATATACTCGTTATTTTGAGGATTTTTTGGTTTTGGCACCTAAATCTTTGTAATAAAACTTCACGTTTTTGCTTTACGTCAGCCGTTAACTTTTGACAATAAAGCTTTTTAAAAAGTTTTAATTTTCAGTCATTCTTTATTATCCTTGCTACTGAACTACTAATTCTCGTTGTTTTAGATATTTTTCGACAACTTACCGAAATATAAGCTGGGGCATTTTGAATAATGTTTCTCACTTGTTCAGTTCAGTTGGCAAGGCTTCTGGTGGATGTTTTCCTGCCACGTCCAGGGTTTACCCGCACAGAACCATTAGTTAAGTGCAAATGCTTTAAAAAGTAACTGATTGTAATAAGCTTCCAATTTTTTCGTGGAAACAAAGCCACTAACTTTTTAGCTCCATAATTAAATGTTTCTTTAAGGGACAATTTATCTTCTAAACTAAGAATGGGCATTATTACAACTTATAAAGATCAAAAGAAAAATATTTCAAAATCTCAAAGAAACTGTCAATACTCACTATCAATCTGTTTTCTTTTGTTTGAAATTTAATCAAGGCTCCCTTGATTTTTAGTTGGAATTTTGTACCACACAGTCCAATATGTTAATCCTTAAAAAGACGTAATATCTAAAACAATGAGAATTAGTAGAAATTCAGTAAGAACAATAATAAATAATAAAGAATTATATAAAGAAATGAATTAATAATGATTTAAAACGAAAATCTTTTAAAAAGGTTGTCGTTGATGTTATTTACTTTTCATAATTAAATAATTTAAAGTTCAATTTTCTCGAGTCTAATAAATAAAAAATGTTAATATTTTATAATTCTTGTTTTTTGCTCTTCTTTTTGAAATTTTTAAAATTTCAGAACACCTATGGGAGAATGTATTTTTAGTTATTTTGCTCAAGGAGCAATCTTTGTCTATATCTGCTTTTAAATTGGTTAGAATTTAATAATTTAACATCGGGAGAAATTTTGTTATATAAGTGCGTGGCGTGAAGCATCTCCTAAACAAGGCAGTCGAGTGTTTCGGTATGCTCAGCAGCCCTCTTGTCTTGTGTTAAGTATATGTATTTGATCTCGCGAGGTAAGCTTTTCTCTGAGATACAGAGGAGTCGCAGTTGCCATAAGTATATGTAGAAACGAAGCGAAATGCAGCTCTCTTTGCTTCTCCATTTTGAGCCAGTTCAACCCACAGAAATACTCAGAAATATGGCCGAATTTTCTTAGACAGCACACAAAGCCACAGCAAGAGTTTTGCACTCTCTGAATACGGTCACGTTGAATAATATTTTAAAACGGACCATAGACGAAATCACAGTAGTTAAAAAATGACAAAACTAAGGACTGACACAATATAGTTTTGAATTTCTTCGATAACACATGTCGATTAGCTTATACAAGTTTCAAATTTCCAAAAGATTTTTGCAGCAGACAATTAATATATAGTGTGAATTTTAAGTGATCATACATCAATAGTCCTAGAGATTTCACCACGTTTTCAACTTTAAGAGACATACCCGCTATCTGCAAGTCCATGACTGGTTTAACTCTGTCCGCCCTCAGGCCCCCAAAGTAGATTACAACAGATTTTGATGGGTTTAGTTTAAGATTGTGAAGTTCAGAGAGGTTGTTAATGCGCTCATGTTGTTTATTTACAGTACATTCAGCAACGTGATGTTCAAGAAGCATGAAACTAAAACCTATTTAAATGTCATCTGCATAAGCCTGATACGAGCAGCTATTGATGTTATCCAGAATTTCTGCCGAATATATGAGGAACAATAAGTTACCCAGTATTGAACCCTGAGGTACTCTCGTTTTTGCTGGGAGAGAGGAAGATATTTTTCCATCAAGTACCACTCTTTGTGTTCTATCAGACAAGTAAGACCCGTAAAAGCTAACAGCGGAATGATCAAAACCGTAATGCTCCAGCTTCGTGCACAGAAGTGAGTGACTTATAGTGTCAAATGCCTTGAAGAACTCCAACAGTATCAGCCCCGAAGCACGACCAGCATCCAAGTCCCCCACCACAGTATCCAGAACACCAGAGAGAGCTGCAGTAGTGCTATGACCTTTTTGAAAGTCAGATTGACATGACGGGATTATTTTGTAAGATCTGCAATATTCGTTCACTTGTCCGTAGATTATTCTCTCGATTATTCGATATCGATGGACACAACCGGCAGCAAAGTAATAGGTCGCCAATCGCCATGACTCTCAGGTCCTGAGAGTAGAACATTTGACAACTTCTAAGACGAGGGAAAATAACTTCTTTCTAGGCAGACATTGACAAGATGGGTCAAAAAGGGAAATAAAAAGGGGCAGCAGTATTTTAGCATTGATAAAGATATGCCATCAGAACCAGATGCATTTAATTTTAGTTCCCATATCGCGTTATTAATTTCTTCTTCACTGGCCATCCTAAACTGAAACGTGGCTACCGAGTGTGGTTCCCTATTCTGATAAACACCGATCATCTCACCGCAGTCACTTTCCCGAAAAACCGAAGAAAAATACTTATTTATGTCCTCAACATCTCTCAGTCTCTCAGGCACCTCGAGCGAATTGTTTTGACGAACGTTCATATCTTTGAGAGTCTTCCAGAGTTTTCTACTGGTGTCCTCCCTAACCACCCCATCAATGTGCTCTTTCTTCCGCCTTCTAATGACACCAAGTGTCAAGTTTCTCAACCGCCTATAATGGTCTCAATCATCCGGCAATCTGGTAGATTTAAACCAAGCGTAGGCTCTATCTCGATTCTTCATTAGTTGTTTATCACCCTCGGTAATCCAAGGTACCCTCGGCTTCGTGACTCGTACAGTTTTTACTGGAGCATGGATATTAAAAATCTCGTTTATAAAACTGGAGGACAATTCAATGTTATTTTCATAAACTATACTAAGCCAGAGTTTTAAAATCAAATCGAGATAAAACTGTGGATAACTAAAATTTTTAAAATCCGAAATGTAACTACTTTAGGTTTAAACTTTTTCACAGGTATTGCCAGCTCACAAATAGTCAGCCTGTGATCAGATATCAGATTTGCAGGCGCAACATCGGAGGAAGAAACCAGCTCGCGATCAGAGATAAAAATTGGGTCGATCAGGGTGGCGGCTGAGCCTGACACTCTGGTCGGCTCATCGATGACCTGCACAAAACCATAGGAGTCAAAGCACTCAGTCACAGGATTATCATTATTTAAAAGATTAACATTGATATCACCCATACAAACAACGTGATTCACAGACGGATGTCCAAGAGACAAAACATTATCCAAGCTATCCAACGATTGGCAGATGTTGGTCGCAGGAGGTCTATAAAAAACTGCTATCGCTAGGGTTAAACCAAAGTTGTTCAATGGATACTTGATCATCTTCAGCAAAATTGAGTTCTTCTACCGGCAAAGAATTTCTTATGTATATCGCAACCCCTCTACCTCTGGTCAAACGACAACCACATCTCCGAAATGCCGACGACATCAAGCTCACTCGCCCTGATCAAATCCACCAGGTCATTAAAGCCAGTCGCGACAGATTTTACTTTGATGTGTCCAAGCCTGAGGTTACTTTTTCTCATTACAAATTTGCTGCATAAGAGGAAAACTAAATAGAAATTAAAAAAAAAAGAAAACAACAAAACAAAATAAAAATTAACAAACTAACTGGAAATAATTGAATGTATGAAATACTGGTTTTAGTCCTGCCTTCCTCTAGAGAGTGAAGGATGTTCTGAAGTTAAACTGGACCGGAAAAAATCTATTTAAAGCAATAAATATATTTGCTATTTCCTTCTTGACT